>VZRE01007507.1:39738-142057 GCA_013396775.1 Cephalopterus ornatus | reverse complement strand
GTGTGCAGTGACCTGCTTTCAGCCTTCATTTTTAACAGACCCTTGACCAACAATCCTTTGAGTAATTACCCTGTGGCATTCTGAGTTCACCTGCTTCTCCACTGCAATGGAGGTTCGATATTACCGAGAGTCTTGAGACCATCTCTGAAAAGAATTGATCTCTCTTTTGCTCGTTTGCCTGAATGCCTGAATATTACAAAGCCTGTTCACTTCTTCCCACAGCTCCTTCACCTGGTGACACAGCTCTGCAACCATGGTACACCTTCTGCAAAATAATGTTTGTCTGCCCTAGCCTCATGAAGAGGTATCAGGCACTCCTGGCAACCTGTGACCTGGAGAGCTGCATCTGCCATCAGCAAGTCTGTCTGGCTGGAGGGCTATCACATGGTTTAGTGACTCCTGCAGATACAAGAGATGGAGCTTTACAGGACGTCAACCATAGCTGAGGAACTGAGGAAACTTAAACTAATAAGCTAATAAGACTAGGGCTAAAAGGATCTCTTTGCTTCTCCTTACAGCTGCTGAATCTGTTTACTGCCTCTGTTGGGTGCTCCCAAATGGTCAGAGGCTTTCCTGCTCTCCCTGGTTGCGCCAACTGCTGTGAAAATTGCCATGAAAATTGCTGTGCCGTGCCCTCAGTGCCATGCCACACCCTTCTTTGCCTCAGATGACTCTTCCAATAATGTTGATGCATATTTGATAGTGTAACTAAATTTGTAAGTACATAAGAATAGCCTGAAGTATTAAAAAATAATTACAATAACAACAACAACTCATAAATAAACAATGGTGTAAATGTTAAGTCACAAAATAGATTCACTAGTTCTGGTACCTGAACTTTTGTTTCATTCATGGTACTTTTTGTGGGTAAGTCAATACTAACAACTCATGAAACTCTAATTACTTCTATAAAATGAATTTACAATGAAAGTCACATTTTAGTGTTTGGTACAGAGGTATATTGGCTTTGCTGAAATTAAAATTAAGAGTCATTAAAATAAAGGGAGATGTTTCATCAAAAACTTCCAGAGGAAAAATTAACGTAGTTTTCTTTTGTGTGACAAAAATAGTTAGATAATAAGTAATAACATATTAAAAATATAAGGGAAAAAACTAATCTTTATATACTTTAAATCAAGTCTTGAAAAAAAAAGCCAGATGTTAAAGCAAACATGGCCTATTAGTTGAACAGTTGAACTAATATTGTTACTAGTGTCTCATTTGTAACACTTGTTTGCAGCATTAAATATTAATTAATAACGTGTTAATTCATTATATTGCTTGTACACATATTAATATTGAAATAAGCAGAACACGTGCACATAGTATAAGAATTACTAGTGTGGTAGTTAGTTTTACTACATCTGTCAAGATTTTGCTTTTCCCTTAAAAATTTTTTTATGAAGGACTCTGAACTCTGAAAGCATGTTAACTTGCCTGGTATTAAAAATCATTATACAGAGTCCTTTGGATGCCTGATCAGCTTCATGATTGCCATCCTGTGACCATGAAACTTACTATATTCTCCATTGTGTGGACTGTGGCAGTTGCTTTGTAAGTTTTTTTGGGAATAAAAAATGTAAATGTCTTGAGACCGACTACTGAACAGTCATTGAACAATGTAGGTATCAACAATTATTTGAAATTCTCTCCAAGCTGTCCCCGATTTGCAGTCATAGTTGAATTCATACTTCATTTGTATTTCTCCCCCTGGCTCCTACCTGCAGTAAACTGCTTCTATTCCTGAATCATCTCTAAGGATTCTTGTTTTCCAGTCTCCGGTAAAGGGTAGTAGTATAGTTGGATTATGCACTTATTTAAAGAATTATATAAAATTCTTTGTTCAGTTAACCATGCTTGTTCATGATTTGACAGACTGATGTCTCTGGTTCACTTCTGTTTTTAATATCCTCCTTGCAAAATATGTTCCTGTACTCTTTTTAGCCACTCTCCAGCACTTAGACACATGAATAATTAAGATAATACTACTACACCACTGTGATGTTATGAAAAAGCAGGTCCTATACAGTGCATTTACTTGGACTGAACTAAAAGCAAGGAATTACATTTAGGCATTTTGATTCATTTATTTTCTTGAACTCTTCTGTAACTAATCACCAAAGAGATCATCCAGCATATATGTCTTTCTTATTTCACATATTATAATTTACATAAGCTAGTTTACATAAAGGGAGCAAAGATTAGATTGTGATCACTCCACTTATCCAAACAAATGCAATTTCATTCAGTAACTGGTTTCAAAGAAAGGCAAAGCAAATAAAAAGAGTATGAAATTACTTCTGTGTGTGTATAAAATTCAAATAGGCTGGTATACTTCAGCATGGGAAAGGCACAGATTGAGAAAAGGGTGATATGAGTGTAATACATACTCACGTGTATGAGGAACAGAAGGTATGGGAGCTGCCAGTTCTTATTCCCTTCCAGAAAGAAGAAGGGAGAATCAGCAGAATCAAAGAAGGTACAAGTTTGGAGCAAGGAAACGCAAATTTTTTTCATGCAGTGGAAAGAGCTGTGGAACTCAATGCTAAAGGACATTGCAGTTGCAGAGTTGATAAGGTTCGTGAGAAGTTTGGATTGCCACCTGGAAGAGTTGTGCACTGGGGTGATTAGGAAGAGAACCCAACTGGGACTCCAGAAATCCCTAAGCTGAAATCAGTTGGAATCTGAGAGCATATTAGGAAGCCATATGCTTGCTCTGTCCATACTTTTTCCTGAGTACCTGCTTCTGACCAGTCAGAGCCTTCTAGAGATAAACTTTGAGTCTAGATGGATAAATGGACCGTAACAGTATTTCTTCTCTTATTCCTCAATCCTATAAATTTTAGGAAAGTTTTTATTGTTCTATAAAAAGAGAGAGATGCTTGTACACATCTCCACTCTCATTTGCTCACCTGTCATTGCCTCACTAAACTTGATTCTTTCCAGTAGCCACCTGGGAATGGATTTCCTGCTGGGCTAATTACTTTAAAAGCTGACAAACCTGCCAACTGCTCTCACCACAGCAGCTGTTCAGACATTCCATTATATATAACCCGTGTAATTCTCCCTTGTTAACTTGCCAAACAGCATGCAGTTGGCTGAGAAAACAAGTCATGGCAATTGTTCCTTTATGTCTCGCATGCATCACCCCCTTAGTAACTTAGATCACAAAAATAGCTTGTGTTTCTTAACTATGCACTATTGCCCACATCAATACAGATAATAATGGTGTTGTCTTCTGGTAATGGAACAGGTAATTACACAGCTCCCACAAATATTCTTGTATTACTCATTACTTCACACAGCAAATATGCTAAATGTTGTTATTCTGACCCAGTTTTATACTTTGCATGCGTTTGTGATTCTCTCTGCAAATAGATTGTGTACATTGTCAAGACAATCACTAAACAAGGTTTGCAGGCAGAGGCTAGTTTGATTTGGTGTTATGTTTGGGATTAAGTAACTACAGTGGCATAGTACATTTTAGAAAAACAGTTAAAAGAAATTTAGATATACTAAGACATCAGAATAGTTGTTTAGGGTACCCAAATAACCCTGCCATCCAAATAACTCTGCCATAAAATGAGGCCATAAAGTACTTATACTGTTAAAAGATTTTATTTGTGTCTATTTTCAAAGATTGAATTACCCTTAACTAAAAATACAAAAAGAAAAAAAAATCATTTGGGATTCTTCCTACCAAAATATTAAAAAACTACACTTTCATTTCCATATAAACTGCCACTGCATGCCTTTTCATATTACATAGGTCCTGATGTTTTACATTCATCATAAGAAATAATCCACTCATGAAATTGCTAAAATTCAGGTGGGTCTGACATCAGCACTGATACTTCAATATTTACATGGAGGTTTTAAGGAATCTCAGTCTTCCACCCAGTTTAACACAATCAGGTGGTAATAATCCGTTTTATCTTGGACACTTATTTCAATCAAAAATACACCAACATCTTAAGCACCAAAAAAAATACTTACTTAAAGTGTCTTAGAGGGAGCTGGCATTTGCATGTCTTTCTGCAGTGCCAAGGGGAAACTGTAGTCTAACTAATGCCTCTATAATATTGAATAAATCTTGTCCACAGAACAATGTAACATTAACATGACAAAAAGTCTTAGAATATCTCTAATAAGCACAAACTACAAAGCAGGAGAATGAGTTTTCTTACTTTTGTATATCTATTGCTATCATGTAGAAGTTCTTTTTCTCTTGATGTTGAATCAACTGAATGTTTTATTACTGCAAGACTTCTTATATTACCTCAGACTGTGAAAATGTTATTTTAACTTCTTTCAGAATAATGTCACAACCCGTCTACTAAAATTAACCATTAGCATGTGAACTTGCAAGCTGCTTAGCAGCACAATCTCTTCAGCTAATAAAGACCATTCCTCCCTCCCCAACCTCCCAAACAGTGAAGCGGGCCATTGTAAGCCTGAGCTTCTTACTAGAACTGTTTGCCCCATTTACAACTGTCACTGAAGGTCATTCAGAAGTCAACCTGCCTGAACTTTACCTTCACCCAGTAACCCTCAAAACTACTCATTATAACACTCATCAAACTTAGGTGGAATGAAGCAGAAGAGAAAGCTATTAGGCAAGAACAAAAGTTACAGTGAAAGAAGAGTTCACAACAACATTCTTGGGAGGATGATATTTTTTCACTTCTTCGGAAATATAAAAACAAACAAGGCCCAGAAAAAAAAAAGTCTGAAAACCATCATTCTGGAAACTCCCTTTTGTCTCTTTTAGTTGCCAAGATTATAACTATATTTTATTACATTGGCCAACCAATCACAGAAGTCAGGATGTCTTTTTGTGCTTGTGCAAGTATAGCCAGAAAAAATTTGTCCTGGCAAGTTATTCTATCAACTTTGACTAATGACATCTAGCAGGTCTTACTTCCTAAGGGAAAGATTAATTTCTCATTAATGACAATTGTAAAGATAATATCACAACTCATTACCCAGCTCACTGCCCAGGAAAAAATTTAAGGAGGCCAGTGTTCTGCCTCAGCATTGAATTTTTTCCGTTTTTCTTTTTTTTCTTGGTTCAGACACATAAACTCAGAATTCTTATGCTGTTGAGTGGATGAAAGTAGCTGTATCAAAATCCACTCTTACAACGGAACATAGGCAAATGCCATCTCTTAGACTCATCAAAAAGATTCCAAACCTCTTGGCTTGTCCCAAAGAGAAATTCGTCAATTGCAATGAGAACCAAAACAGAAGTCCTACTGCCAGAAGCTAATTCAAATGCATAGGATATACTCATTTCCCTGCTCTCCACACACACATTGCAGCAGGAGCTCTGAGAATTTACCTCTACAACTAGCATATACCATCTTTCACACTGAAGACACACAAACTGCTCAAGAATAAGCAGCTGTTTGACAACATAAAGCAAGGCTACTTTCTCAGGAAATACAGAGAATTACCATATGCAACTTTAAAAACATGGGGCAATATCCAAACTGGAATGTGGCCAAGACGCTAGATCTAACAACTCTATTCCCACAGGCTCCAAGACATTTATTTCTTAATCCCCCAAATCTACTTTAATTGTGTGTAAGGATATGTCTGTGTTAAAAGAAAATAATGTGTTACAGTACTTCTTTTACAGCTCTTTGTCTGCACATACTGCTCAATTCAAATTTACTCACCACTATTACACTTTCCAATGGTCTCTTCTAATCTGTTCTTGTTTCCTATCATTTTCTCAGTTACTCTGCTTCTCTTGAATCTACTCTATTAATTTACTGCTAGCTCTTCCTGCCTGCCGCTTGCCATTCTAACCATTTAATTAATACCTTCTGAAGTTGAGAAAGGTACCAGAAAAACTGATTTTCTCTGCTTTTATCAGTTGACTGATAAAAGTGTAATAGATAGATGTGATTGATCAGCTATCTTGTCCTACCACTTAATCTGTTATTTTTTACTGCATTTATTACTACAACTTTTGCAGTTTCACATAGTCCCATATGTGAACATGAGTTGTTCTGCTCTGAGTAATTGGCAGAACGCATGCTTTTTAGGGGACCCTGAGTCATAGATTTAGAATAACAAAGGATTCCTTTCTTTGAGACAACATCTTTGAGATGTTATACTTCTCATCACTCTTGCCAACAATACAAATAATCATTCAATTTTCCGGGAATCATGGGAGGTCATGTATATTTAATATTTGCTTATGTCAGTTTTTATTCCATTTTTGAAAGGTCATTTGAAGGTGTAGTCTCTGTCATTTTATTCGGAGATAAGGTGGTGCTATGCACAAAGAGATTGATATTTTGCTGAATACTTTATACACCATTAATTAAATCCACAGATAAAAAGGGTTATATGTATAATATGTACAGTCATAAAATTATAAGCATAAACCACTTTTTTTTTTCAAAGTGAAACTTAAGAAATGGATAGGCACTAAAGGATTGGGAATGTCAACATTCTTTTCAGAAATGTTCAATATTTAGAATCTCATTTACATTCATAAATTTTTAAAAGTCTCAACTATTTAGAATAGCATATGCAAAAAAAGTGTTATGATCTCCACTGCAATAGCCATGTATCAACATTTTAGAGAAGTTTATATGAAATACGATGACACAAGTTACCCTTCTGCAGTGTCCATATAAACTATGTTTGCAAGACACTGAAGTATACACTTTGTAGAGTGGAGTTCTGATTTCACTTCTGGCAATGATGTGTGCTTCAAAGGCTGTACAGCTTGATGTCAATTCAATATTATATGACTGCTTCTGAAGAGGAAGTAACTCCTCAGAATAGGGTGTAGTCTACACAGATGTTTAGCCTGGAGGCTATGAGAGTCACCGAAAAATAAAAAATCAGTTATAGCTAGACAAACCCTAATTCTGCATTTGCAAGTGTATTGTTTGGAATTAAAGAAAGAAGTTTAGAAGATTTTATGAGTTAGCCCTAAAACAAAACTCTTGAATTATATGATAAACGTGAATAAAAGGTATCAAAAGAGATTTTCCTAAAATAAGAGGTAAAAATTAACTCCAAGCAGCAGATAATAAGAAAGATCATGCAAATTATATCACAAAAAAAACCCAAACAAACCCACTATTTCCATACTAATTCAAAGTAGAATTTTAATCCAAATACAGCCCCTGTTTTTGTTATATGAAAAGGATAAGTTAAAGTTTCTTAAACTAAATTTTTAAATGGAAAAGTGTTGTGAATCATCAGTCTCATTCTCTGGCTCCCTTCAAGGTTCTTCATGTGAGTGAACCCTTTGTTTAAGGAAAGTAAACATGACTTGATGAGATTAAGTCTGAGTAGATTCACCTCTCTCCCATTTTTCATACATTCACTTTTCTTGTTCTAAGGAATTGGTCACCTATGGCAGGATAAAAGGGGAAGAAAAAGCATTAAAAAAAAAAAAAAGGTTGACATGGGAATACTTTCAACATCTTACTCCATTTTACCTAGTAGCTTAATTGCTCATTCAGAACAATTGGTTCCTTTGCAACAGGAATGATGACTCCTGAAACAAAACTAAGCAAATGGAGAAAACTTAAGGCATTTCCCAAGAGCATGCAATCTGCAGGTAACAATTTTCTGTGTCAAACAATTTCAGTTGCTAATTGTTTCTTTAATAGTTGCGAGGGACTGAGAAATTAATTTCACACAAAGAGAGATTTCCAAAGGCCCAATCTGCAATAGAAGTGCCCAACTTCTATATGTCAACTCTCCTAACATGGCTTAGATGCCAACTTAACTTTAACATCTTTGACAGCCTGAGCCTAAAGATTTGTCCCTAATGCAATGGCCTCATCTTTATAAGAATACGTTAATAAGTAAAGGTGCATTGAATAAAGAGTTAAATCTCAGTGGCAGCAGGCGGGTGCTCATCACTTGAAATATTTCATCCTGCTTGCTAAAGAAACTAACTTTGTGCTTTACCTTTTTTTATCCTACCTTTTAAAACACTTAAACAAATAGGATTTTAATAAATTGAGTTTCTTATTATTCTTTCATATAATTCAGAAAGGTACAAAGAAAAATAATTTCAAACAATAGTTGCAATTTGTTGAGAGTATTACTACTTCTCATTCTTCACTGAGAGGAAGGAAAAAGAATTACTTGTATACAAACTTTGCCTTACAAGGTCAGGATTTTGATATATACATGTCAGAAATCCAGCTGTTTTCAACCCAGCAGTCACCTTCCAGTTACTGTAGAGAGAGTACATACAAAAAGTTCATACTTAAGGCATAGATTTCTGATAGAAAATATATATCTGGTAGATATCTGTGGTCTCATTCAAAGATCTGGTCATTCAGGTAATATATATTTACAGGGAGTCAGCTTAAGCTCTTAAGTAACTCAAGATTTTCAAAAGCTGCAGTGTGGCGTTAGAAAATCAGATGAGAAGTGTGGGCACAAAAAGCTGAATAAGTTTGACTGGAAGACCCCAATTTTGAAAATCTTCCCATGATACTTTGACTTAGCAGATTTCATGAAACTGGGCACTTATTTCATTAAAGAATTCTGTATAAGTAATGGAATAATTACAGTCATGGGCTGATGTGACTATACTGGCATTATCCATGTGAAGTTTTATGGTGCCATTAAATGTTATTGTAATAGCTTGTTAAGAAGGCAATAAAATATAACGTTAGAGCCATTCTTTGCTTCTCCCCAATGGAAATATCAGTGTATGGCAATTGAAATAAATATTGATCTAGTTCATATTTCAGACTTTATTACATAATTTCATTATTTTGAAGATCTCTAGTTTCTGAACTATCATTATTCTAATATAGTATTAATGAAATCTGGGCTAGTTCTTATTCCAAAGTCATTTGAGTTGGGAGGGGGAGTTATTATTTTTATTTTTGGGGGGGTTGCGTTTGGTTTTTTTTACTGAGAGTTGGTAATGTGTGGGTGAGACTCTAATTCATACAAACACATGATGAAAACTTACTTGTAAAATGTTAGTAGTACTAAGAATTATTAAAAAAATCCCCACCAAAATCTCTCCTTTCCTCTCTCTTTCATCCCTCAATGATTATGTGCTCCTGATTTTAACACTGTTCTCTGGTGTGATATTCCAGAATATCCCTACCTCAATTAAACATTAGAATAGAAGCTGTTCATTTAGAAAACACTCTCATTGTTTCACTTCTAAACTTAAATACTATTTAAGTTTTGATTAGTCATACATAACACGGAGGCCTTTAAAATTTTGCTACAAAACAATTCCTCCCTCCAGCCCCAAACATTGTCTTTAATCATAACTAGGTTTTAGTCATTTATCTTACTCTTTTGGAAGTGGCTGTGTTGCTTCCCCTCCTCTTGCTTTCAAAATTTTTTTCTATGCTAGGAAAAGTTTCAGGTTTAGTAATGCATTTGAAATGGAAAAAGTTTCATGGTCAAACTCTTTTTTTTTTCTCTGTTTCTTTTACACTGATGAAACTCTGATTTTTTAATTTTCACATGGGATTTTCTTTTAATAGAAAGTTCTGAATGTGCTACTACAATGGATGAATTTCTTTTGTAGCAACTATGGACATTGACGACCATGCAGTTATTCCAGTCTTGTAAATGAAATTAACCATGAGGATCTGATTTAATACTGGGTTTGGGAGTCTAAAATTCAATTAAACTGCACGTGTGAATTTACATCCAGGTGAGCAACTGGGAAATTTGTTGCTTAACTTACCTATCTGCCTCACCTTGTCCAAACATATAATGTTCTAGACAAAAACTTCCTAGAGCTCTTCTTGCTCTTCTGCATAGCCAGTAAGGCCTCTGCCTTTGTTCAGTTAAATGCCTGGCCTCGCTCTGAGTGATGACTGAAATGAAAATATCAGGGCAGTGCACATTATTTCATAGTTTAGGAGACAGATTACTTACAGTAAGGCACATTTTAGGCCCTGTAAGACTGAGGGCATTTGTATCTACATCTGTTGTAGCCCAAAGAAGTGCCTTTATCCCTAGTATATGCAGCTGTAAGAGCTACAGCCTTCCTTCAATACAACCTGAGCTTCTGTGCAGCCAGGAAAACAAGTTTGTACAGAGAATTCCACACATAGACATGATGTTTCCAATGAGAATTAGTATTTTTATTGACTTATGGTTTTGATGGGTTGGGGTTTTTTCATCTGTTATAAATTACAAAAAGGTACATCCTTTTAAAAGTCCATCATCTTTAGCATTTCAAGTTCTTGCTCCAAAGCCTTGAGATTTGGGTGAAGTCATAAGAATTATTCTTCTATTATGAGAAAATTAAATACTGCTATTTTGTTGGAAAAAAAGGGCTGGTAGTGTTGTTCTATTACTTTATGCTTCTTTTTTCCAGGAATTTGCTCAAATGAGGAAGAGAACATTAGTGGTGCTTTTTAATTAAGTACTTTGAAGGAAGGTCTTCTTATTGAAATTACTGGATGCTTTCATTAGGACGAAGTGCTACAGTCACAGCTGAGTGGTAGATAGTGTTATCTATTCCTACTTGAACTGTTTTACATATTCATATTTCATTTTCAGATCCTGTGAATTAGTAATTACAGATTATATTGGCAAACACACTAAAATCCCTGAAGGGTATTGTGATAACTGTCATTTTGGTTTCTGGCTTGAGTAGAGGAGTCTTCATGCAGTACTGCATAACAAATTAGAGTTTTCCCTACAGAAGAGTGCAGGTATGTGGCTGTCCAAAACATATCATTAATGGTGTCTTACATGACATTTATGCCTATGTTCAGGCTTCACAACTCAGTGTTGACAGCCTGCAACATCCTCTAGAGGGTCAGGTTAGCTAGACTCAAATGTGCACGTCAAGGCATTGGATTATTAACTGCATATTTTAAAGCAGATGTAAGTTATGCCTTCTTTAGATTCCTCAATGTGAGGGTGTTCCAACCTACACTACCCACAAAGTGCTCTTCAGAGTAGGCTTAATATCTCTGTAAGAAACTGATTTCTTCATTGCCTTTCAGTCTAGTTAGAATTTTATTTTATTTCTAAATATACAGCTTAGATTTTATCAGCAGCAAAATAGGAAGAGAAATAGGCATTTCCAATAACTTTTACTACTTAATTTTAATAATAAAACATTATACATTTACAATATTTAGAAAATCTAATTTATAGTCAAACAATGGTTGATCTGAATAGATGTTGTGGTTTAACACCAGTCAGCAACTCAGCCCCACACAGCTGCTGGCTCGCTCAATCACCAGAAGTGGGATGAGGGAGAGAACTGGAAGAGTAAACGTGAGAAAACTCATAAGTTGAGATCAACATGGTTTAATAGGTAAAGCAAAAGCCACGCACACAAACTAAGCAAAATGAGGAATTCATTCATCACCGCCCATCAGCCCGCAGGTGTTCAGGAAAGCAGAATTTTATCATGTGTAACAGTGACTTTGGAAGACAAATGCCATAACTGAACATCCGCCCCTTGTTTTTCTTTCCTCATCTTCTGTCAGTAAGTGTGATGGCAAATGGTGTGGAATATCCCTTTGGTCATTTGGGGTCAGCTGTCCCAAGTGTGTCCCTTTGCAGCTTCTTGCGAACCCCCAACTTACTGGTGGGGCAGGGTGAGAAGCAGAAATGGCCTTGGCTCTGTGCAAGCACTGCTCTGCAATAACTAAACCAACCCTGTGTTAACAGCACTGCTTTAGGCAAAAAATCTAAAACATAGCACAATGTGCCACTTCTAGGAAGAAAATTAACCTTATTCCATTAAAAAAAAAATGCAATAGGACTTCAAGATTCAAGTAATTTGATAGATATGCTGCAGGGGTACATAGGTAGGATACTGTCATGCTAAGAATTAAACCTAGATGTCTTAAGTCTCTTTACAGTCTTAGTATTTGGAGTAAACATTTTATAGTTTGGCAGCAAGTACTTTTTATCAGAAGCAATAATCTGTATTTAATTTACCAGTAAATTAAAAAGATAATTTACCAGTAAACACCTTGAAAATTGCAACAAATTTTATTAAATATTATACTAAGGAAAAAATGGAAAATTAGAAAATCATAATCAGTTTTATTTTATGAAAATAGTCCTATTAGTGTGCCTTCATTTGCATGCTAGTAAAAATGTAGAATATAACTTTTTACTGGGTAATTCATACACTGCACAAATGTCAGAAGATTCTTTTGTTGTGATCTTTTACATTGTTTGTTCTGTATGTAATTGAATTAAGCTTAGTTTTAAGAAGCAAAGGCAGAAAAAGCTTCAGGTTTTACTAATAGGTAAGGGTATCCATCTGTCTATATACATACACCCTTACACAACTCTCCAACAACTAGCTATTATGCACTGAATTCAGTGGTGTATATTTATGTGTGTGTACATGCATATTGGTGCACACATATATGCATATTTATGTATTCCCATATCATTAAATATCAGGATTCCATCACAGTTTAATTTTTTTTGTGTGTATAGACAAGTTACTGGAAAGTATAATTACTTCCAGCTCCATCCTTTCATTATCTTCTTACTGAGGAAATGAAGCTGATGCTTCCAAGGTTTAAAATACCGGGGGTCTGATTGTTTATTTTTTTCAGTGTTAAGAGCCTGGAAGACACAATCAGTCTCTGGAGGTTTGCAGATGTTCATTTAAAGGCACTATTAAGAAAAGCTGCAGATGTATTCTCTGGCAAACAGCATGAGTTGCCGTGACCCTCTGTTTGTCCCTCAGAAAGCTAATTTATTAAACAATGAGATGAATAAGAGCTGTTATGTTTTTCTGCAATAAGTACGTTGTCCAGATGCACCTGGAAACAAAGCAAAATATGTTTTCTGCAAGGGCATATCATATATGGAACTAGACTGTAATACTCAAAGCTTTCTCAGCACCATGAAAGGAAATACAATAGCTTTCACACAGGGTCAATCATCTGACAGATGAAGGAGAAAATGGCACTTCATTTCAGGCCAGATGAGCCTATGGTATCCAGTATTGATACTAATGGTTTTATGGATGGCTTAATCTTTATTACGACTAACAAGACAGCAGGGAAAGAGCAAGACACAGGTTCTTCTAGGAGGAATATTATGGTGCTAGATGGCAATATGCACATAAATGTAGACATACAATCTAAGATGGTACTTTTGGCTCCTTTCGTCAGTGGAGAATGAACTGGCATTTTTTAGATGCAGACATCTTAAAGAGAACATTTACATTTCAGTATTGGTGTTGGGAAGTAAAGGTGCCCATTTGTCTTTGCTTACTGTGAAGAAGGTGGAAGATTGATAGTCTAAGCAACTGGGGCCTGATTTGGTTAGTTAACCATAGGTATCTACTGTAATCTGAGAGGTTGCAAATAGTTTGACAGATATAACATGGGATCTCTTGGAGATTTGGGCCTTTCTGAAGTGGCAGCTTGAAGCCAGGCTGATTCACAAAGGAGAATGGTTAAATGGTTTTAAACACCTATGACTAGACAAATTAATCAGGCCTCTGAAGTTCTGTGATATTAATACTATCCTCTCTGGTTGTTAAGCATTGTTTTAGATTGAAAATACATGCCAATAAGATCTAAAACTTTTCAATGTTGCAAGTACTTCAACACCGTCAGGGCCAGTGAATCTGTTGCTATGCAATAGCCATTAATTTGCACCCTTAGCTTTAGTAATCCATAATGAACATTAACAAAGCACTCTGCAAGTGATTGTTCACGTATGCTTGTCCTTGCAGGCTAAAAATATGTTTCCTCATTATGTGGTTACATTAGTGAGTTCTTATGACATTCGTTTTTCTATTGCTACCCCATAACCCTAACAGTAATAAAATAAATTAATTAATTATGCATTTTGAGAGCTAGAATTTTGGCTGGCTTATATAAATATAATTTCACCAGACTTAATGGAGTTTTCAAAGTTTACACCAATTGAGAGTTGACGCAGAATGAGGTTATGCAATACATTTAACCAGTAAAGCTCAATACTTTTGGTATGAGTACTTAATTTGGTCAAGTGAGCAAAGTAGAAGTCAGTCTTTTCCAAAACTAATGAGGTTTTTATTTTCTTTGGACTGTGGTTACAGAATGACTTATGAGGTTCAGTGTTCTGCACCTGTTTGTCTCTCCTTCTTATTGGGCCAAGAGTGCTAAGATCTCCCAGTCGAGCTTTCCCACAAGAATTGCTTAACTCATGGCTTCTGGTTGGATGTTTAGGCTTTCCTCTAAGTTTTTCAGCTTTCTAGCTGTCCTCCTTCACCACTGGATTGCTCTGGCTGTCTGCCATTAGTATTTTTGCTCTCTGTTTCACCTCTCCTCTTTGCTGTACAATGTTGTTTTCTCTAACTGCTGCATGGACAGGAGACTTATTTTCAAAACTTCCTCCTAGTTCTATTTCCCAAACTAGTGACTAATTATAATAATTTATTTCAAGTCCTTTTCAGCATGTTCCTTGACAGGGAGCAGTCAAAGGGTGGAGTGAACATAATGAGAGAGGGATACATTATTCGCAGCTGGCCCAACACTAAAATGTGTCAGCAGCAGTATTTGCTTTCAGTCTTTCTGGTCTTTGGAAAGTTTGAGGACAGAGTAGGATAACGGCAAGAAGTCTGAGGAAGGTAGAGGTTAACTAAAAACAGAGATCTCTGAAGTTAAAGACTCAGACATAGAAAAATAGTATAGCATTTATTAACATCTAGAGCAGCAAGCTAAAGACTAACCCATCAAAGAAAAGCTGATATATATTACAATTAAAAAATCTCTGAGGAAATGCATTTCCCTGCGCTATATCCTTGAGGTAGGCTGTGAACTAGACTATACCACTATAGCCTTTCAAATGAGCAATATGGGAATAAACCAGAATGCAGCTCTACCCTTGGAAAGTAGAATGGATTAAGTTGTATTTGTTTTTTCCATATATCTAAACAGATGGAAACACAGAAGCTAATTTAGATCTCACAAGCTTTGTTGGAACCAGAGACAATTTCATTAAAGTCAGTAAAAAAGAGTATAAAAATGGAATGAAAAGGTAATACGAAGTAGTCTAAAAGAATCACAGAATCATAGAATCAGAATATACTGAGTTGAAAGGACCCACAAAAGCTAACTCCTGGCTCTGCACAGGACAATCCCAAGAATCACACCACGGGCCTGAAAGCATTGTCCAAGCAATTCTTGAACTCTGGCAGACTTAGTGCTGTGACCATTTCCCTGAGGAGCCTGTTCCAGTGCTCAACAACCCTTTGGGTGAAGAACCTTTCTCTATTATTGAACCTAAACCTCCCTTGACACAGCTTCATGTCGTTTCCTTGAGTCCTGTCACGGGTCACCAGAGAGGAGATCAGTGCCTTCCCCTCCCAAGGAAGTTGTAGACTGCGATGAAGTCTCCCCAGGCTGAACAAACCAAATGACCTCAGCAGCTCATCATACAGTTTCCTCTCTAGACATGATTCTTCAGTGCTGGAGTGTAGTGTTGTCTTTGACTGCTGTCCATACTGAATGCAAAGTGACTATACTTCAGCTACCAAATTAGAAATCTCCACTCATTTGCGAGGGCATATTTGTGTTTGATAATGATTTAAACAAGTGATTAGCCAAAAAGTTTTGGTACATCCATACTTCTCCTATAGCTGAATGTTTATCAGAAAGAAGAAAGAACAGGGGAAAAGCAGAAAAGTATTACTAAAGATATCAGAGAGCGTGAGGAATTAAGGGAACATTTGAAATAGGGACATGCTAGGGTGAACATGCAGAGGTAGGAGTTCACAACTGGGCTCACAGTCATTTAATACACATAATTTAAAAATACAAGAAACAGATGGAGATATCCATTAAGAGAAAATTACAACTAAAGTTTTCATACTGCTTTGCTCAATATTTGAATTTTTCCATAGGGATATTTTTTGATGACTTTTTCAGTGGAATAGAGTACTCACATAGGGAAAAATACCACAACAGTGGCTTCTAGACATGATTAATTTAAAATATTTTCATAAGAACATGCTCCACAATCTTTTATATCTTTAGAGTTCATGCTGGATCCAATAACTAATGTTTTTAAGCTTGATGAAAATTTCTGATTGATAGTAAAACTCAAATACGTTATATTTTTGTTTCACAAGGACAGATAGAATTAATCACCATTAGTGTTTCTTATCTTGATATTTAGATCTTGTCCCAAAACCAAAGTATGTTGTAATTATTTAATTTCTCTTTTTATAAAATCTAGCTTGAATATCATCTTGCACACCTTTGAAGGATACAGCTTCAGATAACATCCATGTTTAATTCTTACTTCAGGCACTAGGGGGTTCCCTTTCCCTCCTATTATGTAGAAGTTCATGAATAGTTTTAACATATATATTAAGGCTGACAGGAAAAAAAGTGTGGTTTTGATTTGCTACTATTTTAGGTAGGGGTATTTATTCAGCACATTAAGCTTTCACCAGATGAAGGATTTAAACTGCAATCCTGTCTCTGATAGAAGGATACATAAGATTATCCTGTATTTTGAATCTGTTCATTTAGATATAAATATATTTCAAATTTCTTGAGCTGTATGTGATTGAAATTTACTCAAATAAGTAAAATTTTTATACACTTCTGACTTGAAACTATGAAACTATGAAACTATAACTATGAAAGATAGCTTCTCTTTATTTTTTGTATAAGTATATGGCAAATGAAATCATAAACCATTTGATTAAAACCAAATTTTCTTGAATAAACACGGTGCGCACCTATAGCAGAGCATAGCTATTGTTCATATCTGTATTTATAGACTAAAAACTGGCAGTGCAACCCAATGTAGCTTTCCATCATTGCTAAGTCAGATTAACTCGCCTTTGCATTTGCAATTGCTCCAGCTACACTGACATAGTAAATTCTTCATCTAATGCCAGATGCTCATGCTTGTCAGTTCTACCTTTAAAAATGAAACCTTTGCTAATTCAGTTTCTGCCTAACTTTTTAATCTTAACTCCTATCTTATTGTTTTAAATGTACATCCACACAGTTGCAATCACTACATTTTTTGCAGTCTAATGTTACCATTTGTCAATTGATCACCTTATTCATGATTTCTAATCTTAAAAAATAGTCAATGTGGTTAGCACCATTTTAAAAAGTTATTTCACTTTCAAAGAGGCTTGACAGCTTAGAGAAAGGAAGGTACATATATGTTAATTAATCTTGATTCAGTTCACAACAGATAATTTGATAAGCAGCAGTAACTTAATCAGCAGAAGTAGTTTGAATACATTCTGAAACCCTGTAGACATAGACACAAATATTTCTGGGAATGTGGTTTGTGGAGTATATCTCCACAGCTGTACATTTGGTCCCTCCCCTGAAGTTTACTACCACCAGAGCAGAGACAATTATATGTATGTTTTCTGTTCTCTTTTGCCCCAGTACAAAGTCAAAGGACTTTATTTGAGGAAGTATTTACATCATTGGATTTTCTGGTGGGTTTTACTTGGTATTTTATTTAGAAAAAGTTAGAAAACTAGCTTCAGAAAGCCTATGTAGCACTGGTTATGACTAAGTCATATGGAGCAGTTCATTTTCTAAAGAAATGAGAGGCATAAGTAATTTGTTAAGACAAGAATAAAGAAAAGAAAAGGTATGAACTGACCTTGACATCATCTAGAGAGTGTGATTCTCTGCATACCTAGTATTCCACTGCTGATAAAGCAGCTTGTAAGAGATTTTAATTTTTGTTTGAAAATACTCCTCAAAGGAATCATATGTGATGAGAAAGACAACAGAATGGCACAGTAAAAGATACCTTAATCTCTCATTTGTTAATATAAACAAGATGCTGTCAAATTTCAAGCATAACCTAACAAGTCGGAATTAAGGTCATCAATCCACAGATGGTTGGGTAGCCCTGCATACATGTGCATGCCAGAATCACACTGGCAAGCATGTATGTTATTAATTTGTTTGGGTTTGCCTCTTTGTATGCATAGGAACATTAATGAATCCACTGGTATCCATGTATGTGTTGACCTATCCATAGAATTCACTATATTAGTAATGTATTTAATCATTATCCTTTTCCCATTCAACTAATATCCACCTGACATTTACCAAACAGAATATCATTAAAAACTTGAAGGAGTGTGCTTCCATTAGAATTGCGTATTTATAGTGTGGGCATAATTTCATTACAAATTTCATTAAGATTTTTTTACAGGAAACACATAAGCATTTTGTGCACTGCACATGAATACAAATTCCTCTGACTAGAATGAAGGAATGTGAAAAAAAAAATCAGAAAAAATCATATTATTTCCTTCTATTGCTATTTCTATGATAAAACATTTTTTTTGCAGCAATAAATATTTTTTCAGTGTTTTAAATTAGTATCTCTGAAAGTGAAGAAAATTTTGGACTATATAATCTTTTGTTACTTCAAAATTTATAAAGGTGTACTTACAGAACATGTTCTGGTTTTCTAACTGTAAAAGACTGTATTCTTTTAATAATACTAATGTTCAAGCTGAAGTGCCCTGAATTAATCCATTTGGAAGTCATAAAGTTTCTGAGCACAACCGGTCTAACAGTAAGAGTATCCAAAAATTAGAGATCCTCATATATTGCAAAAGTGCTTCAGCTTAGAATCAATAAAGCTAGCCAACCTGTCCCTAAAACACATTTCTAAGTGTCACTTTTTAAAAGGCAGCATAAACTTACCCTGTGATGCTGTTATATGATCATGTGTTTGACTGTTTCTGTGTGCCTATCCTTTATTTGACAATTACCTGTAATATTTATAACATACAACTGGCTCCTATTATAATCCAGGTTGATTTAAATTGTTTTTTTTCTACTGGAGCTGGTGAAAACATACTGACTTCAATGGGGCTATTTTGATTTATATTTCTATAAGACTTATCCCACTATATGGAAATACATTTTATTGTAACAGATTGTGTTAGCTCTTCATTTGGCCAAAAGAACCCTTTGCTGATCATAGTAAATACTTTTCCTTATTGATGTTTCTTCCAAAATTTTAATCAAACACCCTACACTTCATTGTACTTCAGAAGTCTATGGTAATTGAAGGGGTGTTCATGATACTATGATCCTTTCAATTATCTCATTTAAAATTTTGTCAATTCCTTAGCCTTAAGAAGCACTTTATATATAACTGCAAGTTTATACACTATAATACACCACTGTCATTATCTCAGCTTATATAAAAATGATGCAATTTAACTAATTATTGTCCAAAATTTTGTGAATCCATGAAGTTTTATATAGGCAAATACGCAGTTACATAATATCATTTGAATTGAGCGCTGTAGCAGATCTTAAGTATTTCAAAAAGCTCTGCAAGTCACTATTCAGAAAGTTTTGGCCTAAGGAAACAGTGTCCTACAAGCCCTCTAAGCCCTACATCAAAGTATCTAGACAATAAAAAGATATTTCAGAGAAGGCAGAAGGCAGATCTGGGAATGATTCACAGGAAAGGCAGACTATCTGCCTGATATTCTGATATATCCTCCTCCAAGAGGAGGACTTCGCTCTAAAACTGAAATATTCTGAAAATGAATGCTTGCCTGTGCTGAAATTTCCAATTGCAGATGTAATCAGATAATGTGTTGTGGAAATATACCCTCAGAAGTCTGAGAATGCCTGTTTCAAACAGGCCAGATACCAGTTAGACATTGGACTTAGAAATTTATGATTATGTAATTTTTCCAGAATTGCTAAAGCAGGCAATACTAAAGGCACAGCTAAAAGCTATCACAATGTTGAGAACAGGTACAAAGCAAAGCAGAAAGCAAATATAGCTGCACCAGTAACCCTTTTAATTATTTAATGCATGTAAGGGTGAGTGTAAAGGAAAAGGATGAGAGCTGAAGGTTGAAACTAAAAAAGGACTATGTCCGAAAGTAAGTTATAAACAACTGACTTGTTATGGAAGTCATAGAATCATAAGATGGTTTGGGTTGGAAGGGACCTTAAAGTTCATCCAGTTCCAATCCGCCTGCCATAATAACTCATAGACTGTTTTGACAACTTTGTTTATTGTTGGTAAGTAACAGTTGATGAAATCCATCCTCTGGCACTAAAGAATCCACTAAATACAACCTCCAGATTATTAGTATTCTTTGAATACTGAGGAATAAATAGTGATGTTTAAAAAGACAGCCCAATTCTAGAACCCTCAGAAACAATGGAATTAGTTAATGAACAATTACTTTACTAACACCTCAGTAGTAATAAGGTGACCAGAAATAGACAACATAGACATTAATCAACAGCTGTGTCTAATATATCATTTCCTTTCTGGATATTCTAACAGGTCAATTGCATATGGGTGATTTAGTGGACTTGGTATATCCAACAAAACTTTATTTAGGATTCCCTATTAGATGAAACTATGATGAATTTGCACCTAGTTGAAAAAAACACATGAAAAGCTATTAACAGTTGAATCATGAAGATATATCAATAAAGCTCCTAGGGTTACCCTTCAGAGTATTGTGTTGTGCCAAGTTTTATTAACACTTTGTCTAACAGATCAAAGAGCACATCTATAATAGTACCTCAAGAGTAGTTGTAATCATTTTTGAAACAAGATTAATTGAGAATTATTTTGATCAACAAAAACCCCCCCTTTCAGCTCAATTTCAGAATACTATAGTTTTAAAAAAAAAATTCATGCAATATCTCAGTAAGAAGCTGTGTTATGTTATTGTAGGTCTGTGATACAATGACTGCTTTGTTTGATACTTTTTTGTCTCTGATTGAAAGAGTGGGGAGGAAGGGAGAGAGAGATTGAATTAATTTAAACTGTCTATTTGGCTAGATGTTACCTTCAGTTTTCCAATAAATTTAATAAATTTCTGAGTGGAAATTAAGACAATTCTCTTTTTCTCTTACTACTTTCACATCCATGGAACAGTCTGCTTGTCAGTAAGAGGCTTACTGAGATGCAGTTCTCAGGTCAGCATTATATGGGTTACATCTGCATCTGGCCCTGAAATTCTATTTTTGTGGATGTTACAGCAAATTGAAGCAGCTTCAAGAGGGTAGGAGCACCTTTACATGAGTCAAAAACTATGAGTTGTGGTGATAACAAGATTTCGTGTTCATTTGATAGACTTTGTGTTCATTTGATTGACTTTGTGTTATGGAAGGTATAGGCTCAAGAAAACCAAATGATACTTTGCTAACAGTTGGTGTGCTGTAGGTTTTCCCTAGTGATGAGTGTCAGTGTTCATCTGCAAGGTGTGAACTTTCCTGTGTGAAAATACCTCATACGAGAACCCTGGTGGGGTAAGTTCATAACTGTTGCTCCTCTAACTAATGAGTAGCTTCAAATGTGGAAGAAATACACATACTTTAACAAGTTAATCTGTTAATACCTGTATTAGATTCAACACATTAGGAACTACTTAATAGTGTAGATGCTAATTGAAAGATTTTTAATTATACGGTATTCGCATAGATCCCATGATGTAAATTATTTCATGAATGAGGCATTTCATGATCAGTGAGATAGATTGTGTAGCTGATATGTGGACAAAGGCTACTGAAAATGGAGTCCTTGGAAAAGATTATGTCACATAAGAAGAAATAGAAATTGTTTATATAGATTATTAACTATCACTAATTTTTAACATAAATAAAGCAAAGAACAGTATCAGTACCTGTATTTGCACTGAGGATGTGGAATTTTTATTCATTTATTATATCAGATAGCAATGAAAAAAGATTAAAATACATTGTTGCAAAATTTTCCTGTTAGCTTATTTTCATTGCCTTGAAAATGTCGAGTTGCAATTATAAAACAATCCCGATGATCTTAAATACTGATCTAAAAAAACAGAATACATAGACAGGGCAGGATATTTAATGACTTCTCTCTGTACCAGACTCCATGTCAAGAACGAAATATTTCACTGGTTTTGACTGAGAATCTGGATACCATCAAATTAGGAAAGAAAAAAAAAAAAAGAAAAAAAATCAGTAGGTGAATATTAAGGGAAAGAAAACCCACATTTATGACACTCTTTCAATTATTTCAGTTCTCTAGAATGACTTTCAAGCTGTGAGTGCATGAGGGACTTTTCAGAAGGCACTAAATGATCTAAGCCACATTATGAGAATTTAAGACATCATCACGTATTCAGATGACTTCATTTGTTTCCATAAAACATAGGAAGAACATCTGGCAAGAGCAGAAAAGTTTCTAAAGCTTTTTAAGGACTAATGGTTTAAACTTAAGAAAAACAAATGTCAGTTTCTGAGGGATCACATTACCTTCTAAGGATATGCCTGTTCTGAAGAACAGTGGAAACCTCAGTCACAGAAACTGGATATTAAGAAATATTGAGGTAGCTCCTAGAAACACGGGTACAAAATCTTACGCATATTCTTGAAGACACACAGAATTTTCCAAAACAGTCAATGAAAAGCAGATTTTTCATGATAAAAAAAAAATGAGAGAACTTTTTATTTCCTGGAAAGTTCTAAATAAGCAGAATTGTTTCAATTCCTGAAAATATACTAGCAGCTTGTAGAACCTTGTGATTTTTCAGACATTAATTGTGACACTGTGTGCTGTGTGACAAAATCACTAAGATGCTGAACACCAGATTTTGAAGATATAAAAAACATTGTAGCAAAATTAAATATACAAATTTATAATCTGAACTTTGGGTAGGCCTCAAAGGGATGTTTAGTAAAAATTATATGTATCAGGTTCATCAACTATAAATCCTTGTGGTCTCTACTTACAAACCAGATTCTTATGGAACTGGGCACAAAATAGGCAGTAGGGATTGTGGTCAGTTCATCACAGATTGTTCCCGCTGCTGCTCTGGGAGAGGAGTCCTTCCCCTGCCATACCATGAGGTGCCTCCCATGGGAGACAGTCCTTCATGAACTTCTCCAGTGTGAGTTGATCCCACCGGCTACAGTTCTCCACAAACGGCTGCAGCATGTATCACTTCTCCACAGGTGCAGGCATGGTCTGCCCCAATGTGGGTCCTTCACAGGGTCACAAGTTCTGCCAGCAAACTTGTTCCAGTGGGCTCTTCTCTCTCCGTGGGTCCACAGGTCATGCCAGCAGCCTGCTCTGGCACAGGTTTCCCATGGGTTCACAGCCCATTTTTGGGCATCCACCTGCTCCAGTGTGGATCTCCTCCACAGGCTTTAGCTGGATCTCTGCACCCCCACAGACCTCCATGGGCTGCAGGGGCAAAACTGCTTCACCATGGTCTTCACCACAGGCTGCAGGGAAACCTTAGCTCCAGTGCCTGGAGCACCTCCTCCCGCTCCTTCTGCACCGACCTTGATGTCTGAAGAATTGTCCCTCTCACATATTCTCACTTCATTTTTCTCTGGCCACAATTACTTCTGAGCAATGACTTCTTTTCCCTTCCTAAATATGCTATCACAGAGGTGTTACTATCATTCCAGGTTGGTTCAGCCTCAGACAGTGTTGGGTCCAGAGCCATCTAGCAATGGCTCTTCCAGACATGAAGGAAGCTTCTGTCAGCTTCTCACAGAAGCCACACCTATAGCCCTCTCCGCTAAAAAAACCTGGCTACACAGACCCACTACAGGCACAAAGAAACACAGTTCTCAGTCTAAGTAAGTATTTTTAAGTTTGGTTGGTGGTTGAGGTTTTTTGGTTTCGTTTTTGTTTTTTTTTTAATGTGGCCTACTTGAAGCTGTAAATGGCTTGGTATTTTCCTGTCTTACTGTTAAGAGACCTTTATTACAGATAACACAGGTTGATTTCCAAAAACATTGGCAAATTTGATCATAGAAAAGCCTAGAACATATCTCAGGAAGGATGACTATATTATTTTATTTTATTTTTTCCCTTAGACATCTATTTCTGACTATTTCCAGCAACAGGACACTGGCTAGATGGACCATTGCTTTCGCCTCAGGTGCTCAGACTTAAAAGTTTTTATACTACAGACAGATATAACCTGTGGTGTGGTATAGTATGGGAAAACATTTTTCCTGGAAGACACCCATTGTGATTGTTTTTCCTAATTCATATACCCATACCTCTAGGGTTCAGGTGTATTTTCTGTCTCACTTCTTCACGTCATCTCCATGGTCCCACAGGTAAAACCACAGAGTACACCCATGATATGTAACCGCAATATCCTCTCTCTTGAACAAAGGAATGTGTACTGTTAATAACTGAGATAGTGATCCATACACATGGGGAGTAGGACCTATCTTCTTTTTGTTGCAGTTTATCCCACTTTTTGGACAGTTTCTTCATAGCCAGGACACAAGTTCATAGGGAGGGAGAAAGATTTTCTTCATATTGCAGGAGGTGTCAAGCCACTTCACCCACTGTCAGTGTCTCTTCATCTCTCCAGCTCAGTACTGACAATGAGTTGACATAAAAAGTTGACAAAAAACTTCCGCCATGTGAGTCATGTGTGTTGGACCTCATCTGGCTCTGTGGGTAACTGCCTATTGTTTGGGTAATAATAAGTCATCTCTAGCACAGTTAATTCCCTTAGGTACTGGATACTCCCCTCCATGGTGATCCACTCACCTGGGTAACATACTACATCTTCCTTGAAGGAATAGTTTTCCTTATTGTTTAACAGGAGTCATCTCCAAAAGCTGAGAACACATGACCCTTTTCCAATCACCTTGTCAATGCTCCTTTCCCTAGAAAGTGATCCTTGCTCCTTGGCTTCCCTACGCTCTCATTCCATGCTACTAGCCCCATTATCACAGCATTGGAACAGCCAAGGAGATAATGTGCTTACCTGGATGATGGCTGAAATATTTTTGCATATCCCGCAGCGGACTCAGGGATGGGAATTAAGTGGTTACTTCTTGTTCAGCCTTTTCCTTCTCTTCTGTGATGGCCCTGCTTCATTCTCCCTTACTAAAAGAGTTGACTTTCATGTCCACTTCTTCTTGTTTATAGAATTGACTAGTCCTGGCACTAATTGGTTCCCTGGTTCACCTGCAGAGTCTGTCATCAGAATCGAAGTAAGTGCAGTACCTGTCATCTTATCATCAGATCCAGAGACCTTCTTTTCCCCCTGAGGGTAATGAACAGAGTTGAACAGGGATTGGGAGGCATGGTCCAGGCCCCAGAACATTGCAGTGACTCGTGTTTCTCTGGAATTGCCAGGGTGATGGCATACTTTTCCCAAACTATTTGTGTTTTTTTTTCCAAATTGTGCATGTGCTCAGGGGTGAAGTTCAAAAACACTGGTGGTGCCCACAGTTCTAGGCACTTGCCCATACCATTCCACACACCTTGCTACTCAAAACTATCCATCCTTGTGGGAGATCTCTGTGTGGTATTCTTAAACAGTTTAACCTTAAGTAAGACGTGTAACACATTCAGAAGACTTAGCAATAGGAACATCATGATCTGAGCATCCCAAGGATATTCAAATTCTCAAGAGCTATTTCAGTTAGTCTGGAGAAGAAGGAGAAGATAGGGAGAGGTGTCTCCCCTGTAGGGTGTCTTGGAGGAGAAAAGGTAAAAGGTATAATTTTTAATAGTTTCCAATAGATGGCTCCCGAAGTACAGAGATGACAGCAATGCTGACTGTAAGTACCAGATTAGTTTAGTGACCTGCAATTCTGTCATGTCTTAAGACAGTGTGACAAAGTACAACACGATGACCTTAGCTCAGTTCCCACAGGTGATAAACAGCACAACAGGGAACATATACTGCAAGTAAGTTATTACCTAAGACAATTTTAAGAACAAGTATTCCAACTTTGAGAGAAAATAAATCAACACTGTGACCAGCAACTATTAAGCTAATATAAAGAACGCTTATAGCAAATTTTTTCTGATGCTTTCTACTCAGATTTGTTGTTATCTCAACCTGTCATGCCCCACATTGAGGCCAAAAAGGATTGTCATGATTTACCTCCATATGGCAACTAAGTACCACAGAGGGGAGAACAATATGAAGGAAAAAAAGAGAAAAGGTAAAACCCATGGTTTGGGATAAGAAGGTTAAAAACGTGAAAAAAAAGTAAAATATAATGATGATAAAATATCATCATCATAATCATTATCATAATACTAAAGTAATGGAAGGAGATACAATAAGAAAAAAGAACAAGAGAACCCAAGAATAAGTGACAATTGTTCATGACCCACTGACTAATGACCAGCCCATTCCCGGGCAGTGAATGTCCCCTTCCAACCAACTACCCTTCAGTTTATATACTGAATGCGATGTTCTGGGTTATGGAATATCCCTTTGGGTAGTTCAGCTCAGCTATCCTCCTTCACAGCATGTTGAGCACCTCCTAATTGTTAAAGCATGGGAAACTAAAAAGTCTTTGACTTAGTGTGAAAACTACTTAGTAGTAACTGAAACATCAGTGTGTTATCAACATTATTCTCATAATTAATCCAAAAACTACAGCATTGAATCATCTACTGGGAAAAAAATTAACTCCATCCCAGCTAAAACCAGGACACCAATATAGAAATAGTAGCAGAACAATAGTGAAATTCTTGTTGTTGTCCATGATCTGAACATGAAGACCATGATCAACAAAATCAATGAAAAGTTCTGAAGTTATTTTGAAGCTCTTTTTTAAACTAAAGAATAGATGGTAAGGAGAATGAACATAATGGTATTATCTGAAATCCATCATGGATTTCGCCAGAAGCAGTTATTTTAAATAATCCTTATGATCACTGGAAAGAAGCATGCATTTTGTGAGGCCTAGATCTAGATGTCTAACACAGGAAAGATGTCTCACACCTTTAAAGAACCTACCTCTAAAGCTACCTCAGAGAAAGGTAAGTCTTCTCTCTGTTACTTGCATCGACTACTCTTGCCTATAGAATTGCAAAATCAAAAGCTCAAATACCAAACAACAGGACAGACAACCTAATGCAAAAAGAACTGGAAAGCTCAAACTGCCGGTGAATGCCAAACAAACAATTGCTTATTCGATATATTATCAGATATATTTTAATATATCAGATATTAAATATATTATTAAATGTATTATCAGATGTAAAATAAAACAATCACTTGTGACTTGTAAACTAGCTCTACTGTCTCAGCAAATTTAAAAAAAAAAATTCTATTCAATGAACAGCTCACTGAAAATGTCTTCTCAATGTGTAATAGTGTTTAACACAACATTAACAAAATAAAGGACATTATAATTACAGAATATTATAGTGTATTATTTAAACTGGGGTCTTACAACAAATACTGTGTGATGTTCTTCACTGTCTTAATATGTATAAGGTTACAAGCACAGAAACAATCTGGTCATGATAATTGTGGATTTGAAAAAAAGTTCATGAAAACAAACTGAAAAAAACTGAGATACATTTCATCAAATAAGAATGAATAAAAAATTTTGTAAACATATACAATATGGTAAGTGATAAAGGGGGAGGAAAAAAAAGAGAAGATTGTTTGATATTTTTCCTATTTATTTAAAAATACAAAATGGCAAAAATGAGAGAATATGGTATTCTGTAACAATAGTTACTCTCTCACAAGGTGCAGAATTGTCACAAGATACCTGGAACTTAGCAAGACTTAAAAAAAATTAATCAGAGGTGCTTGTGAATCAACAGTACTCAAGGAATAGCAAAATATAAATGGATGCTATATTTCAGAGTCTAAGATAATCTCTGACTTGAGAAAAAGTAGACTTTTTTGCCACTTATTCTGAAGTGTTTGGAACTAGTCCCAATGACAAGGAAAGTAGATTTCCTGGAAAGGATTATTTTAATCCAATCTGATAGTTACTTTGATGCAAGAAAAGTAAGATATACATGAACTACTCCACAGGCCATTGTAGGAAGTAGTCTGCCTGAGAGTGGAGACACCAGAATTATATGTACTATCCAGAAAAGAAATCATAAGACTCTGGAAAGTCTATATGCATCATTTCTGTCCACCACACTCATCAAGGTTATTCTGTGAATCTGAAAAGTCTCTTAGTTCATTATTCTCCCTTCAGTGCTGTTCTATTCATGACAATGTCCAAGACAACTTTTCTCCTTTAAGCAATGTTGTAATACAACATAAGCAGAAAAATACTATTAGAAGACATATAGGTAGCTGTATGCAAGTAGCTAAAACCTTTCAAATCACTCCAAAGATTCAAGAGCAACAAACTACGATTCTGCAAGAGCGCCCAGCTGTTCCAGAAAAAAACAGTCAAAAGATAAAGGAGGAGCTCTACAGGAGGACACCTGTACAAGTAATATCTTCCCCAGTAGTTTTCAGTCATCACAACTCAATTTAGGTTTCTATCATGCTCTATTACACTTCTCTGACCAAGAATATGGGCTGCTTCTATACTCAACTCTTAAAATTTTCAATAGAACCTAAACCAAAACTGTATTTTCTTCAGCTTAAATCCCTTGTTCATGAATGGGCTCCTGACTTACCACTTTATAATTTTGACTGTGTGATTTACATCACCACCCAGGTAACAATGATTGCCATAAAAAATAAAGTAGGTTGATTGCGATTGTATCAGTCTGTGCCACTGTTAAAATAGTGCACAATGTGTGCCTTGCAAATGAGTTGTTATTACATTGCAAAATGGCTTCCCTCAAAAAACAGATAAAAACAGAAAAGAGGAGAATTCGACTTAAAGATGACATTGTTATTCTTCTTGGATATAGCAACGGTAAAGGAATAATAGAGGAAAAAGAGTGAGCATAAATTGGCCATGACTAATTTTTGTCTGGAAATAAGAGCAAAGATTCTAGCTATCCAGAGAAGGGCAAAATTCTGGAGCAGCCTTTCACCAAGGTAAGTGCAGACAAGGAACATAACTGCTTTGGAGGGAAGTGGATTTATTTATTAACAGGACTAAATAATGGGTTTAACTGTAATAACCAAGAATTGGTCACTATGCTTTGTTTTACTCCTGTGTCGCAAAAGCCTCTATTAACGTAATAAAAAGTAGGACAGAACTCAGAGACAGTTATGAAAATAAAAGGGGAATTGGTGGATGAAATATTGAATACAGATATATCCTAACTTTTATAATAGCTTTCAGGAGAGTAAAAACAGAAAGTCAACATAATCAATTTGAAAGGGGAAAAAAAAAAGTGATATTTCTCTTTTTTTTTCCCTAGTATTTTACTTTTTTTTCTAATTGCCAGCCAATATGAGTTATTTATTCGATATATCATGGGTATTTATTTTATTTATGATAAGTGAAAAACATCTTTAAAGGAACATAAAGGAATTTTAAATTCCATAGTTGTGGACCCAAACTCTTCAGAAAATAGTTTTACAAGTGATAAATATTACATTTGACATACTGGCATAATTATTTAGGATATTTGAGAGTTAAAGTGAAGTCTTCTTATTTGTAGTACAGTCTTCCATATTTTGGGACAGTAACTACTCCTCTTATTCCTTCTGCTATGATTAAAATCAGGTCAGACATTTTATTTATTATTGCCTAATGCAAATTAATCTGAAGGTTTCACTCCAAATACGAGGGTAATCATTTGTGATGCTGGTAATGATCTTCTACTTTATCCTTTCAATATCTGTTCCGTTCTGCCTGAATGAGTGTTGGTTAAGTGTGTTGCACACACTTGAGGTAAAGGCTACAGTTCAGTCCTATAGCTAAGCTATTTAACTTTTTAAACTTTTTGTTATTTAAATTCATGTCAAGTTCCAGAGAATATTAATCACTGCAGTACTATTCAAAATGTGTTCTGTTCCCTTAACTCCAAAGAAACTTCTATACAACTTGTGAAAATCAACAGACTACAAAGATTCAATGTCTCTGAAGGATCTGCAACACAGTAGAGGACTAAAGACTCGTGTCTGAAATCTGTTCAATACAATAGGATGCAATTGTTTGTAATAGTATCTAACTAAAATTCTTTCTTATCTGTAGATGCTATCTGAAAAAAAAAAAACCCAAACACATACATGGACTGAGAAACCCTGGACACACAAATTAATCCCAAAATTGAACTAGTTTTCTATCTCATACTACATATTTGTAGAACACATTAATTTCCAATAGAGTCTTCTGCTGAAAAAAACAGCCACTAGCAAGTGCTGAGGCAAAATACAGCTTAAGAGGATCCTGCAAATGCTTAAATTCTGAATGTGCCTTAAGCAGAAACAAACCAATATCCTGCATTTAAAATGAAAATATATTTCTCCTTTGTGAATAGTTAGCTGGAGCCAAGAACACATCTGTTATGAGGATTCTACCTCATTTTTGTGCTCTGCATTCTTGAGAACAAAAGGTTAAAAAAAATCATTTACAAATGTATATCTGCAGTGAACTTTATTTTTATTTGCTATTATATTTAAAATGTTCTGTACATCTGCTGTTTATCATTAAGTTCAATAACATAAAACTGAATCTGCCCTGAGGTGATAATCTAAAAAAGAGTTATTAGTGAGAGAAAATGTTATGGGAGTGACAGAAGAATGCAGCTATATATTTTGATGAACAGTGAGTGTTCAGTGACTCAAGACAGAGGAAGCTATAAATGATTCATAACTTTGAGAAATTCTGTTGTTTCAGTAATTTAAGACATAGAGTTCTATCTAATTAAAAGTAAGTACACTATCTATTCTGGTCTTAGCCCTTTTATTGGGTCCTGGCTTCAATAAAATTATTTTCATGTGATGCACATTTGCTATTTTAAGGGCCTCTGCATGGTGTATTCGTTGATTTATTGTTATCTGATTTGCACATTGAAAACAATTACCCTCAGGAGAATCACAATGGGATTTGATTCAGATGTAAATAAATAACAGAAGAGCCATGAGATTTCAGCACAGTTTGCTTTGTTTCATGAAGTTTCCAGATTTCCAAATTTGCCAGAAAATCTTTTCCAAACCTAAAGGCATAAATTTACAATCTGATTTCAACAGATACATTATTTATATAATGAACTGCTGCCTCTGACTTCAGGAGTATGGCTGTTCTTGTAGTCATTCCTCTTATAAAGACAGACTAGATGAATGCTTCCAATGCTCTCATTTAATACCTGAAAACAATTTTTTACTATTTGCTGTAAGAACATACTGGTTATGCAAATATGCTCACACACAAATAAATTTATCTAAAAGTTTCCAAGACCTGTGTTTGAAAGCTAAACATATAGAAAAACCTCAGATGTCTTAAAGTTAAAATCTGCAACTTCTAATTTCTAGACATTTGGCATTCTGGGGGGTATCTGTAATCTAGGTCCAGGTACACTGGAGAGATAATCAAGAAAACTTGCAATTACTGGCCAGAGAACTGCAGAGCTAGGTAGAAAAAACTTGAAATCCTTCCCCAGGAAGTAGGAATGGGACCGCCAGTGGGTTCTTGTGACTTTCAGGAATTGATAACTGTGTCCTGAAAAAAGTTGCCTACAAAAGTATCCTTGAAAAAAACAAAACTAAGAATCACACAGTATTTGCGGCTATTGTTTAGTCCAAACATTGGCAGTCTAAAGGAAATTACTATAACAGAGTTCAGAAGTCTGTAACTCCAGTTGAGGAGCAATAACTTCTTAAATACCTTGAGACTGATAAAGTCAAGTGGGGTTTGGGTGGGAGTGTTGATCTGCTGGAGGGTAGGAGGGCTCTGCAGAGGGATCTGGACAGGCTAGATCGATAAGTCAAGGCCAATTGTATGAAATTTAACAAGGTGAAGTGCTGGGTCGTACACTTGGGTCTCAAAAACTCCATGCAGCACTACAGACTGGCGAAAGAGAGGTGGAAAGTGGCTCAGCAGAAAAGGACCTAAGGGTGCTGGGTGACAGCCAGCTGAACATAAGGCAGCAGTGTGTCCAGGTGGCCAAGAAGGCCAATGGCATTCTGGCCTGTATCAGCAATAGTGTGTTCAGCAGGACTAGGGCAGAGGTTATTCCCCTGCACAGGTGAGACTGTAACTCAAATCCTGTGTTCAGTTTTGGACCCCTTACTTCAAGAACGACCTTGAGGTGCTGGGGCATGTCCAGAGAAGGGCAACAAAGCTGGTGAAGGATCTGTAACATAAGACTTAAGACCAGCAGCTACGGGAGCTGGGGTTGCTTAGCCTGAAGACCAGGAGGCTCATGGGAGGGGACCTTATTATTATCTACAACTATCCTACAGGAGGTTGTAGGCAGGAGGGAATTAGTCTCTTCTCTCTAGTAACAAGCAACAGCACAAAAGGAAACAGTCGCAAGTTGCACTAGGGGAGGTTTAAATTGTATACTAGGAAAAATGTCTTCACAGAAAGCATTGTCCTGCATTGGAACAGGCTGCCGAGGGAAATGGCAGAATCTCCACCACTGGAAGTATTGAAAAACATGTAGATGGTGGCACTTAGGGGCTTATTTTAGTAGTGGACTTGGCAGTGCTGAGTTAATGGTTGGACTTGATGTTCTTAAAGGTTCCAACCGAAATGATTCTGTGATTCTGTATGAACAAGGCACGTTTGAGTGTATATTTCACGATCTTATGTTTGCTTACATCCCTGTATACAATTTTATTACTTCAACTTATGTATAAACATTTTTCCACAGCTTTACAGTTTCAACCCATTTGATGAGATAGGAAATCTGTCATAGATTCAGTGAAAATAACCAGGATGGCCTAATACAATTCTCATTGACTCAAACATGCACTAAGTCACTGTTCTTCACTATGAAATATTTCAAAACGTCTTTTATACTAATGAGCATCGAAGGACTGTGCTTTAACATTAAGGATGGCCAGAAATATCTTTTACTTTTGTTCAATTTCATATTTTCCTGTAGCAGTTCTGAGGGAGATCTTCAAAATTACAATGAAACCCTTTATTTTTTATACAAATTCATCCTATGAGTGCAAAAGAACTGGGAAGTCTTATATGTTCCAGGGGAAAGTTTTGTCTTTCCAAGGTGGTATTAAAAATATGATTTACAGAGATTCAGAGTCACTGCGATGACCAGGAAGACACCAGTCTAGCATGCAGATCTGGGTAATTGCCATCCCATTTTCTCCCTCTGTGTGATACACTCCTGCCTTTACTAATACCATCATGCTTTCTTTGAGGGATTTTTTGTTGTTGTTTTGTTGTTGATTTGTTATTTTGTTTTGGATTTGGGGGTGGATTTTTTTGGGGAGGACAAAGGAGACTAGGTGTCTGAAATGCTGCAAGTTGCAAGGATTTTCATCAATTATAGTTTCCTGTTATTGGCAGTTACTCTGATCACAGATATTGTCTTATTTTCTCCAAGCAAGTACTAGGCTAGTTCTCTCATTTTCTCTTTCCCATCTTTCTCAGTTAGTACTAAGGTAACCTTATCAAAATTAAGATGTGTTGAAAGAGTAGGTATGAAGAGAATAATAAAGAACATTGCTAAAAATATGACTTTTGGAGGAGTCTTTCTGCAACAGACAATTTTTTGTATAAGTGCCAGCATGCAGTCCAGTTGCAATATCTAACAGGGAGCATCCCACATGGTCTGAGTGGAATGGGCCAAGATGGTGGCCAGTGACAGGGACTATTGAGAGCCCTCAGGACTTCTGGGGAGCAACAAGCCAGGACTGTGGCCCAACTGGGGTATCCCATCACAAACACCTGGAAGTGAAGAGCTAAAGGAAGATGAGAAAAAAAATATTGAGCTGGGAAAGATAGATGATAATAAGTTAGAAAGATGAGCTTAGAGTTTGATAAGTTTAAGGACAACACACATTCAAAATTCGTATGCTTTGTGGTACTTAAGGTATACTTTATCCAAGAAGGGCTGTTATGGTGTCCTGAAAAACTTTTATTAATGGAATACCTTCAACCCTAGAGACTTCACAACTCACCTGCAAAACATTTTTCTCTGAGATGTATGACTTGGCTGCCAACCAGCAGTCTGACTTGAGGAAATGAGCCATCATTTACGACTGCCTGAGTGGGTGGTCTAGGAAGTAGGCTTTCAGACATGAGGAAGTAGATAACTTCCTAATCTCCCTGCTTTGAAACCACTATTGGTTGTATTCCTAGAATTAAATAGACAGTATGAGAATCCCACTGCAAGCCAAGGTATGGATTAGAGGGTTTGAGGCATGTTCCAAAAGCTCCGTAGCTTTATACATGGCCACTAGGAGAAATGCAGTTTCCTATGGACTTTGAATGCTTTCCTGATTTGCTCAAGGGTACAAAAGAGTTCTGAAAATGTTCAGAGGTTCATAAATTTCAAATACTGTCTTAGCATTATTAATAGGTATCTAAATTTATTTATTAGTTTAATTCTCTGTTCCTGGCAACATCATAAAATATAATAACGATGACTTTGAGCATTTTTTTAGACTGCAAACTCTCTGCTTCTCTCTCAGTATACTAAATATATCTCAGGTGCCACCTGACACTTACAGGCAATATTACAAGTAAATTCTTATGGTTAACCAAGGTTTGGAAACTGTAGCTAGGTTAGTAGGAGAGAAATTATTTAGTCTGAAATCATTATATAGATTAAACAGAAAGAAGATAAGGGAGCAATTAAAATATTTTAGATTCTTTAAGTTTCAGTTTCTCCAAACCCTTCAAGGTCAGTAAAAAGATGACCTAGATTAATTCCAATAGATGTCTTTCAATTCAATAAAAAAACCCCCCATGATTCTTTTAAAAGAACAAAAGAAGGAATTCTGCTTCTAATGGAGAATGAGAACTAAATAAAAAATTAAATATTGCAAGATAAACTATACTGCAAGCTGTATAGTTGCAGAAGAAGCACCAGGCTGGTCTTAAATAGCTTTTAGGATGTTATTAGCCTATACAGTAAGGAAGTGCTTGAGCTATTATGAGCATGACGCCATTTTAAGCATTGAACCTAATTTTATTGTTATTTTTTTGTACTGATCTTTCCTATAGAAATAATTGTTATAAAGTGCCAAACATCCTGTATCTTGTAAAATCATGAGTCAATTTAAATAAATCTATCCTGATGCACTGACATTCAGAGCACAATAAAGCTAAAGACCAAATGCTTTGGGCTTTAAATAGAATTGAAACTACTAAGAAGTTTAAATATCACTCTATCAACAAATAGAGGTCAACACTGCTAGGTGGAAAATTAAATAATACATAGTATGTATACTCAAAGGCCTTGCTGGTTTTGGATTAATGTTTACAGACATCCTCTTAAATATTCCTAAATTTTTATGAGGAGCAATGAGGCATTTATCTGATATAGTTTCTTCAGACCTGAAGTATTTTTTCTTCAATAGTCTGTTGTATTTGGGAAACTGTGGAGTAAGATATAATTCTCTGTGAGCAAGGGCAAAAAAAATTTATTGTAACTGGATTAATTAAATCTATTTGAACTGTTCCCCTCTCACACTAGGCTGGTGATGAAGAGTGGAATTAACTGTATGTAAAGCACTAGAGATGTGAACAAAATTAAGGTAACAGTGTCCTCTAGGTTGTTCATAAAGACAGTAGCTAAGTAGCGATAATAATAAAACCAAATCCCAGCACATTCTCATCTTTACAACAAATGAATTGTCATGGATCTCCCTCCATGTGTAAAGCACAAAAACATAATGATCTTCAAATTCTTAGAAACAAATGTCTGTGTACTTTTCTCTGTTTTCATTGTTCAAGCAATCTTATCATTGATACCACATTCCTGTTTTACATAAACCACACAGCACTAACACAGCCTTTTCATATCATCTCGATAGGTTTATTACTGAAGGAAGAGTGTCTGTTTCAGAATGAAAAACTGTCAATGAGTCCACACCCTGCTGGACAGCTCCAAATTAATCATACAGTTCATTACAAAAGCAGTACTTCCTTTCTTTTCCAGATGACAGATTATAGTCAGCAATGGAAAAGTTTCTCCAGATGAGGTGCCTAGAGGAGAGCACTAATCTGACTCTTCTGAAAGAGCAATGCTTTCCTGTCCCAGAGGCTACAAAACAGCATAAAAGAATGTTCTCCTTGGCTTCCCCCCATTTTTTCCCCTCAACATACATTTCTTAATTTATTGAACAGCTTCAGAGCATGAACTGCAGAATTTAACTCCTGCATATATGAGGTGAAGGGGATTCAACCTAACTAGCTTGACTTTCCATCAAATCTCTTTGCTCTTTTCCATCATACATTGAAAAGGCAAAGAAGCAAACAGAGAATGGGGGGGAGTGTAGGGGGGCAGCACACAAGCGGTCATGAATGGATAATTTACTTCTTCAAAACTGCCCATTTTCTAAGGCACTTAAGCCATGAAGTGACACAGAATAATACAAGAAGGAAAGATTTTTCAGGAGAGATAACCTATAATGTGGTTAATGAAGGCCAAGAGATTGCCCTAAGCTAACTGGTGGTCCTTTAGTCATGAATGACAGAAAAATGGGATAAATACCTAGGATAAATCTACAAAATAGCCATGTGTTTACTTTTCAAGAGCCATTATACTCTCTCTTGACTGTAGCAGCGGAGAAAAAATAAACAAGCAAAGAACCAACACCAGCAAACCTGTAAGGTACTCCTGTAAGTACACATAAACCTTAATTTCCTCTAGGGAAGGGAGGGAAGGGTTGAACACCTGTGCAGCATATAGTACCTTGACCTTTTCAGAGCAGTCTCTTTCCTGAGATTCATTAGTAACAAAAGAGACAAAGATGAAAATGTACCTTTGTCACTGGGTTTGGTGAGGTTTGCTGTTCTCACAAAAGACATGGAAAGGTCCCTCAAAAAACTATAACTTGGGATGCACTAGGTATTTTGACAAGAATTTCAACAAGAGAAAGACTTGAACTAATGGAGTCTGACATAGAGGCAGTTTACATATATGCTCAAGACTCTTGCTGACCTGATATCTCTCATGAATCTCTTTAGGGATCCACAGTTGTTTGCTCAATAAGGAGGCAAAAACATGACACAACTGTAAAGGTCATGAAAATTTTCTGCTTTTCTTGACTTTACTGTATTAACAGATTTTTTACAAAATGGGGACTAGTCTCAAAAAAACCCCAAAGTTATGAATGGAAGGAACTCTTCTTCTTTGTTTTGATTCTTTCTGGTATCTAAACTTCTTTTTTGTTTCTCATTACAAAGACAGGAACAATCCTATATCATTATTTGACAAACAAATCAATGCAAGAGACGTGTTATTCCTCAAAAACAGCAAAAATGTAAACATCTGCTCTAAACCCCCAAATGAAACAGATTTTCCTTCAGGACATTTAAGGTTTCATTTCCTGATATATCATCTTTCGTGTCTCAGCCTTCTTATGGGAAATCCTGAAACCATTATTCTGGATGAGAATAAATAAATGTAAGAACTCCAAAGCAAATAGTGAAAAAAACCCAACCCAAACCATATCAAAATAGCCCTGATTAAATTGGTTAGAATATACAGAGGTCATGTGATCACAGTTAGATAAAACAGGGTTAAAGAGATTGACGACAATTTTTTTATCCCTCCAAATATGTTTTAAGAGGTCTTTGTACTTTATCTTTCATTTGGAGGATTAATGGAGATGAGCAAAGACTGTAAAAAACAGGTTTCTGCTGTTTTGAACATAGGTTTGAATATCTTGATGTGAATTTATGTAATGGAACTATTATACAGGGTGAGGGCATTGTACAGTTTGAATCAAAAATCAACATATGACTCAGAGGGCAGTAAAGATGTGCTCTTGGATTAGCAAATGTTAGTGTAGAATTATCAAATATTTGTTTTTGGAATGGTGGGGGAAAATGGTTTAAAAAACTATTTTGTGCCTTTCTCCAAGTAACTGTCTTGACACTGCAATTTTTAATTATATGTTTGAAATCATCTTTCCTTGGAAACCTGATTAAGGACTGAAAAGAAACAAGACTAAAGACACTGGCCAGAGTTCTCACTTTTAAGTCAGTAAAGACAGATCTGAATATGCAGATTTCTCAGAAAAGTTTGACCTGGAATGAAACGCACTAATTATATTTCGTTTCGTGACTAATTGCATGGACAATTTACCCTTTTGCAACTCAGAATTTTTGTAAAATTCAAACAGATTCCACTGTGCAATCAATCCTGCTCAAAATATGCATAAAGCTATGACACAAAAGTAACAGAGGATAAAATCCTGATATTACAGACAGTGAGCAATTTTGTTATTGATTTCAATGTGGGTAAATTGTGCTCCGAATTTTTATTCTTTCTGGCATATAATAATCACTGACATGCTAAGTAAGTTTCTATATATACCATGTTGTTTAAACAGCACTTCCTTCCTGAAATACTAAAGTATATAGAGTTTATATAATCACAATGTTAATTGAAATGGAGAGGGAGGGTTGGATATCAGCCAGTTGTTTTAGGTAAGCCTGAAATTAAAGCAGTTGGAAGGATTTGACAAGATTTGTCTGTATTCACAACCATGAGATTACACTGGTCATTTATTACATTGTGTTTCAATACTGGATCCTGACTAGATTTTCTACTTTAAAAAAAGGGAATGTTTCTTTGTATGTTACTGAAGTTAATAATATGACATTTTTTTGCCTTTTTTTAATCTTCACTCACATTTTTCAAATGAATATTAATATAAAATTCATTAAAATTCTGTCCAGAAACAGATATAGATGTTTACGCTTTATGTTTTGCAAGTCAGCATGTTTACAGACATTAAATCTGTGAGAAGATTTCGAGGCATTAAAGTTTTGTATTTCAAGTAAGTAGACAAACCTTACCCTTAATATAAAAAAATGAAAGTTGAAATTCTACTTAGGCTTGTATTTTAAGAATACAGACAGCTGTACCTTTGTGTGGTCCATGTAACAAACTGTAGGATTTGAGAATTTCTGCTAGTTTTTCACTGGAGTTATTGTGCTTAGAATACTATTAGAATACTACTCAGAATATCTTTTTTGATTCATCTGAGACTGATGTAATTAAAACTGTAGATTTGTAAATAGTTAACTGGCTAAATTAGAATCTGCATGCTACACTGAATTTTAAACATGAATTCTGTAAAGGCTTTGTTCCAGCTTCCTTGAACTAACAGGGTCAAATTCTGCTTAAGATGTACATCTGGCCCTGGTTCCTGAAACAGGACATACCGTATTTTACAAAGAGCACTAAAGAACAGCCAAGCGATCTTTTATGTATTTCACAAATGCATTTACACAGTGTGCAGCTGCTGTGGTATTCTTCCAAGGTGTTCCCCTTATTTGTGCCTCTGCTTCTCCCAGTATTGCAAGATGAAATTACTCCATTGTTAATTCCAGATTATAGTAGTAAATACCAGTTAAATAGTAGGAGAGCAGAAATGTCTGGGAGTAACATCAGCAGTTCAGTGTCCAGGAAACAAAGTAAAAAATCTTTAAAGTTTTAGATTTTGCTTATTTTTTTATTTTTCTAAATAAATTCTAATACTGTGATTTGTCAAAAGAAAGCAAAACCCAATTCAGATATATGCTGTTTAATATAATTTATCTTCCTAGTATATTAGAAATGTACAGAGTTGTACAGAATAATGCACCTCAGAACTTGAAATAACACAATTTTCCTGAAATTCAAAACAGAACAGCCATTCTTTCAAACACGCATCCAGTGATTATACCCATCTACCTTTGTGTGCTTCTTTCCTTCATTTGGTCTCTGAAATCGTTAGTACCTGCAGGAAGATATATCAGTATAAAAGACAGGTATACAAAAAAGAAGTTTAAGAAATGTTTCTTTTTTTGGGCATACACTAAAAATATACAGACTAAGGTCATATTAGCAACAAAAAAGAACAATAATGCTATAAACAATAAATTAACTTGGCTTTAAAAAATTATTAGCCAATCATTTTTGCTTCCATTTAATTTATTTATGTAATATTTTATATGTTGTTAATTTAATGTATATACAATTAATATGTTTGTATATAATTAGTTAATATATAATGTTAATAAGGGTAAATATAATTATGACACTAAATACAATACTCAATATTATAACTGTAAACAATGGTGATATTTAATGAAGGCTTTTCTTCTCTTAAAAACTCACAACATTGACTACAGCAGTACTTCATTATCTTCTACCAGCTTGAATCCTGGCTTCTACTTGGAAGTTAGTTGTTTGTACATCACAATTTATTGAATTCCATAAAATATACAGGATAAATATCTATGGGTTTTTATTCAACACACTAGATACATTATCATGTACACCCCTACACACATATGTGTCTGCAAAAAAATGTGAAGTATAAATAATAGAAAAGCATTGTTAGAATGTCAAGGTTAAAAACAAACAAGAAAAGAAGCAAATCACCACCATTAAAGAAACTGGTCAACAGGATTCAAAGCTATATGGCTATAAAGGTCCTGTGCTAAATAAAATTATCTGCTGTACAAAGGCATGTTAACTTGTTAAATGCAGTGTAGAGAACTGGTAATTATGCAAACTCCACACTGCAAGATAGATTCATTAATGCTTTTACATCATATTAAAGTCATGAAGTCATCTTCGTTGTTTGGGGGTTTTATGTGTCCAAAGTGACTTAGGTTGTTCTTCTTTTTATCTTTAACTGTAAAAATTCTAGACAAATTATATCAATGATCTTATACATTTTAATACAGCTTGATCTGCTAAACTTTTTTTTACGTCCTATCAGCCCTGAATTTTCATTTGCCTGTTCAGCAAGTATTTTATTCTTTAATGAAGCAGATATAGCAGATTTGTATAAAAAGGGAGCAGCTCTTCCTTTTGTCAGATGTTATTGCATATACTTGTTGTGACTACAGCACGATCCCTTAGATTTCCAATCAAGTGAACAGAATGTATATGTGCATTTCTTAAATTAGACACAGAAGTGCAAAACCACGTGAAGAGTACCTTTTCCTTTCTCTAGGACAGAGTGCTCACCTCCAAGGTGACTATGTCAGTAGTTAGCTGGGCTGAAGGAGATGGTGTTTAACTAGAAGTCAAAATTTTCCCTTGTCCCCTTCTTAGAATCCATGCCTTTCAGTGACAGAGCTTCAGAGAAACTGAAGTGCTGAAAGGTAAATTGTCTGAGACATCCAAAGGAACTGAAGGAACAGAACAGCTCGGTTAACTGTTGTATTGGTGAGACATTCATTTCCACCTGGTTAAGGTTACTTCAGAATGATGTGATACAAGTGATTTCAGACAATTCAGAGAATTTCAGAGAATTCAGAGTCAAACACATTAGTCCCTTTGTCAGGTCTGGACCTGAGGACAAAAGTGAGTTCATTTTACTTTCAAAATAAAACAATAACAACAAATCAAATTACCTTATTTTATCATACCAAAGCATATGAAGTCCCTTCCGCTATCACCAGCAGAATATCTGTTACCCTATAAAGAAGCTTGGGGAGAGAGTGATTTAGAAATTAAAGGAGGTATAGTTCAGGAGGTTTGGAAAATGCAGGATACATTGGGCAAAATTGACAGGTAATTCCTAATGCTATGAGTAAATGTAGAGATGTAGTATTTATGACCTCTATTTATTTCATCAGGAGAGAACAGTCACAGGCTTTTATTTTGGTAGGGCAATCAAAAAAATTTTGAAATGTTTTCAAAATAAAATACTTTGAGAAAAATAAATAAACATCAATATGTAGTTGCATTGATCCAGTTGAACACGAAGCATGTCTCAAATATTGATAACTACTCCAAATAGGCATATCCTTGCTCCTCTACAGATTCATGGACTGTCAAGGCAGATCTTTTTGTATTTGCAAGTGATACTGAATGTTTAGGCAATTACAGCCTACAGAGACTTTCTATCTGCTAAGAGATCAGGGGCCAGATATCTGCTGTCAGTGAGTTTCACTGCAGCCCCTGGAACTGCACTTTGTTAGAATTTCTGGCATACACATTCTAATAAGAGTTATATGAGACACTGAAATAAAGTGCAATTTAGCAACCAATAATTAATCATTCCTGTGTTAATCACAGACAGTATACACACATGAAAACCAACAGAAGCCATAAACCACTTTTTTTTCAAACTATTAAATTCTTAGAACTTTGAGGCATTTACTTATTGTTGTAACAAAAGTGCTTGTCATACCTGTTTCAGAAAGTATCAAGGAGGTGAACAAGAGCTGCTTTCCAGGGAATGGGTTTTTTTGTCACATAAGGATAAAGTGAAGGTCAAAAATAGACACAATAAAAAATACATAATATTCACTCATCTTTTTTTCTTGCTTGCTTCAAACTGTTCTGAGAGATTTAATTTCAGAACAGGAAAAGATTCTCCTCAGACTAAATGAATCCCTTTTGGCATTTGAATTCAGCAGCTTAAGCACTTCCTATAATTAAGTCCAAAGAAATACTTATTTTAGGCTTAAAGAAATCCCTTTGGAGCTGTCAATGAATGCTAACTTCTCTGGGCTCCAGAGAGATGTAGGGGTCCAGGGATTTCTCTTAAGTGCCTCATTACCCATTAACTTGCAAAACACATTTTTTTTCAATACCTGTAATATGATATTGAGTTTTAAGAGAGGAAAAAAGTCAGTCTAGAATCCAGCAGGAATGTCCTCTTATGAAATTTAATATGGAACTAACTTCAATACCAGGGGTTTTTTTCCTGACAGAGTGTAAGCGAACATGAAACACCATACAGGAAGCTTTTTTTCTTTCTGCTTTTTAGGTGCCTCATTTTCCCCCACCCCCATCTTTGAAAACACTATACAAAAAGGGACTCTTCTGCTGCCTGCAAGAGGTGTCTAATTACCAGCTGGAAACTCCATTCATCGTCCAGGTGTTAGAAAACAGAGCCCTCTAATAGCAGGCCATTGCATTCCAGTGAACTTGCCCCGAAGGAGACTGGACTGTTCAAGGCCAAGCCTAAGGAAACCTGTTTACAACCATATGGAGAAGGTCTATAGTTTTGTTTATAAACAACAGTCCTCCCTTGATTCTTTGATTCCTCCACTATCCCCACAGATTTTAAGAAAAAAAATCTTTCCAGGAAGAAGCAAATGCCTGCAACCACCTATCCATCAGTTCTTTTAGGCATAGAAGGTCATTGTTGGTGTTCAGGTGCAAAAGCAAAAGGTATGCATGCATGAGCAGTTATCAAGTAGTAATGTAAAAAAGAAATAGAAGTTTAAAAAAAAATCCAAAAAGCAATCACATAATGGGAAGTTTAAAAATAAATTTAAAAGTGACTTGAAGAAATGAAAAAGAGTGTGTGTTTGGGGCAGTGCTACAAGTCATTGACAATTTACATTATCACTCTTAAAGGTTAAATCTAACCCCTTCCCTTCCCTTTCCATCCTATCTATTTGGGACTGGAGATTGATGGGATAAACAGACACACTTGTGCACTTCAATAGTTGAAGCATCTGTGCATAATAGTCATATAAACCCTCATGTTTGTCCTACCAACATTTCAATTTAATTTTATAGCACTTCTTAGAACACTGACAAATACATCTCTTTCACACAATTGACCAGAGCTTAGATCTTGCTAGAGTTTAATTTTAGGCAGTTTTAAACGGTCTAATACTCAAATTCCACAATGTGAATACCAAGAGGCCTATCCCTGTTGGTGCAAAATACTCTGCGTGTAACTAAAATTGACTTTTTGGTCAGATTGAGAGTGTGGTTTTGAAATCAAGTCTCCTGATTATTGTGGAGTTACTTTCCTCACAATGTAGTCTGAAAGGCTGAGTGCTAAATGGATTTGTAAAATGCAAAGTAAAATGGAAGATGTCCTCAAGGAATAAACACAATTTCTCTCGACTGGTAATGGATGTTCAGCCCAGGGGACCACCCTAGAATTTGTGAAATTTTGTGAAATGTGTTGACACACCAGGCCCTCAACACCAGCTGGGTCCCTCTGCAGTGTAAGTTGTACCACAGTACTTACTAATGTTGATGTGTGAGCATCTCGGGAGCAAGAGATACTCCTCAGACTAATTCTTTCTAGCTCTTGTCAGTCTCTGAAGTGGCAGATAGATATCTTTTTGTATCAATTGTTTATGAGAGATTCACAGAATCACAGAATCAAATAGGTTAGAAAAGACATCTGGGATCATTGAGTCCAACTTTTGAGCAAACATCACCATGTCAAATAGGCCATGGCACTAAGTGGTACATCCAGACTTTTCTTAAACACCTTCAGGGATGATGAGTACATGATCTCCCTGGGCAGCCTGTTACAATGTTTGAGAACCTTTTGTGTGAAGAAATTCCTCCTATGTCCAGCCTGGATCTCCCCTGATGCAACTTAAAGCTATGTCCTTTTGTCCTGTCACTAGTTACCTGGCAGAAGAGGCCAACCTCAACCTGGCTACAACCTTCTTTCAGATAGTTGTAGAGACTGATAAGGTCACCCCTGAGCATTCTCTTCTCCAGCGTAAACAACCACAGCTCCCTCAGCTGTTCCTCTTAGTACTTGCCCTTCAAATCCTTCACCAGCTTCACTGCCCTTTTCTGGACTTGCTCCAGCATCTTTTCTGAATTGAGGAGACCAGAAGTGAGCACAGGATTTGAGATAAGGCCTCATCAGTGCTGATTACAGGGGGACAATACCTTCCATAGTCTTGCTTGCCACACTATTGATGATGACTGATGACATTGGCCTTTTCCACTCGGCAGCTTTCCAACTGCTCTGCCCCAGCTTGTAGTGCTGCATGTTGTAGCCAAAGTGTAGGACCCAGCACTCGGTTTTGCTGAACCTCATACTGTTGGTCTCAGCCCATCTATCCAGCAAGTCCAGATCCCTCTACAGAGCCTTCCTACCTTCCAGCAGATCAACACTCCCACACAACTTGTTGTCTGCAAATTTAGTGAGGGTACACTTAATCCCCTTATCCAGATCGTTCATAAAGGTATTGAACAGGACCCGGCCCCATACTGAGCCCTGGGGGACACCACGAGTCACCAACTGGATGCAGCACTATTCAACACTTCTATCTGGGCCTGGCCATGAAGCCATTTCGTACCCCAGCGAAGTGTGCACCAGTCCAAGCCATGGGCTGCCAGCTTTTCCAGGAAAATGCTGTGGGAAACATTGTTTTGCTGAAGTTCAGGTAGCCTATATCCATAGCCTTTCCCTCATCCACTAGGTGGGTCACTTGGTCATAAAAAGAAATCAGGTTTGTCAGCCAGGACCTGCCTTTCCTAAATCCATACTGGTGGGCTCTTATCCCTTGGTTGTCCTGTATGTGCCATGTGATCGCACTCAAAATGATCTGTTCTATAGCCTTGCTGGGCACTGAGGTTAGGCTGTAGCTCCCCAGATCCTCCTTCTGGTCCTTCTAGTAGCTGGGTGTCACACTGGCCAACTCCAGTCATTTGGGGCCTCCCTGGTTAGCCAGGACTGATAACAAATGACAGATAGTGGCTTAGTGAGTTCTTCCCCTAGCTCCCTCAGCAATCTCAAGTGAATCTCATCCAGCAATATAGACTTGTGAGCATCTAAATGGCTCAGCAGGTCATTAACTGCTTCCTCCTGTATTACAGGGAGTCTATTCTGCTCCCCATCCCAGTTTACCAGCTCAGGGATCTCGTTGTCCTGAGGATAATTGGTCTTTCTGTTAAAAGCTGAGGCAAAGAAGACATAAGTACCTCAGCCTTTTCCTCAGCCTTGGTGAAAATATTCCCATTCACCTCCAACAAAGAATGGAGATAAAGAATTCAAAAAGTACGAATAAGGCCACTGAGTATCGCAAAGCAACCCCTCTTCCATATATGAATAGTAAAGTGTTTGTAAACTCACAAATAAATGGTAGAAAAACAGTGTATGTTGAAGTAAGCTCAAAACTTATGCATGTAAGATACATGTCCTTCATGCTATGTGGCCAACCCTACAGAAGAAGAATCTGTAGGAATCACAGAAAGTTATTCATGTGATTGCAATGAAATACGTATCTTAGGATGAGATGTATCTGCTGATGTATCCCTGAATATAATATACACACACATGCATTTTCACATATATAAAATTAAATTATATATTATACACATGGATGGCAGCAAATCAAGATATATTTGTTGTGGCATTGTGCCACATTAATGTTGCTCGGTGGTATCCAGAATAAATGTGCACTGTCCTGCCATTTCAAACACAGCTTCAAGAAGCAGGAGCCCACCTTCATTCACCCATACAGAAATTCACCATGTTTTTATTTCCTGGCAGGGCTCTAAGTAGTCTGGAAGTGCTGTCACCTTGAGGTCTTGCAATACTACCCTGGGTTAAGAGCCCAGAAAATAATATGCCCAAAAATACTAACACAGCAAAAGTGTGTTCTTCTCCTAAAATTATTTACATTAATTGGAAGCGCCCCTAATCTAAGCAATAGTTTTTTATTATACTCAGACTGAGTCACTGAAGGAAATGAGCTGGTCCTGCTTTTCAGAGGACTTTACTTGCTAAGATGAACTAGTTTCAGTCATTGCATTTGGAATCACACAAAACATTGTTTGGGTCTTAAGTTTATGAAAATTGTGTAATTCTTGTCTTTAAATTTTTCTATACACCCTGTCTTCAAAGTATCACAACTACCTCAAAAGCATCCATTTTTTCATTTCTATTTCTATCTAACAATGTTTGCACCCTGTTCCAGGCTTTCCTCTTGTTGATTAATACTTTTAAAAGGATACACTTCCTTCTTATGAGAATTCGATATTTACTCTAAAAATTCCTATATTCAATAAGATTATTTTCTGATCCTTTTACAAAAAATATTTCTGAATAAAAAGATTTTAAGAAGTCTAATTGTAAAAGTCTTGTATTTTTCTTACAAGAAAAGTTAGTTAATAAACTCTTGTTTTTCTTCTTATACTACCAGTAACTGCACCCTACATTTCAATTGGCTGATATTACTAGTTTTCTTTTAACCAACTTTCCCAGATCTCTACTTTCTCTGCAATGAGGGGCCTTTCCAACCGCATCATCTCCAAACTCCCTTGTTGATAGAGAATTATTCTTTCAGTTCATTTGGAAGGACACTGTCCCTTTGAATCATCTGCTGAGGAGATATGCTATCATAACTTCCATTCCTTTTTCTTCTTCTTTCCTCCCTCAAGGAATAAAATATGTGTACCTCCATCAAAAATTGAATGAATAGCTACTTCTGTTAGATTTTCATCTGAATTTTTTATATTTAACCCATTCTAAAAGCGTGGAACTTTCAACATCAGCTAAGATAAATAATTTATGCCTGAAACATCAAGTGATCTTCTGCAGAACACTGCTTATAGTGTCTCTCTAATCTTACATTTTACCAAAAGACTCCAAGTACGCAATAAATATTACTAAAGTCCATGAAATCTAGAATGTTTGATTAAACTCATTTAAAAGGCTTAATAAAATGCTTTTATTGTATTATACCCATAGAAAACGATTTTTTTTTGGTCTGTTTTAGTTTGTTGGGGTTTTTTTTAAGCAAGCAAATAGGATGAGTAAATGAAAAAAGAAAAAGTAAAAAACACCTGGATGAACAGAAGAGAATCTAAGACATTTTTCGAGAAAGTGTCTTCAGGGTGGAAGATTTCAAAAGCTATTCATACTTTTAGATTCAATGCTATCCTGTGGCTCTGAGCTCCATTATTTTGTTTATTTTTAAATTAAAACATTACTGAATGTCACTAGATTCATATAAGAATCATAAGAAAGTAACGATGCCATTACTTCAGAAATCATTGTCTCTGTGTAATTTTGTGCCAGCCTGATCATGGATATCTATTTCTGACAGTGCTTGAGTGATGTAGAGCACACAATATATGTTGAATATGTTCTGTTCTTTACTTCCTTACTGTTAATAATTTTTCCTGTATCAAATATGATCAGTTTAGAAAAAAAGAGCCTCAACCAAGCAATACTAATTTATTACTGTTCCTGTCTGCCACAGCTATGAAGAACGGGTTATTCTTTTCTTCTTTGGAAAATTCTTTTATATATTTGATGGGTGTTATCATGAGCTCTATAAATCTTCTGTTCTTTAAGGTAAGCAGCACCACATCTTTTGTTCTTTTCTCACACATTACATTTTCCATACTTTTCAATGTTTTTCTTGTTTTCATTAAAACTCTTCACTTAGTTCACATACTATGACCCTGCAGTATCCAAACTTGAATTCCAACTGATAGATTAATGTTGCTCAATAGAAGAGGAATCATTTACATGTCTTGTGGTCTTACTTCCTATTTAAACATCTTAATTTGATTGTTTTCATTATAAAAATATGGCATAGTGATGTTCTGATTCCCTGTGACCTCAGAGTCTTTTCCTAAGAAGTGCTGTAAAATAGTTTTTCTCACCTTGTATTTCTCTGACCTAATGATTCTATGATTCAATGATTATTCTTACTTCATGATGGGTCTGCTTAAATATCTGTCTCATTTTCTTCTCAGTCAATTTCACTAACAAATCAGGATCATTTTGAAGTCCAGCCCTATGTTTCAGTTTGAAAATCACAAATGATAGTGTGTCAGTCCCTTTTTGAATTTTAAAGACTTCTGTTGCATATCACATATATGTGAATCTTCTTGCTGAAGATTCTTCATCTATGTATGGAGTCTTCATATGGAAGTCATTCCATATCTCTGGTTAGTCAGTTGATTTTCAGTGTATTTTTTCTACTGCTGCTGCTCAGTAGAATGATAAGATGTCTAAAGATTAATATACATAAGATGCATAGTGTTTCTACAGATGTAGTTCTGTTATGTTACAGAGAGTAGTTTGCAAAGTACAAACATCAGAATCAAGCTGCTTGTCACAAAAAGAATTAACATATCAAAACAGCAAAAGTGTTTCAAACCCAAAATCTTCCAATACTGCACAATTTCATTGCAGTCAGTTTTATACCACACCTTCAGTTCAGAAAGCAGACACCTGCATTCTATTACTGAAACACCTTTTGCATACCTGTCCTCATCTGGGTTCCTGGTTTATTGTGCAAGTTATAAAATGCCTTTTGTTGTTGAATATTTACACACATTTTACAGATATGATAGTGGAAAGTTATTTAAATTGGTCCTGTAAGCATTAGTTTGCATCCTACAGTATAAAAACAGGTCTTCCTGCCAATCATACATTTCTACTTTTTTCACCTTATTGTGAGTTTCATCCAGAACTCACTGAAACTATGAGCTGCATTCAAAAAAATTTCCTCTCCTCTGCATTTCAGTGCCTTGTGGTGAGGCTTCAGCTCTGATGATCGTTTGTTCTGGTTTTGTTGAACCAGTTTTGGTTTTGATCATTGAACCACGGATGGAGATGCAGAGGGACTTCACAAAGCCTTCAAACTTCTTACTGTGTGAAACTGTCTTAAAAAGCAAGGACTCGGCCTTCACCTTTAAACAGTACACTACTCTGTGACAATTTAGTCATTATTCTATCCATCATATGCTATTTTTGGTATGTTGGAAGATATGAACATTGATGAAATTCCAAATGACAGGAGGTCATTTGAACTGAACTCAGGGTGTTTGCTGTTTTAATTGAAAAGCAATACATGCAATAAAACATGAAGCTAAATCAAAACGTGAATTATTGTGTATTTTTTACTGTTTAATCAAGCAACAACTTTAAAGTTTGTTTAGCATTTTAGCATACAAAAATAACAGCAGAAAAAAGTTCATGACTTGAGGATTGAATGTGTGAATATCATGTTAATATGTGTATGCATATTATATGTCACATGCACATAAATAAGCCCATGCTTTTTAACTGAAAAAAAATACATTAAGGAAGCAGTAGAAGAAAACATTTTTCATAAGGTGAACATACTAGGTTTTATATAATTCCTTACTACAGGTGCCTGAATGACTTAGCATTCTTTGTTAAAGTATGAGCCTATTACTGCAGAATTAGAACTAGAGATACAATTTTCTTCACAACTAGGTATAAAAACACTAAAAATTGGGGCTCCAAGGAAAGGACTCACCTCACATATCTTTACACGTCTGCAACTGGTCATCAACATCTATTATAGTTGCCTTGTGCTCAATGTAACATCAGCAGAGGAACATGAAATCTTCAGGAGCACAGTTTGTCTCATCTTTAGACCTAAAATCTCAGACAGTTCAGGTCAATTCTGTGTTTCTCTGCACGGACTATAGGAAACCTTCTACCATCAGCTCACATTGAAACTTTTACATCTTACAAGCTTAAACTAAGGGAGAAATGCTCCAAATTTTGAGGAGAACTAGAAGTTTTGAAGATACTGATGATTTCTTTAAGTCAGTTTCTTTAAGTCAGATTAGTAGTCATGACAAAGTCTTTGATTAATCTTGATCTTGTAAGGCTTTTGAGCAAGTACTTGACCATAAGCATATAAAGAGGCACAGTAACTTCACTTTAAACTTAAATTTAATGGAATGACTTAGCTAATCAAGTTTGAGATTAAGCACTAGTTACATGAGAACCAGGGATCTTATCATCTTATCTGTCTGTCAAATGCCATTAATTATGTGGGCTCTGTACACTAAAACCTGTCAGGCATTGTCACCTAAACCTATTTAAATTCATTTGGTAGACTTCTGTCATTTCATTTCTGAAAGATATGGATAAGAGAAGTGCTGTTTTGTTTCTAAGGTGTTCGTGGCTTCAAAGAGGGTAGAATACAGTAAATTTTCACTGCTGTGCACCAGTCCAAAGGTTTGTCAATCTTCTAGTACTTAATAAACCAAGCATTTTTGATAGTTGTGAAACTAACTAAACAGCAAACCATCCTAATCCAAACTCTGTGGCTCTGAAATCTGTTAATTACTACTTTAAAACTTAATTGAACCTACTCTGCTAGAGTTAACACTTGATAAAACTTATTATTTTGGGACTAGTGACCTTAAAATCTGTAATGGAGACAAATTTAATAGAGAAATATAATCAGCTTATCTCAAAGAAAATCCATGTCATCTTGTTAATGCCAAGCACTGTTAACAAGATTTTCCTAATGTTAGAAACTGCTAATGGGAACTTGCAACACATACCAAAAAAAATATGTGTATGGATGTAATATTCTGTAGTGCTGTTATACAACTCCAACACTTTCAAAACACTCTCATTCACACATAGTGGTCACTATAAATCCATGTCAACTTGATCTTTCTTTGATGACACAGAACCGTAAAGAAAGGTCATTTTACATATTGCAGTCATAAAAATCGCATATAGTACTGTAAAAGGTCTCTTGTGGAACCCAAGAAATAAAAGAGCCTGAGCCTATGGTGTGATGTGTCTGAGGAGAGAGAATCCATTGTTTCCAGTGGTGGTAAATCAGCTGGCATTCCCTAAGGATTTTAGTCTACACCCACAAATATGCCCCTGCAAAAACAAGCTGATTTCCTTTCCAATCCCCCATGCTGCTCACCCTGATGTCAGAGCAGTGAGGATATTATCGACCAGGAAAATACTAAAAGTAAATGCTATTAAGAGCCTCTTTTCTTACAGTTAAATTGATTTTATAGTTAAAATAAATCTGAGCTTCCTTTGGAAAACACACACAACTACTTCATGCCTAACAATTCAGCTGCTTACAGATAACCATCCTGTTCCCAGCTCAGTAATGTAGCAAATGAAAGTACTGTCGTTTTGCAGAGATATGTTCCTCCAAATTTATCTCCTTTTTTTTTTTCTCTCTTGAGAAAAAGGTTATAAAATTTAACAACATGTCATTTCATCTTTATCACAACACTTTTTCAGTTTCAGCTTACTTTCTTTATTGAATTGCTGTTGGGGATATATTTCTGAAAAATATTAATTAGGATCGGGTAGAAATGAAAATTGTCTTGTGAATGTCAAATAAGCTTAAAAACTGGGATGCAAAATAATGGTTATAGCAAAAACTTCAAATATACTTCAGCATTCTAAAACCTACACACATTTTTCTGTTACCTTCTGTTGTTAGAAATTTCAAGAAGGACACCATGGAATAAATTCATTAAAAACATCAATTAGAAAGTCCCAGAACCAGTCAGAAGAGACACTGACATTCAAAATGCAGACATTATTTTCCTCATCATAATTGTTTCACAGCTGATTTTTAACTTTAGAACAATTGATGCCATATTTTTAATGCCTTTCATCTATTCTTTCATCCATTTAATCTAAACAAATGAACTTGCGTACCTCTCAGGGATATCCATATACAGGGTATAAGCATGGCTTTTCACCACTGACAAGAGTAAACAGTTTTTAGTTATTTTTTATCAAAGAAAAATTGTCCTTACAGGTAGATCTCTGAGGCTGAGGAAATTCTTATTAAAAAAATAATAAAACAAAAAAGACATTTTTATCATTGTACAGCAACACAGGCTGCAAAAGCAATTTTATGGAGATATTTTCTTTGCTGAGTCCATCTGGGCCCCTTCTATGTAGTTATATAAAAAATTACAGGTTTACTTTTTTTCCAAGTATATAAGTTGAAATACTTTGAATACACTATTGTGTTCATGCACAAAACATAGTCTGTTATGTTCAGTATTCTCTAATATATTTTAATACAGTTTTAATAAGTATTATTTCATATATTATATGGGAAACCTTAGATGAAAAGTAATACATGAGGATAAGCACAGCTCATATCTCATATCTTACTATTTAGAGAGTCAGAATGAGAGGCAAATCAGGTTCCATAAAAGAGTCCTGAATAGGAAGGTAACCCATTTTCACTCTTTGAAAAGAAAAATCCTAGCACTAACATAACACTAAGCCCACCATCAGTGCTTCCACAAGTAACTGCATTCACATTATTATCTAATTTACGCTTTGAACCGTCTTTGTAGCATTTAAAAGTCAATGTTCTTTCTCTTATATATTTTCCTGTATGGTAGCAATTAAATAGAAAATTGTAGCACTGTGCATGCTGTTTTATTTCACTTCACTGTTTCCAGATGGCATGCAACAGGTGATATCACAATACAGAAAGTCTCATAGGAAAAGGAAGAAACACTTTTCTCACAGGGAAACACTTCAGTATTCATAGTAGCATGTCTCATCACACTGCAGCTAGATCCCTATGAAAGAGAAAAGAAGGGTCCCTGCAATAATAGGAAGTTTACAACAGGAAAAATGTGCCACATATGATTAGCGGATAAAGAGTATCCCCTTCCTTTCAAGAAACGTACAGGCAAAGAGAAAGTCCCCACCTCTCTGCCTGCACTGAGAGTTAGTCACAGTGAACTAGAAGTATCTCAAGATCATGGCCAACAACTCCAAACCATATTGTCATTTTTCTTCTCTCTTGCTGAAAAGACACAGATATGCATCTCTTTTCTTATATAAGTCTACTAAAGAGAGTTAGTTAAGATATTTATTTTTCTTAGTGTTAGGTTGTTCAGCACAGTCGTTTTTCTTTGTTTTATGCTTCAACCGAGGAAGTCCAGGCCTTATTTATTATGAAAACAACGGCAATACTGTCATCTGGCATGTTAGTACTACATAATGCAATGTGTTGACCCTCAAACCAGATAAGATCCAATCGAGAAGTCTCTAAAAATTACTCAAATTAGCTTCTACCCATCCATCTATCTATAAATACATAGATAATATATACAAAAGGACACTATTTTACCTCTTATTTTTCTTTCTTACACAATAAAGAGACGGGTTATTTTCTGCTAGAATCTGGATGTACCTCTTCCAGAAAAGCTCCCATTTTACCACTAGAGGGCCGGTCGATACTAGATTTCTTTAACTTTCCTATTATATAGCTAATTCTGGAAGGATTTGGAGCAGGAGTGAATATTACTTCTGGCACTTTGTCATTGCTTTGTTTTGCTTGTTTGCCACCGGACAGAGAATCTAATTATTTGAGTTCTTGTGAAGCAAAGGTTTGAAGTACACAACTCTCATGAGGGGATCAGAATTGCATAAGTAAATAATTAAGTATCTGGTTTATGCACTTTATTTGCATAAACATTTGGTAGCAATTACAATATGCTAAAGGCAAGGCTGATATGAACGACTGCACATACACACATGCATTTGAACTCAGTCGCCTGAGATCTTGCATAGTTTCCAGAAGTGGTTGCTAGCCTGGGTATGTCAACAACCATCCCTACCATTTGTGATATAAAAGTAGCTGAAAATATTATTACTTTTAGTTATTTATGCACTTTTTTTTTAGATAAGGGTGTTTGCAACAATTAGGATAGAATAAAATAAAACTCTTGCTTGAGGCCATTAAAAATTGATTCAATGCAGAAAGATGTCTGATGGAGCTCCATGAATCTATCTCAGTAATATCTGCTGGAACAATTTTCAAGTACTGGCTAAAGTGCATTCCTGTGTATATCCACTTAAGCCATCTGCCAATTTTAATACTTATTCCTGAGGGAGGAAATCTTCCAGTGCTGTTTTTCATTTGATTTGCAAGGACATCCTGTTTAGGTACTTGTCAAAAGAACAGAAGAATAAATGCCAAATTCCACAAGTCTTGGTTTAGAAAACTTAATGGATGAGACTAAAGCAACAAGCTATATTTAAAAGAAGATGCAGCATTGTTCCTTTATATCTGTAAAATATATGTTGCTTCTTTCAGGCCAGATATATTTGTGTATATCTCCACAGTAACTGGTATGTTTCCTAAATGCTAAAGGATTACACTAAAATTTGCTAAACTCAACTGGTTTGATGATTAAGGACAAAATACAAAAGAACTCCTAAACAAGTGATCTATGCAGAGAAATCATGAGTGACTTAGAGTCATTTACCACAGAGTTCAAATCAGGAGTGTTTAGGTACTCAGATGCCAAAAATTCACCTACTGTACTTGTTGAGAGATGCTGCCATTGTGTCTGAGCTAAGGTCTTAGTGCTTATATCATGATTCAGGCTGGCTGGATCAAGCCAAAGAGGCTTCCCTGTGCCTAACTCTGATGAAATGGAGGGAAAGGTAGAGAGGGAGGAGAGAAGAAAAGAGCACACCTAAAGCATGCTCACAGCACCAAGTAAAAGACAACCACGCAGCTATCCCATGGACCACCATTTCCAAAAACTGATGGAGAGAAGCTGCAGGTTTGCCCCAGACTGTTGGTGTTCACTTCTTCTTTTGAAAATAGTGCCTAACTAGCAGTCTATGTGCAAAGCTGGGCTGCAGTGGGAAAGAAGACTCTTACATTAGTTATTGGCCTAATGTGCAAAAAAACATGTCAGTGAGAAATACAGGAGAGCCTATGCATTGCCCAGTAATTAATACAGCTGCACTCCTCTGGCAGGAGAGGGGGGTCTTTAAGTTCCATTTCCAGATTCAAAAACATTATGCTTTTTACATTAAAATAATAAATGCCCTAACCTTAATGGTAAGAACTAGAATGGAGGGAGAAAAGGGATAAACAGACAAGCAGGGACCTGTCTCAGTGAACCAATAAAAAGCCCTGTATCCTTTGCATTTAATCTCTGGGGACTCTGAAACCCTGGAATTCCCACTGGTCTCACAGAATAAAATTCCCATCCTAGGGAAAAAAATGCAACGAACTGCGGTCCAAGTTTTGTGATCAGTATGATAAAGTGACTCTACCATCTATGTTCTCTACGAGGACCTCTTTTCACCAATAAAGCTCTTATTGACACTGAAAGTAGAAGTAATTTCCCTACATTGTAAACTTGTCCATCTTACCTACTCACCTAAGGATCTTCTGTAGGTAAACAACAACAGTTCATCTTATCCAAGGCTAGCTACCTAAGCAAAGTTCAATAACTTTGAATAAACATGAAGGAGTCTATTTCCTTCTGTTGAATTGAAAGGAGCCAGAGAAGCCACTCAGATGAAAAGTTCTACAATACGGATACCCAAAATGAAACAAGAAATAATGCCTAAAATTTCAGTGGGATGTTAGCTTTTATAAGAGTAGCCATACTCAGTCTCAGACCTTCGTTTTAGCCAAATAGCAAAACAATCAGTGAAGGTTTGACCAAAATATTATTTTCTACTGATAATGTAAAAAGAACTCTAAGAACACATCCTGAATTTTGTCTTCATAGCAAATAAAACTCAACTGAAGACGCCAATACAGATTTGGAATCTTTTCCTGTTAACAGGAAGAAAAGAGTTACATTAAAGATGGCCTGATTTACTGTAAGCTGTTAATATCTACTGCTTTGAAAAATAGATGATGTCTTAATGTGAATCCATGACTAGGAGCTTTCAAATGCACTGTTGAAAAAGGGGGCAATAAAGTTTATTCCCAAAAATCCACCAAATATTGGTATCTGAAGTTATGATTATGATGAAGTATGATTATGTGATCCCTCTATACAGAGAGGCAGGGTGGAAGTGTTTTTTCAGTATTAGATTATCTAGTCCCACATCGGTCTTGGCCTACATGTGCTTTTCCAATGCCTTTCTGCGTCTATATATGCAGCTTGCATAAAGCTGAGCTTTGTTTCCTGCTGGAATTATTAACCCCGTGTACTTCTTGCCTGCAGATCCAAAGCAAGAAAAGATTGGTTTGCTGGCTGGGAGCCCATATGTGGCTAAAGAGACTTTGGTTGGGCTTGCTTATTAATGAAAACAAGATTATGTTTCAAACCTGAAAAAGAATGTATTTTAAAAATACTCGTGGAACATGTTTCTACAAGTGTATATAATACAGAGAAACTCTTACTAAAACAGCTACCACAAAAGACAAAAAAAAAAACCAACAACAACACAGGAGATTCACATGAAGGGGGAATCAAAAAACTAAACACTATTAAAGATGTGACTCAGATGCTCAGATGAATGACTGCCAGGAAACTGAGAGTTAAAGATGACATTCCATTACAAGCTCATGCTGTTGTTCCTCTCTCCAGGTTCTCACAGACATTGGAGAAAACTGTACAGTCTGAATTGTCTTGAGTTTGTGCACTGGAGTTCCTTATGGAATCATTTAAGTGTGGTTTTCCTCTGTTTGAACATACTTCATTCATGAACTCCAGTCTTACAGTGATCCATTTTAAAATGTTGCATTACCTGTAAGAAGAACCAGTTTGTCACAATATTTGTTCATGAGCCACAGAACAGCTCCTTAGTCATAACTAGCAGCACGAAACCAACATGCTTTGTCTCTTTTTTCATGTTAATTTTTAAAAAGGGAGATTGATTGTGGAAATATTTTACTAAGAAATTCTATCTGATTTAGATCAGATAACAACTGTTTAACACTGTTAACTCAGTCAGGAGAGACCTCTCCCAACAAAGCAGTACTCACTTGCCCAGATGCCTAAGCTATCATGAAGATATTTTTAAAATTACTACTTGCAGGTCAGCAGCAGAGTCAGTTTGGCAGGGGTATCAGTTCACAGTCATGAAAGACCAGCATATCCATCCAGTCTATCACTTGATGCTTTGGAGGCAGAATAACTGGTTTATCTCTTCTTTGACAAGAAAACAAATCAGCCCAGTGTTAGAGCCAAATGATTTTTGGCTTAGCAGCTTATCAGAGTATTGCAGAAATTTGCTTGCGAGAGTAGATGCATAGGAAATGAAGGTCAGAAAGGTTTGAATCCAAGACAATTACAGTAAAAAATCACTGCAATCCTCTTGGGGAAACTGGGAACAAAATATCAATAAACCACACTCTCACTTAGCTTAACATCAACTTCCTTCTTTTTTTCTTTTTCCCTCTCTCTCATTCTATTAAGACTATTAAAATTCAAGGAATTAATTTATAACTGTGCTGGCATTCCTATGCATCCTGACGTTTGTTCCTATCAATTGGCTCTTTATGCCTCTCAGTCGAGGCCGGATGTTTGCAGTTGCTGGCAGCTGTTGTTTGAGGCTCCCGAACAGCTGATAGACTGGCAGCCTACATTGAGAGAGTGCAGCACAGAGCCTGGGAAAGATCCCAATGCTGAATACACTCAGGTCTGATGGGTAATTAGCTTAGTACATGCAAGATTAGAGAACTAGAACAGGAGATAGGGCATCTGACCTGCTCTCTAAAAGTCATTAGAAATTAGAAATGGTAATTCTTTCACAAGAAATGTAAAGAATTTTGTAAATGAGACTTGTTGGCTTTCTTTACCTAAGAAACCCTGCTAGAAGTTGATTTACTTTGAGTATTTATTCAAATGGCTATTATTTTAGGTTTTCTTTCTACAATGAAATAGTATGTTTTAAAAATTGTGTAAAAATTAATTTAGATGTACTTGTCCCTTGAATTTGCGTGTGCTATAAATTTTCAGACATAATTTTTTCTACCACTAATTCATCTTCTTTTTTTTTTTTTTTTTGGGGGGGATTTTTTTTTCAAGTAGTTCCTTTTTTTTTTTTTTTTTTTGGAGAGGGAATTATCTTTCAAGTAGTTCCTCTTTATTTCTTCAAGATCTGATCTGGAAAAAAAAAAAGAAAAGCGAGGAAACAAAATGCTACTTGTAAAAATAGAATTTATGTTTGTTTTTCCCTTTCATTCTTGTCATATAGACAAGATCAGACCCAAAGCCAGATAAGATCAAATGAAGTATTCTGTGTCCTAAGGGGATCTACTGTAATATTCAAGAAGTATCTGTATGCATGGGAGCAGGTGTGTGTGTATGTGTCTGTTAGAAAACACCACATCCTTTTCCATATCCTGCATTGAGACTGAGCTTCTTTCAAGATCATGAAGTTCTCAGAAACTCTGATCTAAGCATGGCAATAAAATACTGTCTCATCCAGCCCTGACACTAACTCCCTCTATGCTCTGGCAATGTTTTCATGAGTTTCTGCAAAAATGAAGAAAATTATTATCTACTTCACAGATGTTTTTTGAAAAAAACGTTATCTATTTGCAGTATTCCCGGTAAAAGGGGGGAAAAGTAAAATATTATCATAACTACAGTTATGAAAATGCCACAATTCTTAATAGAAATTTGAAGGTTTTGATACAATGTGGATTTTATAAGTCTTTCACAATATCAAAGTCTTGGCAGATGCAACTGTTAGGACCAGTGCTCTACCTGTATTTAGGCTGTATTGTAGAATTGCTACCTGTGGTGCCTATTATCCCTAACATCTGGACCTGCAAAACCCACAAGCTTTTCTTTTGAGAGAAAAGATGTAAAAAATTATTTTAGCAGACCTAAGAATCCACAGAGAACCTGGATGAGCATTTTCATCTTTTGTTTTAGCTTAATGTATTTTCAATCTGCAGTGACATTTGATGTTGGGGATGCCCCCTCAGAGAATATGATAAAAATCTCAGAGAGAAAACTCAGGTTTAGAAAAAAAGGTGTTAGAAGCAAATCACAGGAAAGAGAAAGGATATAGGTAGTAAACAATGCTTGCTATTTACTTCACCTGGGAATCTGCAACTTGCAAGGGAGAAACTATTGGCTTCATCTGTGATTGGAAGTCAGCTACACACCTGAGGGTAGAAGAATACATAGGAAACTAAATTTTAAAGAAAGAGGTCTGAAATACTACTTTCATAAAGAGGTTTTGGGGATAGGAAGCACTCAAGTCTCTATTCATTTCTGTTCGTTTCTAGTCAAGACCAGCTGAGAAGGAACAAGTTAAGCACGGGACAACTGTGTAAGTAAGCAGATTCACAGGTCTCTCCCAGACTAATTATTGTGGCTGAAGTTACTGCTTCCAGTAGATAAAGGGGGGGGGGGCATGATGAGTGGACAGATGGGAATGGACAAGGGGACAGGGGATGGGAAATGGAAAGAGAAAAGCTGAGCACAATATATTTTGCTAGTGACTACTATGCCTTTTCCTTAATTACTGAACATTATCAGCATCCTGAAGTGTTTACAAAAAAAAAAAAAAAAAAAAAAATTCCAAAGAGATTTATCATCTTGGAGTATCAAAAGCTGATGTGATTTCATGCTATGACTTTAAAGTCAGGCTAAAACATATAGCAATTCATACTTATAAAGAGCAACCAGAAAATAATAATTAAAAAAAAAAAGAAGGTGATGAGAAATTAGCTTTGCTTCTATTCATTGCTTCAGTGCAGGAGAGGTCCAAGACAAAATGCCTGTGGTTTAACTTGCCCACAGTATTACTAGACTACTTGGGAAAGAATCTGGTAGTAAAGACTATGCTGTTCCTCCAAGTACTCTGCTTTCAGAACAGCTCCCATAGTCATCCCAGATGTGTTACAGTGATCTTGTGTCCTTCTCTGAAGGTAAAAGAAGAAAGTGAAGTGTTTGAGTGTTTTCTAAACCAGAAATTGGACACACAATTAATTGAATGTAACTGAGTATCTGAAGCAGTGATTATATTGCTGCGTTTCCTGAAGAGATACCAAATATTAAATAAAACTACAAAAAATAAATTTGGAAGGAAATCCTCTATAATAAGTGATACACTTTCTTCAGTGCACAACAAAAGAGCAAGAGAACAAACACATTGAGTAAAACATACTTGGTATTTGCCATATATGTAAATATCTTTTAATATCAAATTTCAAGCCCTTGACAAAGTCTGTATGGATTATTTAAGGCTCTTTTTGCAATTCTCTAGAACCTGTACAAGTTGTCTGAATTAATCAGGAATGAGGAGACTTAAATACATCCAAAACAAAATAATAAAATTTATGGCAGATTTCTACTGAAGATAGAATTCTATTGGACCTAGAAACATGCAGAAAACCCTGAAGAAAAGTGCAGTTTTAAATACATTTAAAAAATTATTAAAGTAAATCCTCTCCAAAAAGTCAATACTGGATCTATTGGATCCTTTTTAAAGTTAATTTTACTTCTAAATATTGGAAGGATATGTGACATCAAAAAATTGAATTATATAAATTTTCATTTAAATTTAAAAGAGTGTTGAACTTGACTTAACTGTAATTTCAATAAATATAACAGGGCAGGACATAATAGGCCCAGATATTTTGTTTACATTATCCTCTTTAAATTGAGAATATTCTTAGGCTTTCTTCAAAATATTCTTTCAAAATTTTAAACTGTAGTTCATCTAGGAAAAAGGGGGTAGTTATTAGGAGTTGTTACTCTTCATGAGACAGTAATTAAATTTTATATTAGGAATATGTTTTTCATATAATATATATGTCAGTATCTCAGACTCATACTATCAGGTAACAGATTATCTCAGTAATAGAATAAAAAGAGAAGACCTTAAAAATTAAAAAAAAAAAAGACAGAAACAAAAAAAAAAGCAAAAAAGCAACAGGATTGGATTTAAAGATAGGATCTGATTTTCACTGAAAGGTATCAAAAAACTCGAGATGATAGATTACAAAGTTTCATCAAGATTGTCTGAAACTTAATCTTAACCACGACTCAACTTCTCTTTGCCTAGAGAACAAGTACAGTGGGTAGTTATACTGAATAGCCACAAGTCTACGGTGATAAAGCAGGACTTAAACATTACTGCTAAAATTTCATTGGAATCAGCCTCAAGGAACTCTAAAAAGAATTCAACTTGTTTCATAGGTGGAACAATTAATTCAACTTACAATTTTGTCCTGCACTAACCATTGTAAGCCTCCTGCCTCAGTTGTTTCATTCATTCAAGATTTTTATCATTTGAGCCGCAGTTTTCTAAAATTGATTTTCCCTAGTGTTCATTGTGCTAAGGAAATTTCAACAATAATGGTTCTTTTCAACTTTTTAACACTTGCCTTTATAACTTCAATATCTTCTTTAATGTATTTTTGAACAAAATATTCCATACATATAAAACTACCAATACAAGAATACTCTGTCACTGGCACTATGAACTAGGCTTTTTAATCACTTGAGCTGAAACAAAAAGTCAAATTTTCACTGCCAGTTCTTTAAGCAGTGAGTTAATATAAACAATCAAATAGGGATAAAAATGGGAATTAACCTAATCTTTATATCATGCTTAATATTATAAAGTAGGGTTTGAATTACTCTGCAGTGCTCCTAGATACAGTAAATATTTTTTTCTTAAAAGAATTATTTCTGGGTAAAGAATTTAATCATTAATCTCATTTATGCATTCTAAATGTTAGCAGATTTCCTGCTTCTATTAATTCTTCCCAGAAGAATATGTTTTTTACAATAATGTAAGCACTGCAAAGAGTTCTCTATCTAGGACACGAGTGCACTGAGTCTCTCAATTTTAATTAATACAAACACACCAGTTCAAAGTAATTTTATTAAGAAGGCTGAGAAGTGTCTCAGTAGGAATTTAAATGTGAGGACTGGATCAAGTAGAGCTCACTGGCAAAGAACTTCTTTTTGGAATTTTGGGGTTTGAGAAAATGTAAATTTTTTGGGGAAAAGAAAACAGATGGACAGAGCATTTAGACTTTCTGATTTGATCTTGCTAGTAAAAAAAACTTTTTTGGGGGGATAGTTACAATAGTTATATTCAATATTGCAATTGCATTTAAATTCAACTTTTATGTAATAATATTTTAATTTAAAATTTTATTGTCTTGTATTTAACATTTTATGTAAAACTTTTCCATTCTTATAATTTTTTTTTCATTTAATTTTAGGTGATATATTCTGAAATATTAAAGTTCCATTCTTCAAGAAGTGATTAAATGTGAAAATTTGAAGATGATGTCAAACATTGCTTTGAGATGCTTAAATTGATTAAAAAATGGAAATTCTTTGGGTTGGGAATATCTCCAAAACACTTATACACTTATTTCATTATGACCGTTTTGAAACTGTATCGCTTCTAATTTTATGCCATATATATAGGTACATTGATGTATATAAGATTTATAAAGTTTCACAGATATGATTAGGTTTTCTAGCTTTCTTCTCTTTAAAACAAAAGTGGATATACAGTTAAACATATCCATTTGTATTTTAAGATTTGTTTTTTGAAGTTAAACCAAAATAAGATGAAGTATAGGAATTTTTATTTCTAAGCAGATCCTAAAATATAACAATTTCAAATAACTCTTTTGGGGCTGGGACATAGCTAACTAAAGTTTCTGGTACAAAAGTGAGGAGGAAATCCATTGTTTTTTTCCCACTAGTTTGAAAACTGTCAGCTGGTTGATAGTCAGCCCTGTTCAACAAATAGCTCACATGAAACAGAATTATGGCCTCTGAAAATGTTTTTACACTGTTCACAACTGTAAGCATAATCTCTCTCTCAACATGTAAGCCTTCATGCAGAACAAAGCTGCTGTGGCTGCTGCCTTTATACAATTCAAAAGTCTGATGTGCCAGACTTGGCAAAAGCCTATCTCTTATTAACATCAAAGGCTTTCAAATAAAACACCATTAGTGTTGTTTGGGATTTTCATGAGCAGTGCATATAAATACACATCTCTTACACTATCGTAGTTGTATTATGCTTCAACATTAATGATGACTCAGGAACACAGAACCCTGATTCAGAGCTGAATTTTGATTCTTCCTAATTCAACACACAGATTTTGGAAAGTGAGTTGGTGCCCAGTGTTTGATTTAGAACCATTTAAATCAGATTTGCAACTGGATTTTGCAGAGTCTTCTAACATCTTTCATACCTGATCTCCTCTCTCTCCCCCTCTACTGCCGTCTTCCAAGCTGTATGTCTGATTGTGATGTAACTACTTTCACAGACATAGATGCATATCCATTCATTCTCAGTGAAATAATTACTTAGAGGGAAAACTGTCTGAATGAACTTTTAAGCTTTCAATTGTATATGGTTTAGGTGTTTATAGTTAAGGTGTTTCAAGTGGAAAATTCAGATGTATTTACTTTCTTTGAACCCATTTCTAAATCTATCTAAAACTCATATGTTTTTAATATTAATCTTATTCCTGCTGTTTGAGTAAATGAAGCAACTGACTGTAGTTCAGAATTACCTGAAGTGACTATTTGATATGGTAATGTTAAAACTCACCATGAGGACTACATGTCTTAAATGATATAGAACAGCATAGATACTTCTAAGATACTACACTGGCACTGGAATTGTTATTTTATTGTAACTGAACTGGTGCTTGTAATGTCAGAATTAGCAGTCATATTTGGTGATGATCATTTGTCATAGACTAATGAGATACTGAGTGTTATTTCCTGCTGAAATAGGGAATATTTCTGAATTCAATAAAATATTTGACTTGCTTTCTTCAAAACGGCATATGGTCATAATTGTAAACTAAGAATATTGCTGCTACAACTCAATTCCAAAACCAAATAAAAAACATTGAAGCAGCATAGAAAATTCTGAGAAATAAATATGGTCATTCAGGGTCTTTGTAAAATATCAGAACTGGATGATGATAGCTCCATTTATGATTGTTATTAAACTATGTGTCTGTTCCAAGTAGAGTTTGGATAAAAACCCCAGAAAACTGGGAAGCAAAATACCTACTTATTATGCTGCTAAACAGGAAGCACTAGTCATAAAAAGTGAGGAGAAGGAGAAAAGATTTTATTAACAAGGAAGATTTCAGGAGGTTCTATAAGATATAAACAAAATACTTTATCTATACACCACTCTGCAATGACAACAATCAAGTCTTTCTGGCTCATCAAAAGGAAATACCGAATAGTAGCCCTGAAGTTTTTGACAGTTTATCAAAATATTCTTTGAGCAACGTGAAATGAAGCTTTGCTTCATCTAAAAACGTCTAACAGTAACTGTAAAATGTGCTACTAAAGCATTTAAAAGTCATTGCAAAACAAGGCAGAAGCTACTAAGGTCTGTCCTGCAGAAATCAAAGATACCATCTCCCAGTTAGGATATCAGTGAAGACGTTTACTGTAAAGTGGGATAAGGGAAGAGTGACACAAACAGCATCTACCTTTACAAAGAGAAGGCTGGTCAACGCCAAGATATAGCACTTGGTTTTTTGCGGGGTTTTGTTTGTTTGTTTTGGTTTTGTTTTGTTTTGTTGGGGTTTGGTGTGGGGTTTTTTGTTTGTTTTGGTGGATTCTTTTTTTTTTTTTTGTGAGGTGGGTTTTGGATTTTTGGGTGTTTTTTTGTTTGTTTGTTTGGGGGGTTTTGTTTTTTTTTTGGTTTGGTTTGGGGGGTTTTTGTTTGTTTTGGTTGTGTTTTTCTTTTGTTTGGTGTGGGTTTTTTTATAAATTACCATTTGGATAATACAGTTAAGTTGCTGTAAAAAATTTCCTTTGGGAAATAAAAAGCTGCTTGTAATTTCTGCAGCCAAATCGAAATATAGTACGAGTAAGTCTATGCCAACTGTTTGTCTTTCTAGCCAAACTAACAGAAATAACTGCAGTTATCTTTAGATAGTCCTGAAAAAAATCTGATCTCTGGGCAAATTTGTCAATATGCTTCGTATTTTTTTGCATTATGGCAAGATAGTAAGGGCTTAAATGCAAATGGAATGACAGAATCTTTAAAGATATTTTTTACGAAGTTTGTGCCTTGACTGAGCACACACGGTATAACGTTCAGCACATTACTGACTCTTGGTTGTGGTACCACACGCTTCATGTTGAACCTTACCCTAAAGAAAGCAGAAATTCTGCTCTAACCCTATTACAATGAAAAATATTTGAGGCAACCACATGCAGCAACAAAGTAGTTCTGAAATTTAGGAATAAATTGTGCATCACAATGTTTCAGTCTGTCACAACTAATGGTATGTAACTTAGAGATACAAAGACACAGTCAACTTTTGAGAGATCAAAACACCATTCCTACACTGAAAGAGACACCAAACTGGAACAATTTCTCCTTATTAAATGGAAAATGGTAGGACATGACATAATTATTGTTTAATAGTAAAAGAAATGGCATCTTTGCCAAATATGCTCTATTACTAATTGGGAAAAAAACCCAAGCACAATCACAAGCACACAAACTGGTCAAAAAGGCTGTCTGCCTTTTAATTCATGCAAATATCCCAAAGTATTATGCTAATATTGTTGTCTCTGCACCTAGAAAGATCAATTAAAAAGTGTTATTATATAGTTCTTTTCAGGAGGTTTTTACTTGAAAATTTCCCTGTATATTTCCCTGCATTTTTTATGAATTTTGCTACATTTCTATTAGGTAATAACCTCTTCAAGTATTCATGTACAAAATTTGACATTCTATTCACTGTAGAAGTATATTCTATGGAAAACTATTTCATGTGAAAGACCTATTATAAGAACACATAAAATTGTTGGTGATGGTGGAAAATAGAGTATTGAGAAAAATAAAGAAGTACTATTTATTTTAAACAGATGCAATTATTCTTTGTGAGAAGAAGAATGAAACTTTTTAGAAAAAATCTGGAGGTAGGCTGAAGGGGGTTTTTTTAACTTTTTTTTTTTTTAATCTTCACACAGCTCATAAGCATTAAATGAAAAACACAACTTTAGTAGTTTAAGAACTCTGAAGGTACAGAAACACTGCAAAAACAATTCAAAAACCATTCAACCCCTAAACAAAATATTTGGCTTTGGTATGTCAGTACAAAAGTATTGCTTGTGCAAAAGAAACATTGAAACTTAAATGGTTGAATACAGATGTTTTAAGAGAACAAAGTGTTGTCTTACTGCATTCATGCTGGAGTTAGGCAAAGAATGACAAAGAAATATTATGACAGGTTATGCCATGAGCTGTTCATTTCCTATTACCAAGGAAGAGGCAGAAGCCAAAATGTTCCAGCCTTCTGGCCTTTATTATACATCTGCTGTTGTATTGTTGTTTAGTACACTAAGTTCTCATTGACCAGAGACTGAGTTAGCATAGTTGTTCCTCCAAAAGACATAGTCAATAACAGATGTTTTAAAATTCACATTATGTTATTTTGAGGTTAGTTTTTTTAAATAACCTGGGAGCAATCTAGTGTAAGCTATAGATACACAGCCATAAGGTAATGTACATTGCTTCTGAGAATAGGCTAGGTTAGACTCCAATGAGCGAAGTAATTTGCCTAACCTGTACATTTTATATTTCAAATATATTTCTCCAATTTATAACATGTTTCAGCTTTCATAAAACAAATGTTTCTGTACCAGGACACAGAACTAAACTGAACTGTACGTATCTCTTGTGAAATCTTGCCCAACACGCTACAGAATACAGACAATGCTAAATATATTTTGTAGTCACTTCATAAGACAAAACACGTATGACAATATGGAGATACAAAAGAGAAGGTGCATGATTCTTAGGTGACTGTTTGAAAGAAGTTTTTTACATCACTTTTTTAAATATATAAAAAGACAAGATACATAGGAAATACACACAAAACTACTCCCCCCTTCATCTTAAAATGTTTTTAATTTCTATACCTTTGTACCTCATTTTCTTCCACTTTATGTTGTAACAATATTGCTTATTTCATTTCTTGAAGTCTTTAGTGGGATGTGGTGTAGTTAAGGAGTTGTTATCAATGGCAAAAAAAAATTACAGATGTTTTTGTAAGGAAAGACTGGATTGTGTTCTCTTTGGTGACACAAAGTAATCCATGAAATTAGTAAACAAATATAATTTTTAAAGTTTCTCCCCTGTTGCTTCCAAAGTTCCTGAAAATAAGACCTTAAACTGTCCTGCCAAGGGAAAAAAAAAAAAATAAAAAGAAATGAAAGAAACAAAAAACAGAAAAACAAAAAAACCCCAATATCCCAATCACTCCTCTAATTAAAGAAAGCTAATCTGTTTCAAAGGTGAAATAAGAATATGATCATTTGAATATTTGACTTATATTTCATTGAAATCTGAACTTTTTTCCCAAAATAAGCTTTTCAAATCTTTTAAAGAATTGGAAGCATCTTGGACAAAGGTACGCATGGGAGATCTTTTTTTTCCTAGAAAGACAGAAGTACAGAATGGTAAAGCAAAAAAAGGCTACAAACCAATTTATAAAAAATATATGTTATGAAAGAACAGTTTCCTGTTTGGGAAGGAAGAATAACTAAAATAACGTGTACTCATCTTTCACTACCTGTAGCAGGAATGACTTCAAAGAAATAGGTAAGAAACCAAAGGTTAAAAGGAAGCACCAGATCACATCTGTCAGAATCTGGTTTAACTTTTTAGATGGAAATATGCCCAAATTACACTTCTCTCCTAATTTCAGAAGGAAAAGAAACAGAAGGTTCTTCATTATCTATGCTCTAAAAACTAAACTTTTTTCTTTAATGTTAGAAAAGTGTTTGCTGTTGCTCTGTGCATTTATTTGTGTTCGCGTGTGTATTTTCAATTCTAAACAGATATCATCTATTGTCAAAAAAAGTGTTCTCTTAACTTCTCAGTTAGACTTTTGCTATTAATAAAGACTTTGAAATATATAAACAGTCGTTGTTAAAATTGTATACTAGAAACATTAAGAGCCATAGTTTGTCTTTATGACTGGTGATCTGACACAAGTAAAACTATTTCATTATATTTATTTGTAATTTCTTTCCTCAGAAAGGACTAGGCACTGCTCTGCAGAAATTGTGAACTCTCAAGAACTAAGAGAAGACAGAGAATATATACATTTTCAATTTTCCTGGAATCCCAATGCTAAACCTGATCCAATCTATCTTAAAAGCCAGTTTCTGAATGTATTGAGATATCTCTGACCTCTGTTGGTTCTCTGTCTCTTAGTGAACTGTATCTGACTAGTTCTGCCTGTAATGGAGACAGTACAACGAAAAATCCCTGGAACCTTCCAACTTTTTCAGGGTTATTTATTGCAACATTAATGCATCAAAACGTACTCCTTCCAAAGGCAGCCTGAAGAAACTAGGAAAGCTTACTAGAAACTTTATCAATAGAAATAAACTGTTGTGGATGAAAAATGTGGAAATACCCCTCTTTATATATAATGATTGCATCCTTTTAATCCATCTAAAAAAAAAAATTCTGCATTTCCCAGGCCTGCTGAATGCATTATTAGGCATGCCCTTATTGAATGATCCCGAGGACTGCTGCTTGCCAGGAAGACATTGGCTTTCTGAGCATGCAGAGAGCAGTTCTGCTGTGCACATGGAGCACGCACGCAGCAAGTGGCCCCGTGACTTGGAAAGTGCTTGAAGAAGACAGAGGTGAACATGAGGTTGCTTTTGCTGCCAGAATTGTTTTATTTGACTCAGAATTTTCCTGACATCTCCCCAACATGGTGCATGAAACATCTGAAGCAGATCAGAGGCTACATGAACCTCTTTTACAGGCTGGCTATGTATGCCTCATGTCCCACTTGCTGAAGGTACGTGTACAAAAGCAAGGTGTATTTTGTCTCATATATGTTAAAGAATAAGATTAAAGAATGTGTCTTTTACAGGGGTTTGTGTAAACTATTCTTTTGCACCTTAAATGTCTTTTTTCAGAATGATGTCATCCAAGGCTCCCTTCGTAATCAGTGAAAAGAGAGAGGTAGCTTTCAGAGGAATTCAGGCTGTGTGAAGACTGACTTCTTCCTTCTGTTTTCCGTCTTAGTAGCTGAAGGTTTAAGACAACTACAAAATGGTCTCAAGATTAAGAGAAAGGTCTCAGAACAGGAAAATTCTGACTCTGCTCTTGTTCCAAATTTTACGAAACTTTATGCTGCAGAGGAAAGCTAAATCACGTTAAATGAATTTTGAAAATTCTTATGCTTCAATAGTGATCACGACAAACAAATGGAAACATAACTGAATACACAAAATATCACAAGACTCAAGTATTTTTAAAAGCTATTATTTTGCTAAATAGTATTGCCACTTAATTATTAATTTTCAGAATCACAAAATTGCAGAATCATAGAATGGATAAAGTTCAAAGGGATCAGTTTAAGTACTAACTATAAAAATAAAACACTTAGAATTCAAGCCTTAAATATCTAAATAAAAGACAATAAATGAGTCATAATTTTCCACAGTGAGTTCTTTACAGCTTTGTTTCCAAACTGTTGTACTTTATTTCAGCAAGACTGTAACCTGTCAGCAGCAGTCTGGAAGCACGTAAGATGTAGTCACTTACAGATGTGCCCCAAATGTGCCCGTGCATCTTCTTTTCAGTGTTGTTAATGGCAGATTCATGCAACAGTCGGGACACAGAGTAGCCTTTTGGATCATTTAGATTATTTTGTATTAAATTTGTATTACATTTCCAAGCATTTAGATTATTTTTGGTCTTCTGTGCTGAGCCAAGTAGGCACAATTGCAAAAAGTACCAATTACCAAAAGTCTTTTTTCTGTTAAAAATAATGACTGAAAATGTATACACTACTTAGGAGCCATCACATCTCATAGATACAGTATTTATGGTTTGTTTGAATGGTTAAGAAAGCAGCAATAAACTGCAAGAAGAGTATTTAAAGCCCCCAAAACAACACATCAACCCACCACACAGCATTTCTGTGCAAAGCAAATTGGTCTTTTCTCATTTTTGTTTACAACCAGCTCTTCATAGACTAAACTCCAGTAAGTCATGGAGTTTCTGATGTCCTCTCTCTATATACAAACAGTGCATTCACTATAAACACAATGAGGGAGGTAGGAAATAGAACCTCACAATCAGACCCTGAAAAACTGACTCCTCTCATGAGTTGATAAAGAAGACTGGTGGGGGTGACAAAAGGTAAGAGTAGCTTAAAACACTAATGATTTAAACAAGAAAATATCAGCTTACTCTCTCTGACTTCTGCAGTACTAAGCTTACAAAGATTTAGTTTTCAACCAGAAACAGAAGCTCATTTAGAAGCAAGTTCTGTAAGAAACATTTTCTGTTTGCATATGTAATTGATAAGTGCCCTACAGTTCTAAACAGGATCACTTTGGTTGTAACTTAGGTTTCAGTGTTTACAAGGCTTCCAGACTGTTTCCTATGAATGACAAAAGCTGTTTTATATTCCATAACTTTCTACTACACAAGTTTTATAAGAGCTGTGTACACAGTAACATAATTTTAAATCTTTCCATAATGTAGTAATATGCAAAAAAATTAATAATATGATTTAGGTGTAATTTTCCAATATGCAGGAAATTAGAAAAAGAAACTCTTGTATACAGATCACCAAATATCTGCTGCCTCTTAGAAAGATATATCTGTCAGATATGTGGTAACTTTGGCATCTTGTACTGTCAGATTTAGGAATTAGGTGGTCATTTGAGGCCATGTTCCAATTATAAGAGTTAAATAAATGCAGTGTTACCAAAACTTTGCTGAGTAATCAAAATTTCAGCAGTGTTATGCTACTGACAAGTAAGCAATAGCCAGTCTGACAACAGGAGTCTTTAATTCAAAAGACCATCTGCTTTTTTAGGTTAGAAATGAAGTAGCAATAATAAAGGAACCTTACAGAGAAATCAAAATTTGAATTTTTTTCCTAATATCCAGTCTAAACCTTACCTGGCACAACTGGAAACCATTTCCTCTTCTCCTTTCACTTGTTACCCTGGAGGAGGAGCCCCACCTTGCTACAGCCTCCTTTATTAAAGTCCAAGTAGACAGCATCCACAGCTTTTCTCTTGTCCACTAAGCTAAAATTAATCAGATCCAAAAGTCTTAGATACAGGGTTTTCGTCTTGTCAGAGCACCAAAGCACTGACTGCAAAGAACTTTTTGTATTGTCTGTACACTGGACCCTGCATGTACATAGAGATTGGGAATGAGATGCTGGAGATCAGTGTCACAGAAAGGGACCTGGGGGTCCTGGTTGATGGCAAGTTGAATCTAAGTCAGCAGTGCCCTGGCAGCCAGGAGGGCCAACCTTGTCCTGAGGAGCATCAGGCAAAGCATCACCAGCTGGTCGAGGGAGGGGATTGTCCAACTCTGCTCTGCACTGGTGTGGCCTCACATTGAATATTGTGTGCAGTTTTGGTCATTGCATTATAAGAAAGATATTCAGCTCTTGGAGAATGTCCAAAGGAGGGCAACGGAAGTGGTGAAGAGCCTTGAGTGGAAGCCATATGAGGAGCAGCAGAGGTCACTTGATCTGTTCAACCTGGAGAAGAGGAGACTGAAGGGAGGCCTCATTGCAGTCTACAACTTCAGTATTTCAGGCTGCTCCTATACTAATTTCCTGAACAGAGGATTGGATCATTCCTATTTGTGCTTCTGTATTGAGGCACCTACATTGCAAGTTGAGAAAATGAAATTAGTGGGCAGTGTTTTTCTGTGCTCATGTGCAGGTCAAATTTCAAATACTTGTTTACAATTTCTCTGTGGAAGAAAGGGCTATGGAGTAACACTGGTATCATCATCTGTCTTACCTTAAAGGAGGAGTGGTGAGTTTTGAGCCAGATCAGACTCAGGAACAGTGATCTTAAAGATGTGAAGTACTTCCAGGTTTCTTGGAGATAGACTTCTTCTGAAGGAAAGAGATTTAATCAGTGACCTCAGGGATAGAAAAGATGAAGAATGATCTACAATTTGATACAAGAGAATCCAGAAAAATTATAAATAATTCAATTACATAAATTGCTGTAATGCTACTTTTCACTTTCTGTAAGAGAACACAGATATAAAAAAAATCTATAAAAAATCTAGGTTTATTTAATTTATTGCTTTTCATTTATTCACTAAAACTAATTGCCTAGATATGGTCTAGAATGTGGACGTGGTTTTGACTGATTAGAAGGGGCATATTACAAAAGAGAAAAATTACTATCAAAAGTTTTAATCTCCATAAGTAGCCAAGTTCAATTTGATATTGTTAGTTTTATTATTTTCCTGACAAGAAGCTATTGCATCCAAAATTTTCAATGCATAGAAAGCAAACAGGCATTTCATATTTTTCAGAGAGTCATTTAGACCTCGATTTGGCAATTGAAGTAAACTGTCTGATCATGATCTCTGTGCTATTAACATTAATTCCCACACTAGAATCTGAAGAAAGTCAGTAAAACAGTTGTAGAGAAATGAACCAGCCTCCTTTTAATGATTTTCTTTGATATCTTAACCAAATGCAAGTAAAGGAAAAGCAAAACATAAAAAATATGGAATAATAATTAGGAGACGGAAGATAACAGTCCATTTTGAACATAGAAAAACATTGAGACAAACTCCAAAACTATCCACAAAATTACTCAACACAAATATTTTTATTCAGTACTGACTACTGAGAGTTTCTTTACATAGTATTTTAGTTAGAATCAGGAATGCATTTTCAAAACAAATATCCAGATCATCAGAATAATGCCAGGTTATCTTTTAATTGATAGCACAGAGCAGGCTTGGACTACATATGTTCCGTTTGGATTAAATTACTAGAAGATGTGATTCAGAGCTTCACCTAATATATTCTGGCTACTCACAAGATTCAGTTCACAGGATTGAATTAGTAATAGTCTGAAGTAACCAGCCTACCCTCTAAATTGCTGTGCTGTGAACAATAAAGCTTCAATGACAACTGTTTTATTATACTCCTATTTGTTCTCATCACTTAATGATTTAAAGGTAACTTGGTTGAAAAATAATATAAAAACAGTAGCAAATGACAGAGTTGTTTAGAATGAAAAACTTAGGCACATGAGCAATCTAAAACCAACAATAACAAGTTTATGTTCTAAGAAAAAAAAAAAGAAAAGAAAAATAATAGATTTTTGTAATATTTTTGGATGCTTTGAGGAATAAGCCAGGCAGTAAATGACATATCAATAGCTCAGATGTCTTATGAAATTCATAACTGATGCATTTTTTTGAATATTAGCATTTTTCCATCTTTCCTGAACTTATTATTCTTTAAAATGGCTAGAGTACACTTAAGTTATTCTTACTATGTCTACCACATAGGATGAAATTTGTTAGTAAAGACTTTTTATCTCAAAATTACTTCAGTTCAACTTGTTATAAATATTATGAGAAAACCTAATAGATAAATTCCAGAAAAACTTGGAGCAACCCCTTAAAAGGAAATTTATTGGATTTAATTTTGAAGTAATATAACAAGAAATGGTCCCACTGGATTTTTGTAATCAATCATGATATTTATGGAGAGACTGCTAGATCTTATGTGGCATTTGCTACATTGATTGTTACAAGACAGCCTCTAGGATGACTGGTTACTGAATTAATCTAATTCCTATTTCTTTGCTGTGATTAATGATTGTGATTATTATCATTATTATTGCATTAAACTGCAAACACAACAACTGAAAATATAAATTACTCATAAATGATAAAAAGTACATTAGCAAAATTCAAGCAAGCATCAACAAGTAAGTCATCATTTATTCAGTTTATGTAACAATGCAATCCCTAAGTCTTTGAAATTACAGTAACCAGTTGGGACTTCAAAAAGCAAGAAAGGCTGTTCTCTCTCTCACAGTACATGAAAAAAAATCAAGCTGAAAGAGGATGTATCGTATAGTTCCAAACCTTGGGCAGGTTTGTTACAAAGGTACTCTGTTCAGCTTTCTAATTACATGACTTAATATGTATCTATATGCAATTTATGTAATGTTTCAATAAGATTTACCTGTGGATGATATTTTAACAAATCTGTTTCCTTACGTGTCCAGGATGTTCAAGGTTGCTTCCAACAGCAAATTATGTTTCAATCATAAGCTACCAGAAAAGTTGTGGTTTAGGCATTTCTATCTCAAATATCAAAACATCAAAATGCAATTGCTGGGAAAAGACTTCTCAGATGACAGGAAAAAAGAAGACATTCATTAGCAGTTTTCTTTTAATAAAATAGAAGAATATCAGTTGAGTTTGGATGAATACATATTGAATTAGGTTACAGAATAACTAATTATTGCTAACAAAAGCCTTAAAAATAGTATAGTTAACAAAATAATATATTTATTAGCAATTAATTTTTTTTGAGAATAAGATCTAAAACAACTGTTTACATGCAATTTGCTACATAGTTGAGCTGATACATTCTGTAACTGACTTACTCTATGTACTCTGTATTTGACTGTGAAACAAGTGTCCCTTTCTTCAAGAGTTTATAAACACCCTTTGGCGCAATCTCAGAGCACAGGAGAAGGACTCCTCTGAAATCAATTAAAATTCATGAAAACACACAGAGTAGGAAAGTAATCAGGGCTCAAGCTAGGAGAATCATTGTGATATACATTTGGAAAAGTAGTAGGTGATTATTTTTCAGACAATCAACATCCATAAAACTCTCGATTTTTTTTCTTTGCATGATTTCAGTAGTGTTTCTGTGCATTTCTCACTTTAACAGGATGCAAATATTATCTTAATATGTTTAAATGATAGATTTTTAACTGAAGTAGACCTTAACCACTTATCCTTAATCTCATGTACTTTTGCAGAATGTATTTACACAGAGGCATATAAACCCATTGCCACACGTTGCTGCAGAAGCCAGGAGCAAAAGCAGTTCTATAAATTTGTTACAGAAGCACAGAGTATAGGTTTGCTGAGGGCTACAAAGAATATCTCCAGGCTCCAGTTCAGCAAATTCTTGGCCTGCGGATTTCTGGAAGCTGAGATGGTACACTTCAAAGGTTGTGTTATCTTGTCTTTTCTCTCTTTAAGGCCTGACATTGGGTTATAACAGGCCTTAGAATAAAAAATAGTACTTAACCCACTACAGATTTTCTTACTTTCTTAGAATAACTTTTTCTTGGAAATTGGTATATTATATTTTATGAATTCTTTAAACATACAAGTGCTAGATTTACTGTTTCTGAATCTAATTAAATTTTAAAAAACAATGAGGTAATGTATGACATAAGATGTGAGACCATGAGAACCTCATGAAATTCAACAAGGACAAGTTCAAGGTACTGCAGCTGGGTCAGGGCAATCCCAAACATGATTACAAACTGTGAGAAAAAGTCACTGAGAGCAGCCCTGCAGAGAAGGAATTGGGGTTCTCATGGACAAAAAGCTAATAGTGTGCACTTGAAGCCCAGAAGGCCAACCACATCCTGAGCTGCATCAAAAGAGGAGTGGCCAGCAGGTAGAGGAAGGTGATTCCCACCCGCTACTCTGCCATGAGACCCCCAGCTGCAGTACTGCATCCAGCTCTGAGGTCCTCAGCACACGACATGGACCTTCTACAGTGGGTCAGAGGAGGGCCACGAAGATAATTATAGGGTCAGAGCACCTTTCTTTTAAAGACAGGCTGAGAGAGATAGGGTGTTTCAGCCTGGAAAAGAGAAGACTTCGAGGAAACCTCATTGCAGCCTTCCGATACCTTAAGGGGGCTTATAAGAAGAAGGGAGAGGGAGGCTTTGTACAGATAGATAGAGACAAGACAAGGAGAAATGGTTTTAAACTGAAAGAGGGCAGGTTTATATTGGATGTTTGGAAGAAATTTTTTACTCCAAGGGTAATGAAGCACTGAAACATCATCAGAGAAGCTGATGTTTCATCCCTGGAACTGTTCAAAGCCAGGTTGGCTGGGGGCCTGAGCAACCTGATCTGTTGAGTGACATGCCTGCCCATGGGAGGGGAGGTTGGAACTAGATGATCTTTAAGATGTCTTCCAACCCAAACCATTTTATTACTCTATGATATTCCAGCTACCAGGGATGAAACAGTTCCTTTTGTGCTTGCTAGCAAATTCATTCTGTATAATCATATGTATCCTCTGACATCACCAGGTATGAGAAATTTAACAGCCTTTGCATCTGGAAAAGAAGGAGGTAGAATACATAATTTCATCATTACCAGAAGTGGAATAATGTACTTCTGAATAGGAAGTAGTCTCCACTGCTGCATGAAACTCCATGTTCTACAAATGATAAATTGTGAGAGAAATAAAGCTGTTAGGAGAATGCTTGCCAAGTAGTACTACTTGTAAGCCCTCTCAGGTCAAGCACAACAGATTAATTTCATCTTTTTTCCTAGAATTCCTTGTTTCAGTAATGATGTGTATGCCAATATATACTGTCAACTGAAAAGGAAATATGACCAAAAAATTAGGTTAATTTCCTAATGTAAAATATATGAAAGCATGATGTGACTGGCTTCTTGTGTCATTCAAGTGCTAGGTTGTCACTGGAGTCGTAGGCAGAAAAAATACTGGCAGCCATGAACAACATATTTGATTTCTGTAATACATATTTTTGAATTATAACCAGAAACTTGGAATTGACATTCTTCCAGCCACAAACTTTGTTAGCAGTTTCTTTACATAATTTTAAAGCTTTTTCCCTAGAATTACCACAAAAGATACCAAAACAAAACTACAGCAGAAAATGTTGCTAGTTTAAAGGAGATGCCACACATTCATATCCTATTAAATTTAAATATCTGCATGTGAGTGTAGTCTTCAGGATGTGTACACTGTCTAATTTCTAAATTGGGATAACCTTCCTCTATTTTTCAGTAGTTTAACAGTTATGAAATATAATATACCGCAACAGCAATTCTGTGAACTGCAATTGAAAAAAAAATTAAAAAAAAATCAAAAGCTTTGTAACAAGACTTGGAATATTACCAGTTATGTTTCTGGCCTATGATGCTGGTGACTAAAATGTGTTACTATCTTCTAACTGTATCTCATCTAGCATTAAACAAAGCCTTGGTCTCAATCCATATCTAGTTTTCCAAAACCATGGTCACATTTGGTATCCATTGCTATCCTTGTTTACAGTCTCAGAAAAGAGACTAAGCAATAAGACAACTTGGGGTTGGAACTGAACCCTAAACTCTTGTAGATGAGCTGTCAGATGGGGCTCCACAAAACTGGCAGGAGGACTAATACAGTGAAAATTGAGAAACTGAGTCTGTCAAAAATTGAACATATGCTTCTTTTTCTTTCTTCCCTTCTTTTTCTTCCCTTCTTTTTCTTTCTTTTTTTCTTTTTTTCTTTCTTTCTCTCTCTCCCTTTCTTTCTTTCTTTCTTTCTTTCTTTCTTTCTTTCTTTCTTTCTTTCACTAAGAAATAGCATGCCAGAGAGTAGTTTCAGTTGTCCTGATCTAATTTCCAGGTAGTAGAAATTTTGCAGTCTCCACAGGCAATGTATTCCAGTATTTTATTGGCCTTCCTGTTTTGGTTTTCTTGTTATATCTAACCCAGATCTTCCTTGCTGTAACTTAAATCCACTATTTGTCTTCTTACCTGCTATGGATATGTAAACATATACTTTCCTCTCTGTAAAACCATTTTAAACAACTTTTTGTTGATATTTGAATTGAGTTCTACTCCATCCTCTAGATATTTTCAAAGCCATTTCTCTTGTGTATGTTCATTTCTAAATATAGAAACTTCTTCTTTTCTTGATGAACTATATCCTTCAAGAAAACATTTTCTCAACTTTTGACTCCCTTTTGGAACACCAATTAGTCTCTCTGGTATGCCTGTAAGCTCTATCATGTACTGTAATTTTTTTAAAAATATTCTCTATTACATTGTCGCTGAGAAACAGTTAAAACAAAACTGTGAAGACTCAAATTTATATACTGTCCAGCTTGACAATGAGCCATTGATAACCACCTACTGGCTTTCAGCCAGTTTTGTATCACCTTATGGTAATATGTTTCTCTAATCTACTTAACAGGAATATAATTAATTTTATTCAAGACATAATCAATTGTAAAAAACTGATCTGTAAGCATTTTTCTTAGCAATTCATCTTTTTTATGCCATATTCTATAGGATTGCCTACAAATTATGATTACTTGTTTTCACATTGTGAGAGGATTGCAGTTGTACTGATTAGTATTTAATTTCTAACCTAAAGTTCTGAAACTGGAGCACTGTTAGAAAAGGAAATATCACCTCTTCTGAAAATATTTAATTCTAAAGAAGGACTACTGTCAAAGTGATGAAGAGAAACAGCATGAACTCCCTCACTACACCCAAGGAATTCAAATTTGAACAAGTAGTAGCAAGATAGCAAAGACAAATTAATCTTTCTTCTATACCTAAGTCACCAAGGCAGGGAAAGGAAGAAGTAAAGTAAAAGTTCTGAAAATATTTCCTCTAGAGAATAGAATAAAAGTAAATTAACATTCTTTATTCAAAGCATTTATAAGATTGAATAAGTCACAATTAAGATATATTGTGCTGACATTTTAGAAGGGAAAAAAGTAAAGGTTAGCATGAATAATGTCAAATATGTACTACAGTGGAATATAAATATTTGCCTTGGGTGTGGAGAAACAATGTACTTCCTTCAGAAAGATAGGCTTATAGACAGTCTCTCCTAAAAAAACGCAGAAAATAACCTTTTGCTAAATTTCTCTATTAACAACATTACTTTTCCATAAACAATTTATTTGTAATAAGAAACTATTTGATCTTGGTATATTTTCTTTAGTATGCAACCAAATAAGTACACTTTTTCAAAGCATTAAAGAGTATCTAAAAAAATATTTCTAATTCCTCTGAATATTGTTTGCAACAGATCATGTGATGTTTAGCAAATTTCTGACACTTTCTTAAACATGTAGAAAAAAATGAATGAACAAATAAAGGAGTGGGGCTAGGGAGAGAGATGGAGAGGGAGGAAGAAAGGGAGATAAAAAGATGAAGAAATAAGAAACAATTTTACAGTGATTTGAAGTTAGAATAACATGTCATTGCCAGTTCAAGGCTCTGCAAAACACTAATGATATTTATATTGTAAAAGCATGTTCAATTGAAAGGGAAAATATGAAAAAATCAGCAGAAAGAGGTTGCAGAGTCTGCTGTAGTGCAACACAGCCATATGCCTCTGTAGAATTTGTAGATGATTAGAAAGGCGGTGAAAAGTTACAAACATCTGTAACCAGTCTCGCGGCTAAAGATGTTTTTTACAGATAGATTGGACAGGGTGAGTCATTTTAGGAATAATTTTCAGAGCATATTCTTAAAAAACTATGTACTTACTGCATAAAGTCACTGAATATGCTGAACTATGAAATGAGTTGTTACAGAAATCTCTTATCAACTTTCCAGTCATTAACATTTTAATAATAGAAAATGTTATCACTGGTCTCTGTGGCTGCAAAGTAAAATGACACAGACACTGGATTGGTATATAGAACCATATTTTAAATGTAAAGACAAAAAAAAGTGTAACATTTCTAGATATGGATTATTTGAGGAGATTATTAAAATTCTGTTTTCAAAATTTGCTTAAACCTAGGATACAAGAGTCACTTCAATCACTACTAAGTACTAATCCCAGTAATCCTTCATCCATTTTGTTTCCACAGTAGAGTGAAAAGCTCTTCCTGGGGATACTTGGTCTTAGTATGGCTGTCTTAGCCATGTGAATACCTATTTTCCATCATACTCTACTACCCAGACTAAGCTACTGAGATCTTTGTTTGTATTTCTGTAATTTTTTTATCCCCTTCCCCTCCACTCTAGAACTTCTTCTTTGCTATTAAATTATGAAAGCTTATAACCAGCAATAATCACATGCAAGGGAAATTTTACTATATTGCTTCTCCCATCTGGGTGGGAAATCCTCTAAGGAATACCAAGTCTTGTTGTATTCATCCAGAAACCTCTGAGCCAACACTGATCTTCCCAGAACTCATTGTACTGAAAATTCCTGTAAATAATTCAGTACTAGGTTTAGATACATAACTATAAAATGTGGGATATGGTCCTAATCTTTAAATTTGTGGCTACACAATCCTCTTTCTTTTTGTCTATGCCTTTCACAGCTCCTCTAGTTTTTCCATCTCACCTGCTGTTTCAAAGTCTTTTGGTACCTCTTGCACTTGATGGTAATGAGAATATACATAAAGAGAAATACATGTCTGTTAATATAAATTCATTTAGAAAGATTATGAAAAAAAATACCTAATGACAATATTTAATTATTTGCTTCCTTCCACTATCTGTGAAATACCTTACTCATGTGTATCATGTTTAAATTGAGGCAGTAAATTCCCTCTAAGATCACCTGAAAGTTCTTGGAGGCAATAAGAACATTTTGGACACATGAGAAACAGTGATATTACACTAGAACCAGTGTAACAGCTTGACAATCCTAAGAGCATTATTATTGCTCTTGAACTTCAGGCACAGTTGAAGAAAGAAGTCTTCTTTAGATAAACAGTAAAGGAAAGTTAGGCACACCTCAAGACCTCCCAATAGCACTTTAGTTAAGCTTCTGCCTCTCGTGTTTTTCTCCATAAGGAACCAATAGGAAACACTTAACGCTTCCACCCCTTGCGATCTTGGTTTCCTCTTCTGAGGAAACTTCAGTGTTTGTTTCTCCTGTCTTTCTTTCTCTCTCTCCAGAAAAACAGAGTATATATTAACCCTGTCTTTCATAGTCTTTCCTAATAAAGTACTCGCTCAGAAACTGCAGAATTTCAGTGAATGCGTTCTGTAACCTAAAAGATTGAAAAAGTTGCCCATTCCCTTCACAGTTCGCTATTGACATATCTTGTGGTGATAAAGAGAGCATAATTACAGTATATATTTCAAACTACTTGACAGCCAAGATCACTTAAGCAGCCTACAGACCATCAGTCACTTCCAGAAAGTCAATTCCTACTTATATCATCAACAACTTTTTCTATCTTTATTGAAGCAGTAACTTCTTGCTTTGATATTGTCCTTCATAGCCTATGGATTCTGCCCTTAACATCTTTTAACAAAGTTCATTATTTCTCTCCATGTACTTAAGCATGTCTTCAGCCTTGTTGTCTACAAGATACATTAATATAATTAAAACTCTGACTTGCTGGAACCACTGTTTACCATAGGGACAAGCACTCTGAACAGTTCTCATGTATTTCCTTCTCTGTTTCTTGATTTGTGTTTTTACTCTGTACAGTATTTAGTATGCTGATATCATAGTCAGTGACTTCAAACAGCTTCTTATCAAAACAACAAAAACTGTTGAGGTGTATTTGCAAAACCTATCAAGATTTTAGTTAAGAAATTCAAGACAATGAAACACATGAACACAGTTTCATTTTGGACGTAAAATGTACAAATCAATGAAAATAGGTTCAAAACCTTTAAAATAACACTGGTTTCAGTCTCACATTATTGTCAACGTTTGCATTCATTGCCCTAGAACTGTTTTCTTGAATTCAGATATTTACTTTCTCTCTTCTTTTCCCCTTTTTTTTTTTGCTCTGCTGTTTTTTCTAATTATTTTCCTTCTCTTTCTTGATATATTCTTTTCCCTTTTCCCCATTTCACCATTATACATATGAGAGAAATAAAGACAGATCACTTAAACAGAGAAAAAATATCCTGTCTGTTTCATAAGGGAGTCAGGACGTTCATGTACAGAACATTGTAATTTGTAAATCTTATATATGCACTTATTTAATGTAAGAGAGTACTTAGAAGATTTGAAAATATTCTGTAACCAAAACATAAGTAAAAATGAGATTCAATTGAGATTTGTGGTATTTATATGATGTGGTCTACTGTTTAATGTGATCTAGGGGTATAGACAATTCTTACATCCTTATTTCTTCTATGGGGTTATAGGGCTAAACCACTGAGACTTTCACAAATAAGTTTACTGAATGGAATATATACAGTTCTTATTCTTATGTAAACAAACAGGCTATGACTTGAAGCCACACAATGGCTTTAATTGTACAAACCATGTATTGCTAAAATCAATCCAAGTCATAACTGTTGTAAGCAACCATCTCAGTCTTGAGCAATCTGTCAGTAAACGAATAAATTATACCAATGTGCAGAGAGGAAGAACTGATTTCTTTTTGGGCATCTGTTTAGCACCTGGGAATAGCTGGGTTCTAGCATTGCCAGCTCTGATCAGATAAGTAAATCCTTTCTTTGGTTAAAAGTTTCTCTAAATCTTTTGGGAAGTGAGCAAGATAGAAAGGGTTTATTTTTTACTTTCTCTTCATGACAGTTTCAAAGTATGCAAACATGTAAGGACTGAGAATTCAGTTCATCTCTTAATCCTGCAATCTGTCATTAAAAGATCCAGAACACATTTATTCCATCCTGACTACTCCGAGTTTATAAATCCAGAAAAGCCCTAGGATTTTCCTCTTTCACATCCATAGAAATCACAGAAAGCTTTTAAGGATGGGACCTTAAAGATCATCCATTTCCAACCACCCCTGCCATGGGCAGGGATGCACTGCTCACTGGGCAGAAAACTGGCTGGATGGCTGAGCCCAGAGAGTGGTGGTAAATGGAGGTGGTGTTCCAGTTGGTGATCCATCACTAGTGGTTCCCTGGGCTCAATATTGGAGTCAGTACTGTTTAATATCTTCATCAAGAATCTGCATGAGTGGATCAAGTGCATCCTCAGCCACTTTGTGGATGACATCAAGTTGGGCCAGAATGTTGATCTGCTGGAGGATAGGAAGGTTTTGCAGAGGACAGACTGGAGCGATGAGCAGAGGCAAGCTGTATAAGATTCAACAAGGAAGTGTTGACCTGCATTTTGGTCACAACAACCCTATTCACTGCTACGGGCTGCAAAACTGTGTGGTGGAAAAGGTCCTAGAGTCTTGGTTGACAGCCAGCTAGCTGAACATGAGCCAGCAGTGTGTCCAAGTGTCCAAGAAGGCCAATGGCATCCTGACCTGTATCAGCAATACTGTGGCCAGAAGAACCAGGGCAGTGATCGCCCACCTGTACTTGGCACTGGAGAGGTATTGGACCTCTCACTCCAAGAAAGACATTTTGGTGCTGGAGCATGTGCAGAGAATGGTAACAAAGCTGGGGAGAGGCTGAGTGAGCTGGGATGCTTAGCCTGGAGATGTCTCAACATCTCTCTACAGCTACCTGAAAGGAGGTTATAGCTAGGTGTAGGTCAGCCTCTCCTCCCAATTAACAAAGGACAGTAAAAGAGCAAATGGCCTCAAGTTGGACCATGGAAGATTTAGACTGCATATTAGGATCAGTTTCTTCATGGAAGGAGTGGTGAAGCATTGGAACATGCAACCCAGGATGTTGTTGACTCATCATTCCTGGAAGTGTTCAGAAGATGGGTGGATGTGGCACTTAAGAGACATAGTTTAGCTATGGACTTGTCAGTGCTGGGTTAATGGTTGGGCTTAATATTAGAAGTCTTTTCCAACCTAAATAATTCTATCACTCTATGATTTATGTATATATGTATATGTTCACATGCATGTAGATGTGTAGATGTGTATGCATGTATGTATGTATCAGCAGTGCAAACTGTAAAAGCTTATGATGGGGGGAAAAAGCAATAGGTTTTGTTTCATGCTCAAACACTTTGATCTGTGATATGATCTGGATGAGTAATGCCAGTCATATTTATATTTCATTGAGATATCTACAAGAAGAGATATGCACAATCTTCTGGTGAATATCAGCGTGAACATAGTTCTGCGGGGAGGGCACACCTACGTATTGTTTTCGCGGGGCTGCCAGTCAACACAACTGTATTACAGGGCCAACAGCTTCTGCTGAATGTGGAAGTCCTAATCTAAATGATAGCCTGCAAGATATCTAGTATTTCCCATCTTCCACCTCCTCCTAGTAAGCCCATGCCTGTTTAGATCACCTCTACAGAAAACTAGTTTCAGTGTCAAATGTGCTAATAGTAAAAAACAATTATCACCATTTTACACAGTAAAATAACAACGAATTTCTAAGTTATTTACCCATTCAAAATTCATGTAAAGTTCCTGAAATAACTTCATTTTTTTTAATCCAAACACTACAGATACACAGACTACTCTATTTATATTTACTCTACTATATTTATACTTAGGGTTATCTAGAGTGAGCATAGCACCCCTACTTTTCAGAGATTCTTACTTACCTTTCTATACAATCTGTGAGAGTGTCAGCAGCATCTTCAGCAGAGTAGGATAATACCAAGGTGACACCTTGAAAGTCATAGTAATGACTATTTATGAGGTGTGAACTGAAAGCAGGAAATGTGATAAAATAGCCCTCCATTAAAGCTCAACACATAACCATGTCTGTATTAAATCTTACCAAGTCTGTTACAAAGCCTGATGAAGTAGGCAAACTACTCCCGTAAACAAAAGTAAAGAACTAAACTTGCTATAGCAGTGAGTTTGGGGTCATTTAATAGCTACTTCTCTGTTAGACAGAGATTTTTAGTCAATTAAAATGCAACTTTGCTTTTCATGTCTGTAAAAACATCTATACTGCCACAGCCTGTGTTACAGAAAAGCTTAGGCATTGCAATCTAAAGAGTGGCTATGGCAGCAAACTTGTCAGCAAAAGATTAAGTACAGTCTTTACCCCAAACAGTTTATAAATAGATAAAACAAATAAAGGATTAAGATTCTAGAAATAACATAAAAGAAAGTTCGTTATTTTTTTGCAGCTGTCTTATTAGTTCCTTTAATTTTCTTTGCTTTTTCTTTGTTGACTGGTGATGTTGGAAGATGAGGCAAGGGACAAAGCGGATGTTGGAAGCAGTGGAAGAAGGAAAAGATAAAAAGAAGGGATATATGGGTGGCAGCTAAAGTGAGGTTGAAGTGAAGCGACTGTGAGGGAAGGGCAGAGGAGATTTGAAGCAAACATCCAAGATAAACTATAAATAAGAATATACACATATGCAGCACTTTATATCTTCAAAGCACAGGAAAAGTATGTCTGATGCAAAGTCAGGCTTTCCTTCCATTTCAAAGTATTTAGTCTTCAGAAAAATGTTTATAATAGGAAAATATAAGTAAAACCTTGAGGGCAGAGGGAGTGAGAGGAAAGTCTCCAACTGTCAGGTCTTTATACTGAGACAGTTTGATTTTGACCATCATGCAACACTTTGAAAATGTAGAGCACCAGGAATATTCTCTACCTTTTGGTGAAAAAAAAATTAAACTCCTAGAAACCAGGTATTATTTACTCAAGCAAATAAAATGTCAACCTTGTTTCTGTGTTTCAAAATATGCATCCACAATGAATTAAGGTTAGTATGATTTAAAGATTCTCATTAAAATTATGAAATTAGGGAACAAAATTTTATTATGCACTGTTCTGGACAAGTGGAATCCTTTGTATTTAAATCAATTGTATGCCCACATCTCACATGCTCACACAGGTCCTTTTACCTCATCTCACAAAACATGTAGCAGAATTAGTAAGGGTTCAACAAAGACAGCAAGGATAATTTGAGTAAAGGAATAGCTTTGATATGAGGAAAATGTGACTAAGCCACTTCAGCTTGGGAAGAGGTGAATAAAGCAGGTAATGAGCAGTCACATAGAGTCATGAGTGACAAGGTGAAGGTGAATAGGAAATGGTTATTTCACCATCACTTCCATACAAACAGTAAAGGGTGCAAAATGAGGCTGATAGGTGACTTTGAAGACAAAGAGAAGGATTTCTTCACACAGTTCACAGTGGGGTTGAGGAACCACTGAGGTTTCTATGATGTGGTAGATGGAAAAGATTCACTTAGCTTCAAAATGGCTCAGCTAATTCAGGGGTGAAAATCTGACAGAGTATTTAAAGGCACATCTTTCAGCATTAGATATTCATGAAACACAGATTGCTACATTCTGGACAAGTGTGCTGGGGCAGTCGTGTATTAAGCCTGCATTAAATGCTACTGACAGTATTAGAGATAGAACTAAAGGGACTCAGTGTGACTTGGCTTATTTGTGTGGTTTATTAACAAAACCCATATAATTTCCCCATCAGACTACGCTCAAAAATCAGCCTTATGGTAATGGTAATTCAATTAGGAGGAAGAATTTGCAGGAGTGACCTCATCTATAAAAAGCAGTTGATTCCACATTTTTTCTTCAAAAATCATAACTTTTGGGTGTGAGAAATTCCCAGATACAGAAAAATAGAAGAAATGCTCACAAAAGTAACATATAAACTGACTTCTGAGGAAATGGTCAGAATGTTTGATAGACTGAGATAAAATTAGAGGTCTGACCTGTGATTCATAATTTTTCACCTTAAGAATAATCTTGAATATTTTCCAGGACAATAGATCAAAAAAGTGGTCTAAAACTATGAGGAAAATGAGAAAAGTTTATGATTTTTTTTAAAAAAAGCTACTAATTCCTTCATTACTGGCATAATTTGTTTCTAGAATTATTCCCGTAGTACAGTTTTGTCTATTTTCTTCTATGACTATTATTCCTTCAACAATCTCAGAGCACCTATACAGTTAAGACCTTGTAACAGTGTGTGCTGAAGGGAACAGAAGTCTGAATTGTCAGTATCCTTGCGGGTAACTTTGCAGAGGGTCACTATTATCAAGTTGGAACAGAGAATGTGACAAAAACAAATGTGCTAGAGATAACCAAGCAGGGAAGAAGCACTGGAGTTTACTCAAGCTTTTAGAAATCTTAACACAGTGAAAATCTATCAGTGCAGGAGACAAGAAAGCATACATAAGCAAGTAATTGAAGCATGGTTTGAGCTCTGTAAACTGAAATAAGATTGCTGGTGGCTACGATCAAGTGCAGTAGCTTGATGAAGGTGAGGCTACATGCTCCCAGCTCCAAATCATAGCAAGGTTGGCAATGTATTCCTCATAGGTATATGCACACAGAGGAGACACACACAACATATACCCATAAATACATGGCTGGCCACACAGACATACTCAGCATTTGGTGAACACAGACAGCACCCAGAGTCTCTCTGACTGACCAGGATGAAGGTCCACTAGTGAGAAAAAAAAAAATATATATACACACATATGTATGCGTGTATGTATATATCAAGGTGGATCCCTCCAGTAACTATGCTTACTCAGTCTGCCCAGGAGCCTGGACCCCAGTCTCCCCAGTAAACCTCTGAGTCCACAGCCTCGCACCAATTGATGGTACAGACCATGGTGTACTCACTTAGACGCCCACATACACACATGCACACATACATATAGGGCTAACTGGGACTCCCACATTTCTGGACAGCCAGCTCTTGCCATGCTCTTGACCTTTGAAAAAAACACACCCCAGCTCCCAAGCCGCTGCACCTACTCTTTGGCTTAACCAGCTTATCTTTACTAGTGATCATTCACTCAGAAATGTAGAGTTGTTCCAGTTACTGACAGCACAGAGACATGGGTTCCCTGTCATTCATAGTCACACACACTTTCTGGTATTTGGTTTCATTAAGTTCAGTTTTTTCAGTCCCTGACCCATGCACATGGACCCTTCAACCTATGGTCTGGCTAATTGCTGCACCCGAACTGCCCTATACACACATATGCACACACCAAACACAGAGTCCTCCCCCAGGAAAAGAGCTAGAAAAGGATTTATGTAAGGCTGGCATCTTTTGGCTCCTTACTCTTCAATTTCCCCACATTTATTCCTCCACAAATCAACTAACACCATCCTTTTTCCCATCTTTGCTTCATCCCCTAAATATCCCATGGAAAGTCCTGTGTAACACAAAATACTCTTCCCCTGCATGCATTTCCCATGCATTTCCCACCCCCCAGGCATCAACCCCCTCAGCCAAGAAGATGCTTCAACACTGACTCATCCTTAGGGGTTTCCCATCAGGACACTGAGGCTGGGTCTCTCTTGGGACAGCTCTGGGAGGTATCCAGACATCGTGTCACTTTCTTCGAGTCTTTATGTTCCCACATGATTTTAGGCCTTTCTACTCTGCTAGGTTTGTAGAGATGGACCTCCGATCATCTGCTGCCCCCAGGATTGGCCTCTGTTTTCCCAGCTGCCATTGTTTGTGCTCCTTTCTGGGTGTTCAGATGAGCTTTTCTCACACGTTCCAACATGTATTGCTTACAATATGTTCCACTTCATATCTTATTAAAAGAATGCAAAATAAGTAATCATGAAATTACAAACAATGAAGCTAGAGAGGATCACAAGGAGTTACATAATCCATTTCCTAACTCAAAGATATAGTTTACCTGTATCATTCCATAAAGAGGTTTTATTATTTACTTCCACAAAAGAAGGCATTGATCAAGACTCTTCTTTCACAGGCTACTATAGAGCTCAAATAGCTTTGGTGTTAGAAAACTTTTGCTGATGTTTAGACTTAGCTGCACTGAATTCTGTTTAACGTTGTTGCTACTCATGCTGGGCATGGAAAACTGCTTATTCCCATCTCCTATTTTTACCTTTCTTTAGCATACTGTCATAGCTCCTTTCTCCTCAGCTGTAGACTAAACAAGCCTAATTCCTTCAATTTTTCTTCAGACGTTATGTTTTATAGACCTATAACCATTCTTGTTATTTTCTTTTGGACACAATCCAACTGGTTTGTACCCTTCTTGAAGCACAAAGCACAAAACTGGTCATAATATTGCATCTGAGACCTAACCAAAGCCAAACAGAATTTAACTACTTCATATGTCACTTAAACAATGCATACAATGTTAATGTGCTTCATTATGTTTGCCTTCTGTGTATACAATTCCTGCAGTAAACTAATTTTGTTCATCATTTTCAGCTTGTCATTTCTTATAACCCACAGATCCTTTTTAGAAACACACCTCTACTTTCTGTTATTTTCTAACCTCTAAGAATTTAAACCTCCAAATATCTGATAAAGCATTCCCACATTTCAACAAGTTTTCATAATCTGCAGGAATCACTTGATGTTTCTTATCCTTCTTGTTATTACCTTTAAAACATTACCCAAAAAGCTGTACTTACAAACAATAACTACAAAACTAATCTCAAAGTAAGTTTGCTAAAATGCTCGAGTTTTTTCTCATTAGACTGGGCCTTAGCAAAAGGACAAAAATCTATTTAAAGAATATACATATGATCTACGTTACAATATCAACCTCTTCCAAGCTTTTAAAGTTGTATTGTCTTTGAGGGAATATCTAGAGTTTCTACTTTTGTTCATCCTACTTACCCTCTACTACTGTAGAAAAGGAAAAGAGAGAACATAACAGAGATAACCTCCACAGAGAGAAATAATTTTCTGAGAATCATTATAATGGCTGGAGGGCAAGAGACTTCTGCCACAACTTAAAATATCTAAAATTAGGTTTCTAATCAAGTTCGGAGGCTTGCATTTATTTTAACTCACCAAATAGAAAACAAACAGCTAAAATTAGCCCGTTTGAAAAATTCCATCAGAACAACTTCTTAACAGATGGTGACAATCAGTGTTTCTTTTCAATATGACTTGAAACAAGTTAGAGGTTCAGGATCTGTTCTCATGTCTGGATTGTTACACAGGCTTCTCCAGTGCTAAGGTCCAGTGTTTTACTTGAAGAAATTCAATATTAAGGGTTTATTTATAAATGAGTTTATTTTACCATGAACTGCCACCAAAAACTGTTACTCTTCCCTGTGTATGTCAACTGAAGACATCTTACAAAAGACTTTACCTTTCTCAAGGGTGTTTATTACTCAAAGGGTAGTACAACCTCGGTTTCTGTAACATCTCTCAATGCCCTTAAAAGATTTCTTCATCTAGGATCAACTTTTAGGGCATATTTCTATATGTATCTCTACGGATTTTCAGAACTAAGTCGTGTCTAGTTTCAATATGAATAGATGGTAGCTTTGATTTCTGAAAAATTTTAAACTTAGGCCTTAATACCACAAATGCTTACGGATACAATAAATGATTTAGATTAAGCAATTTCACTGGAATCAGTAGGATTACTTACATGAGTAAGCACAGGATTTTAATAAAATTTGGATCATATTGACTTTCTTAAAATTCAAAATAATAATGTTACTCTCCCATTTACCAAAATATTGATCACTGTATTTAATTATATATAGTATATATTATATTGATATACCAATATATTATCTCTATACATATCCTATTTTATACATATGTAATATGCAAACATATATAAACAAAGTATGTGTGTAACAGGATATGTACTTATATATTTATATCATATATAATAAAAAAATTATCAACTCACATGTAAACAGTCCTCTAACTGATTCAGAAAACAGTAGTAAATGGGGGAAAGTTACTTAATATTCCATTATTGTAAGTGTTGGGTTCTATATCAGAAACAACCTGAATGATGTTGGAATCTTTAAAAAAAGTTGGAAATCAGGATACAGTTATAAATGAGAAACAGCGCTTTTCCCATCACTGTTAAAAAGTCACATGAAAGTAAGCCCATCAAGTGAGAATGTTTTGGGTTGGGGTTTGTTTAATTGGTTTGGTTTGCTCTCTGAAGGTCTCATATTTAAACAATCATTTTAGTAGATCTTTGTACCTGCAAAAGCAGTATCTTATGGTTTGCTTGGATTTTTTATTTTTATAGAATTTAAAGGTATAATAAGGCATGAAGAGTGCTGTCTTGCTGTCTCTTCTGACTGTATGAAAGAGATCAAGTAATGCTATGTAGTCTAAAGCAGAGCTTAGCATTCTGGTGCTTTAGCTATATTGCACAGCTAAATAGGCTATATTGAATACTTACCATAAGCAAAGTCTTCTACAAAGCTTAGCAAAATCAGCAGACAGACACTTAGGTGTGGGTAGCACTGTCAAACTCTTCATCAAGTTGTGATGTGTTCCTCTATTTGGGAATGAGGTCTAGTTTTCTAATTCTGGCTCTGAATAGACTGCAGGTATATACTCTGAAGCCCTCTGAACTTGTCATAGCAGGTGCTCACCTGTTGTATGGCCCCTCTGTCTCTCTGATGATTAAAGGATCAAGTTTCTTCACATACACAATTTAATCTCTGCCACAGATTCTCAAGTATTGCTATTTTTCCTAAAAAGTCTCTCAAGAGGGTTCTTAACAATTAAAAAAATCCCTAACATATTTTATAACGATAAAGAGCTTCAACAGAATAGATTGATAATCTTTCTTCACAGTAGCTTGCAAGAGGACCCATCTGGATTGCTGATATTGAGCATGCATCCCTGATTTTTAGTAAACTGAGCCAAGACCTGTCAGATGAGTCCATCAGCCACGTGCATACCTTCCAGAATATGTCAGAAAGACTTTTAGAGAATGCAAGAACTATCTGACCTGACTGAAGATGGCAGAAATTTTAAATTCATAGCTTGAATCTGACATGAAGCAGCACCAGAGGTGGCTGATAGGAGCCCAGTTCCTCTCTGGATTTCAAGCCTTGATTTTGAGGTCCCACATTTAGATCATACTTAGACTGTATCCTACAAATTAGTGTTTGTATGATTTCCTGCTGGCATATAGGACTTCTGAAATTCCCATTTGTGATGGACTGAATGTCTTAAATATTGTCAAAGTCGCAGAAAGTCTTTTGTCAAACTGCAAGGAAGCAACAGCCTGTCTGCAGCCACTGAAGCACCCTCTCCTCCCAATGCCTCCTGACTGAACTTCGGACTGTGGCTGGAGACTTGAAGTAAGACTATTGTCTAATCATCTCAAGTCTAAGGAGAAGTAGAGTCAGCATGTTAAGAATCAGCCCTAGCTTGGCTCAGGAGATGGTGGGGGAGAAGGATTTTTGGTGCGTGATGGTGAAATCTCTCCACACCAAAACAAAGGAGTAACATCCAGCCCCCCGCCAAGAAGACCACGTACACACAGGACATTCATGTGAGAGGCAGCTGAGAAGGGGTCATAAACCACCAAAGACCCCCAAAGCGCCCCCTTAATTCATTCCTGAAGCTTCTGCCACCAAAGGACTGCACGTGATCCAGGTGAGGCCACAAACCTGTTGCAAGATACTGCAAAGCTTCCCCCTCCTACGAGGGGAGGTCCCAGGCCAAATGTATATTAATCCATTGGACTCTACATTTTTTGGGAAACCCTTCTCACGAAGAAGACCAGAAGAACCGGATTGATGGGATGCAACCGGATTACACGGAGTGGTGATACCTTTTCTATTTTAATCTCTCTCTGTCACTTTCTTTCTTTTACCTCCCACCTCCTCTTCCCTATTTCTTTTTATCTCTCTTTCACTGTCTCACATTTACCATTAAATAAAACCCATACTATTGACTTTGGCATTTGGTCTCATTTGCATCTTCTTTTGGGTAGGGGGATTTCTGACAATTTTAATAACCAGATCATAACGCCATTCTTAGTCAATTCATGATAGTCTTAGACATCTCAATTTACAGACTTCTTGCTGGGTGTCCAGTTTCCATACTACCAACAACAGCAAGGAGAAGCACAATTTGATCTCCCCTAAGCAGTATGAAACAAACTGATTTTCTGAATTTAGAGGCTAAAGAGTTTATGAGACAAAAATTAAACACTGTATTAAATATATTTCCCTCAATATCTCTGTGCACTCATTGCATGCCCCAGCACCCTCGTTAGTGATGTAAGAAGGCAGTACACCACCTTACGGCACAACACAGCAATTCCAATGTTTCTCTGGGAATTTATCTCCCTGTAGTCAAGATGGTCATTTTAGCTGCATTGGAGAACTTACACACAGACGCAGTAACTTTGCCAAGGCACATAGTTTTGCCTGGTATTTCTCACAGGTAAAGCGAGGTGATTCTACTCATCTACTCTGCTCTTGTGAAAGTCCAGTTAGAGTAGTCCAACCGGCTCTGGAGCGCCCAGCATAAGAAAGACATGTTCTTGCTCAAGCATGCCCAGAGGAGGCCCACAAAGATGATTAGAGGGCTGTAGCACCTCTTCTATGTGAGCACACACTGAGCGAGTTGGGGTTTTTCAGCCCAGAGAAGAAAAAAGCTCTGGTGACACCTTATTGCAACCTTCCAGTACCTGAAAGGGGTCTGAAAGAAAGCTGTAGAAGGACTTTTTATGAGGGCATGCTGTGACACGACAAAGGGAATGGCTTTAAACTGGAAGGGGGTAAGTTTAGGGTAGATATAGGGATGAAATTCTTTACTAGGAGTTAGACAATGGCTTTGAGAAGTTTCACGCAGCATGATATGACTTTTTTAAGGATAACAAAGAAAAAAGATATAAATTGCCTCCTCAAATAAAGTAAGCTTTAAAATTAATGAAAATAAAGGAAAAGGTTAAAACAAAATGGATAGTAGGGTCATTAGTCAAAGGAACTTTAAGAATTCTACAATTGAAAAGAAACCATTTAGATGACTGGGTGTTAACACAAAATTTAAACCTTCAATATAGGAGTATTTGAAAATTCAAAGAGTTCTCCAAGTTCCAGCAGTAAATATTCAGTCTATTACTTACCTAAATCCATAGTCTGCCTATGCAAAAACAGTCCTTTAAGCTTCTAGATTGCTACATCAATTGCTGCATGATTTCCACAATTCAGATGATATACTGTAATTACAGATCTTCATACTGCTTTCTTCTTATAAATGTGTTTAGTAAAATAATTTCTTCATTTTTAGTAACTTCAACAACAAATAAAGTAGCATAAGAAATACAAACATCTCCTTCCTCCTTGTTTATGTGATTTCCAGAAAATCGCTTCCAACCTTCCTTCTGCTGAAACTCACAGAAGCTAGTAATTACCACACCACATGTGTTCTGGCTGAATGCTATATAATATTTCCCTTTTCATATAGCTCAGTTCCTGTAGCAGAGACAAATATCACACACCTGCATACCTTTCAAGAAACATAGTCCCTCAAACCACTGCACAATAATAATAGCTTACTTATAATTTTCTATGAAACAGTAAAAGATTACCTATGGCTTTTGTAATGCAATATCAGAGGTGACACAGCTATTTTTCATCCCAAAAACACAGAAAATCTGTAATATCACAATCATACCACAATACAAATTTATTTTCAGGAACAACTTTCTTTTCGGAAATGTCTTTATGAGTGGTAAATAAATTGTTAGTATACAGGGGGAATATGGAATAGACTCCAAGCTTTTGAAGAGACATTTCTACACTTTTATTATATTTGTCTTCAGTTTTAATCTAGAATTCTCTTATATTTTGATATTTTAGACAGGTATTTATAAAGATGTCATGCTCATGGAATCCTAGAAATGTTGATCAGAAAGAAACCTTGGTTCTAGTCATCTCGTCAGACTCTTTGTTTCAAGAAGGGTTATTGCCAAAAGACAATCTAGCCAGGGGAGTTTTATTTTCCTTAAGTAATTGAAATGAATTGTTAATTCAGAAATTTAAAAATTCCATTTTCAACGGAAACATGGCTCGACGTTTAATGTTTTGAATTACCACTATGCATGTTTTCCATAATTTTCCTCAAGGTTTCTATTAAACAATTTTTTTCAGTGATCCAGTGGATTTATTTTAACAAAGCAAGGTATCACATGTTAGTTTCAATTAACACATTTTTAAGAATAGCATAGTTTGTCTTTGTCATGAGTGGAGTGGGAGGTTCAGACAAACCCTCCCATTGAGTCATAAGATGCAGAAAGGATCCCCGTGCTTTTTAAACTTTCCAGAGATGAGCCTAGGTGTGACTGGATCCAGTTCTAGCCCCAGAATTTGGGGCTATATTATAATTAGAGGATTATACAGGTGTAATTGAACTTTTCTACAACTTTGTCCTGCAGGATCAAGGATGGTAAGCTAAATATATTTATATAAATAAAAGAAATTATTTCTTTAAATTGATTACAATAATTATACTGATTATATAAAAAAGAGCTCAATCAGAATTATTTACTTCACAGTATGGATAGCTATCAGTTCAAGTACGGTGCACTGCCTTTGAGGCAATATTGAAGTGATTTTATTAAAGCAATTATGTTAAAGCAATTATATTAAATCTAGCAAAACAATTAGTAAGTAGAGCTTGATGTTACTGACCCATACCAATGACTGTAGACAAATCTCTTTCACTCAGCCTTGAGGAGTAAACTTGAGGGGTGTTCCCACTCAAGGGAAGGATCTTCACACACCTTAGGGAGATATGCTACAAGTCCTTACTGTGCAAAAGTGGGACTGGCCTTTTACAGTATAAAGTGATTGATGTCAGTCATACGCATTTTTTAGATTATGTGTTGTCAGATTTACTCAGGAAAATGGGCTTTGTGATGAAAAAGATGTTACCAGCTTTTTGGTTTGTCCTGCTCAACACTTCTGACTCTCAGTTCTATGTCAGGGCCTGCAAAACCTTGCTGCTCCCAGCTTCAGTCAGGGAGCATCTATCTTGCGTGTCCCTGTGGTGGGTTTGACAGTTTGGTCAAGCTGGTCTCCTCATTCTTCACCACTAAGAAGAGAAGGCCCTTTTTGCTTGATCTTATCACTAACAACTTATAAACAAGGAAAATTTCAAGTGCTGTATCTCACCTTAGGCAAAGAATCTTGCTACAGTCATTTATCATTTTTCCTCTAAGTATAATTTGTTTACATCTTTAGCTTTTACTTACATTTTTCCTAAGTCAATATATTTAGAGTCTGTCACATTTATGACATTGATTGCTTTTACAGAGAATGGAGCAGATGAAGTTTGGTGGGTAACAATTTTTGAATCTAAGAAAGAAGAATTAAACTTGTCCAAATACGGACCTTAATGCTCCACAGCTGAAGGTAGTGTGACAAAATTATCTCTTCTAGTGGCCAGAGGTTACACCCTGCTCTTCATTCAAGAAAAACCTTGTAAGAGTTTTCCAGGTAAAAGTAGACTAATTATGAAACATCTGTAGCCAGGGGAAAACTTGAGAAGAATAAATTCATAGAAGGCAATTAACACTGTGATGTAGTAGTCCAGAGTAAAGCAATTCTGCCAACGTGATTTTTTTAACACCACATATTGCACTAAAGTGTGGAGAAGTAAAGTAAATTAGAATGCTTTCTAAAGTTACTCCAATATTTGTGAAATATTTAATATAATAAAGTTTCATTCCATGTTGAATCTCAGTTCACCAGATCTACAAAGTCAGTAGAGCACTCTAACATCTCCAGGCACCTGCCTCCCAAATACCTCTTACACTTTGGTTGATTTTAAGTCTGATAGAGATAGTAATAGGACTATTCATGTTCTTAAAGCTGAGGATATACTTATGTAAGGAGTGAAGAGTGAGGTCAGTAAAGCATGTTTCTTTAAAGAATTTAGACAATAAAAGAAAGGAGACCTTTAATTAAAGTATGATAGTGCCAATATCTCTGATTTATTACCTTGTGTTTAAATACAAACAGTGTAATATGTAAAACCTCACAGTGTTGGAGACTTCTAACAATGCCCAAAAATAGAAAGGTAAGAATAAACTAAAATGGCCGTATAAATATCAGAAATTATCTTTGTCTGCTTGTTAGATTAACATTAGTTTAACCTCAATTTTTCTCCTGTGAAGGGTGATACAAACAACTGCTATTCATTATTAGGGCACATTTTCTTCTCATCACTTACTACCCTTAACAACAGAACACTCCCCTCCAGCACACAGATTAAATCATTTTTAGTCACATAAATAAATGCCTAGAAGATGTCAGCTGAAAATCTTAGTTATTTCCTAAAGGTGCAGGTGCTAGAAGTGGTGTAATGAAGTACAGACAGCTGCAGCCACAGGCTCTGGCCAACTGGAATATGTCTTCAGAGTGACACTGAGCATAACAAGACCTCACTATGTTTGCTTCCAAGAATGTTATCACTGCAGTTTTAAAAACAGCATAAATCAAGAAGCATGATCACAAACTAAAGCTGAAGTCACATTATCTTTATTATACCCCTATATATTTTCCTCATTACAACCTGAAATATGTTGACATAACCACTCATACTCATCTATAATGTAACTAATTATTACCCTGCCAGAAAGAAAAATTAGAACAAAAGGTATTGGAAGGCTGGAATTAATCAAACAACTGACCCATTGAGTTATGACCAACTAGAGTCACTGAAACTTTAAAACCTCAGGTACAGGTAGATTTTAATAAGCCTTTGTGAAACTAACTGAGAATAACACAAGTCATTGTCATTTACAAACCTTGTTTTCAAAAAAAAAATTACATCTTGAACTCTATTTTATTGTATGCCCATAACAAAATCATGTGTTAAGGCTGCCACATAGGAGAAGGAAAATAAAACGAAAAGCTTAGCACTGCAGTTATTGAGTACTCAATGTTCTGCTCTCCTTTCCAGGGACTTCAAGAAAGGTCTGGTTTTATTTTTATTAGAACAAGTAAAACCAGTTTGGGATCACCTTAGCAAATCACAGCTGGTTTCAAAAGAGCAATTATTTGAAAGACGAAAACCTTCACAAAGTCCTGTCTTCTTTAATATTTTTTTTGTTGTATTGTAATTGCTATTCATTATGAAATACTTCTGCAGTCACAATTTTGGATTCAACCCTCTTGTGCGAAGATAGAGGACTTAGTGTTCATCTTAACACTACTGGCTAAGCTGAATGGTCATAACTTCAAATGGATAAAGCAGGACTTTTAAAAGCACTTAATATTCATTTGGTATTTACCTAACTCTATTTGTCAAGGAACAAATTTCAGTTTAGCCATTAGCTTTCTACGTTTTTTCTGCCAAATAAGAGATTCAGAAGTTGGTAAAATCCATTCAGGGGCTTATGTTTGCTAGGGAGGCACAGTAGCTGTTCCTAAATCCATCTTCACAACATATGGAAGCAGTCACTTCTACACATTTACAGCCAAATGCTTAGGTCAGTGTGATGGAACAGGCAAGAGAGTAGGTAGTGACTTTCTACGCAGCTTCCACAGACGATCTTGTAGATTTTGTTCCTATAGACTGTTCTTTAGGACGGGCTTATATTCCAATATCCTGACATTGCTGGTACATTCAGAATGAAACCAAAACACAATAAACCCACAAACCTGAGCAATTTCAGCAGTGCAGAACTGCTGGATATTATTAGGGTACCGACTGTTTCTTATATCCAAAAATGTAAAGAAATAAGTCTGTATCTTCTTTAACTGCTCCGTTAAAGACTGCTTTTCTCCTACTTTTTAAGGGGACATTCCACATCTTTAAAGAGTATCAACTGATATCCTTCAAATTCATCCTAGTCAGTGGTCCTGTTCTGAGCTTCTCCTACCGTTTCTTTTTCCCTCTGGACTCAGCAGCGCCTATGTCCTGTTGGTGCAAATTCAAGGACAAGAGGAATTTCTCATCTCCTCAAAGTATTTTCACTTTGACTTCTAAGTAAGTGCAATAGCCAGCTGTGTTCAGTGCTTCTCTAGGATATCCTGTCCAGAGTAACTATCCTATATCTAAGGGGAAAATGACAATTTATGTCAGTCACAGATCCAGACCTGTATTTCTGAAATCTTCATGGATAATCATATACTTAGTCATAAAAAAAGCTATAAATGCTCTTTTAACAAAAATAAATGATTAAACAATAAGAACCACATTACAGAAATTTCCCTGGAGACTATTAGATGGCTAGAAGTAATTGATGGCTTGATTTAGTTTAAAATTTACACTTTTTGGGCATTATTTTTCTTTTCTTTTCCATATGTATAATTTCACTAAGCTAATCATCATACAGTACATCTGGCATTTTTAGGGAGTTAATTCCCATTGCATTAGCTGAGAGAATCAATCATATATTTGTTAAAATCACAGGCCTCAGGACTATGAGTTACAAAAGCCTTACACACTGTAATTTTCATTGTGCGTGCTCATACAGTCACACAAAAAAATGTGCAATTAATATCTAAATCAGGAAAAAAAATCTTTATATATATGCTCCTGTCTCAGGATGAGAATGATGTCAGTACATTTGGTTCTTGCCTCCTTTGGAGGACTAGGAAATTTATACTCCTGTGCATGTCACATTCTCCGAAGTAATTATCACTCCATGTGCAGAGGGCTGACAGCTGGTCCTTGTAGTAGGTCCAGTAGCAGAATTTTTCAGATGTTAAGGCTGAATTTTTTTCTAAATCTCTTCACATTCAGATATTATATTCAGGACATTTGCTAGGCAGCACTTGGTAAAGAGATTTGGTTGGTTAATGTCAGTTGCTTTGAATTTTTTTGTTTTCTTGGTTTTCACCAAATATGAGAAAGGAATAGTGCTAATTAGAGAAGTGGGAATGTAAAACGCTCACAAGCACATTATTTAAGCATAAATCTGCCTCATAAAGCCTACTGTGACAGGCTACCAAGCCTACAGATGTCAGGGTCTCTAGGTCAAAGACAGCAGTGACTGCCCCATGCAGTGGGTCACAAGCCTCCTAAAGCCAGAAAGACCTCTCAGGCCAGGCCCTGGCTTTCCAAAGCCCCCTGCCAAGCCATCAAGCTGTTGATCCTATAGCTTGAAAAATAACTTGAGACATTTCTTGCAGTGGACACATCCCAGGAAATCAGGGTTCCCTGCAGCTAAACACTCATCAACCTGTCTCAGCTGGTCCATATGCCTTATTTTAATGGATAAGGGAGTAAGAAACAATTTTTGTATCAGGTTATCTGGGTAAGTAACATCTTATCCAGGTCCAGAATCCTGTAGACTTTTACTGTATATATTAGGTAAACACATGAAAAATGGACAGAATAATGTCAACTGAGAATGTATCATTCTATTTATAGATACACACATAAGCATCACCAATCTTTCATCAAAGTAATTCTTTCTTCTATGAAGATGCTCAAGCTTAATAGATATTTTTTTCATGTGGCCATGTTTGTAAACATACATGTAGAATACACTACATTCAATTTATCTTTTTAATCTGAGAATTGTAAATCTTCACATAATTTACCTCCAAATAGAATAGTATATATACATTTATTCATTCAAAGAATGTAATTTCATAAACTTGTTGGCTAATTTTTCTTTACTCTTCACTGAATTTCCATATGGAAATCCCCTTTTAGAAAATCAAAACTCAAAACAGTCCTGAAGGAAGCAATGTGGGTGAGCAATCCGCCCTTGAGCTACATTGGGTTGTAACACTTCTGCTTGGAAAAAACTCATTTCCTCTTCTGATTGCCACTTTATCCAGTTATTCTGTGTCACATTCTTAGGACTGTTGTATAGTAAGTTCTCCTATATGGATGTGAATTACTGATTAATATTAGAAGTGCTTTAAAAAAGTATGCTGTAGTAAAGCTAGTCAAACTTGTGTGTGTGTGTGTGTGTCTATACATATTTGTATCAGAGTTCTTCCTTTGAAAAGCATTAAAGGGTGTATGCATGACCACATGCATGTAACAACTGGAAGGATTTTCATCATTAATTACACCTCTAAAATCAGAGATGCCTGGAGGACAGCAGGCATTAGATAAAATATGTGAAAAGAATAAAGGAAAACAGCAGAAAGAAAGAACTCTGTAATCCTCTCTCTCATTTTCTATGTATTATAGCTTTAATTACTTCCCTGATGATATAAAGAAGACATGCAGGAGAAAAAAATATGCACGTAGTAGGAGAGGAGGGTCTTGAGATACATGTAAACTTAGTCCAAATCAGCTTCTCTGCAGAACAGGCTGATCAGTCATGTCAGTCTACAGGAGCAGTGCTGGGTGCCCATCCTATACCTAGAGGTGACACACTTAGGCCTATGGTTACAGTCAGGCTGCTAAGGACTGCCTCCTGTCTGTATTGATTCAGACCCCTCTGCAGTAGCTGGAGAGGTCCAGAAGAGTGTCAAAATATAAACTATGAACAAACATCACAATCCAGTACTTGAACTTGTCCTCTCCCTAATTTCTTAGCAGTGTAGATACACCAGCGTGGCTCAAGCCACAAGAGACAGATCCCTTAGACAAGTGTGAAGATGGTGGGTAAGGTAAAAACTGTCCTTGGATTAATGGTACATTTTGATTGTGAACAAACTGCAGAGTCACACATCTGAACTAGCTATTCAGAGAGCACTTGAATAGTGGAAAGCATCAAAGAATTGGAATAAATATATCAACAACCAAAGCCAAATTCAAAAGGAGGCATAAAGTGACAAGTGCTGTGGTGTAACTCCTGGAGAGAGCAGTTGTTTCTGAATTTTAAAAGGAGAGTAAAGGATAATGGGCCTGAGAATTGTAATAATGAGATACACCATACGCCAAAAATAAAAATCACATCCAATAACAATTTTACAATCAGAAGAAATCATAAGCTATTTTAACACCTTCCAAACCACTGTTTTGCAGAGAATGCTTGATCACAATTTTTGGTCAGTGTGCCTTTTTTTGGAAGGGAGGGGGATGGCCAGAGGTACGGCTAAAAGGGAAACCACAATCTGCACAATGATAAATAAATAAAATTTGTTTATGAGAGAATGCTATATAACCTCTGACCATCCTGACATTGTATACAATGTTCACACTAATTGTAGAAACTTAGCAAACTCCATGAAGCCTCAGGTTTTGGTGGGGTTTTTTTTCCCAAATAATAGTTTCAAACTCATTTTTTTCAAATTCAGCTTCCTACAGTTGTAATGCACGTACTGTTAATAGTGTTCCTCTAATCTGCGTGCCCTTAAAAATGAAAACAGAGAAAATTCACATTCTGGCTTCCCAGTAGCTAACTCTGGTTTCCAACAGTTGCACTACATTCTTCTTTTTGGTCCATCCTTATACAATACCTACATACAGTTGCCTATATGCAATTTTTAAAGAACATTTTTGGGTTTGTGTATTAATTTTCCTTCAGAGAGTGGGACGTTATTGAATAAACGCTTCTCTTTAGATTATATTGTCATTATTCTTTTTATTCTTATCACCATGAAGAAAAAAATCCTCTGACTAGCACAAGTTTCCTTCTAGGTTATGGAAAGTATTTTCAGTGGAGAATAACACTAGTATGTTTATCAGTACAGTATCTGTGTACAATTGAAAGACGTTAATTTTTCTCCCCCTCTTCTAAATTTCAGGAGAGTTAAATAAAACGTCATGGTCATTTCTGTCGCAAAGCTGCATTTTTCTCAATCTTCTCTTTAGTCATTCATTGCTTTTGGATTGAATATTTACTTTGCTGGAAGTGCTTGCTGGTTGCTTTCATGTTTGCACAAACTTTTACCGGGAAGGCGCAGCCCCTTTTCTTCCTGTGAGTGGTTTCGCATTGCAGCTGCTGTTTGCTAGTAGTCTCTGTTGATGCTTCTTCCTCATCTGCTTCTGGTTTCTGGAGCTTTCCCAACAAAGTAGGGGGAAAATTAAATGCTT
>VZRE01007507.1:0-34649 GCA_013396775.1 Cephalopterus ornatus | reverse complement strand
AAAAAAAAAAAAAAAGAAAGAAAAAGAAGGGGAACTGTTGCATCTTTCAGTCACTGTGCTGTCAACACTACTTAGGACAAATTTCAGCCATTCACCATTCTTAGATTCTTCCAGCTGCCTGCAGTGCAAGTTGTTAAAAGACCAGAACATGAGCCATAAAATGTGTCTGTGGGTGTTAGCTAACAATTTGCAGGTGCATATCATCCCAGAAAAGCTTTCAAATTATGTGCAATTTATAAGCTATATTTGAAGCTTGTTATGTCTGAGAAAATTAGTATCTTTTTTGGCTTCAATTTTTGAGAGTCCCATCAAATTAGGTGGGAAGGGGGCAAGAAGGAAAAGTGGTTGTTTCAAACAACAATGTAAGTCAGAAAAAAAGGTTAATGCATTCAGTTTTTATTAAATTAATTGGAGCAGAAGGAAATACTGTTCCAAAGACTGTAGTTTTACCTGTTTCATACTGCTCCTGGAAGCAGTACTTCCCTGACAGAAAGCTGAAATTAGGGGTCAGTAATGATTTGGATAAAACAAGGAATAATACACAAATTTCCCCCAGTTATGAATCCATCCTTTAGTGAGGTTTGTGATATTATTATTTTTTTATGTTTCTCTGGAATTCAGTCCTTAAAATCTTGATTCAAGTACAGAAATGAGGACCAGAAGTTGAAACTCTTAAAACTGTTGCGGAATATTTAACATGTGAAATGTTTGGAGTTCTGTGTTGAATAATCGATTTAACCTGACCCTTTCTCTCTCTGAGATTTCTACGTCATGGAGGTGTTCCTGGCTTTTACCAGATAGCTGCCAGTTGCACACAGTCCGTAAGTGTAGTGCTGGAAATGAACTTAATACTACAGGAAAAAAAAATAGGAGTTATAAATGCTGGTACATTCTCTTGTAGTCATTTAGCTGCATATGGACAGCTACAGAACAGGTGTCTGCACCCATAGTAGTCACTCCTTATATGCATGATGTACTTAAGGGTAAAGCAATGCGCCATTGGATAAAGTATTGACAAGAGGGAAGAAAAACCCCTCTTTTAATTCACAGTTAAAAGAATAGACTGGTTATTTTCTAGGCTTTGGAATGGAATCAGTTGTTAATTATGTGTGTTCAGGAAGTATGAAATGCTGACAGTTTGCACTCGTAAAAAATTTGATTTCCTAAACTAGTGAAATCTTTTTGTTTAGGCTTACAAATAGATATAAATCTAAACATACGTATTTCTGTGTTTAAATATTTAAGAAAATATATTTTAAATATTTAAATTTAAAATTATATAAATATATGTAATTATATATCGAAATATATATTTTTATATATTTCTACATATAAATATATTTTTATATATGTAAATATACTGGCCACTTTTTGGCATTAAAATGGTACAATTATATCCAGTTTAATGCCATATTATCTTAGCATGATTAGAATTGTTATAAAGAACTGTATTAAAATTATTCAGTGCTGCCAGCTGTGCAATTACAATGGGATTCCTCTATTCTTTTCAGTCTAGCATTTGAGTAATATAGAAAGGGGTTGCATAAAAAAGGTAGGTAGGTATGTGTATGTTGATAAGGGATCAGAGCCTAGAGATCTGAAATGCTGTACTCGAAGAGCAGGTCCATAAAAGAATGCCATGCTGTGTTTAAAGATGCTTCAAGCATACTTGGTGATAACAGTAAAAGTTCAATTATCTCCAAAGAGATTACTCATGAAATAAATGCCATCAAAGATAGCAGCATGTAAACAATGTAATCACCTCTGTCCTAGGAATACAATCTTACCCACTGGAGTCATATAGAAATTGAGCTATGAGAAAAACTAATATGGCACACAAAAAAGAGGCATGGTGGGTAAGAACAATTGAGGCATTATTTCTCTTTGGAATGATTAGAGGGAAAATACATTTTCACAGAAAAATTCAAAAAACTACTTTTCTGTTGAATAAAATGAAAGCAAAGCATAACAAAACACAGGATCAAAATATTTTTTTCAAAATGTAATGCCTGTTCTTATCTTTGAGAATATTCATTCATACAATTGGGCTTAATTAATAATTGAGCTCTGTGTTAGCCATAAAAACAATTCCCAGATTGTTTAAAATTAAAATAATTCCATACTGATTAAGAGGAAAAAAAGGAACTTAGTCAAGAAATCTATTTATACAGGGTTATACTAATAACTGCCGGTTTTATTTTTTTAATTCTAGTATTTAAAGTCCTTCTGAAAGTGTTAAAGTTTTTACTTCATCACATCTTCTATTTATATAGATAAACCTTAGTGGTAGTTTAGTAAGAGGGTTGATGCTTAACAAGTGGTGTTAAAAGTACACTTTTATTTTCATTTCAGACTCCTATAGAAAAAAAAATAAAGAGGGGGGTGAGGAGTGGGGCATTCTTGGCCTTGAGGATCCATCACTGTAAAATCTAAATTGCTTGAATTTTTTTTCCTAAAGTTACTCTTAAAATTTGCCATATGAAGATTTTGGTGTTACATGCTTTATGAAACAACTTATATATTCTAGGTTGCACTGTGACATTTTCAGACATATATATGCTAGTACTGACTAGCAACCTTAGTAATTTTAAAAAGAAGCCAACAAATTGCAATAATAACTGGAAACAGACATATTTTCCCTTCTGGTTCACGTATGAGAGTTCATCTTGAGACATAAATAATGAAATTATTTGAAAGCTGAATATGGTCATAAGAAAGAAACTGAAAAAGAGCAGCAAAATGTCAACTTTTTTCCTCAAACACCATATATTTTCTGTGTCTGCCTATTTTCATTTTATTTTATTTCTGCTGTATTAAAATAGTTAACCCCGGAACTCCACTGAAAAACAGCCTTTCCAATTCTGAGAGGGCCTGGGGACATGGAATGGAACAACAGTAGGCAATCTTTCCTACAAACAATCATGCAACAGACTGGAAACACAAATAACACATAGGAAACAGTTATGCACAGATTTTCAGCTCATTCTGCAAGAAGACTGAAATTTAGCATAGTTAACCTCAGTACATTCCTTGTAGAATGGAGCCACTCAGGCTTCTTCATCTTTGTAAAGCATTTGATAACTGTGTGTGAGAAAGAAAGGGAAATGCAAAGCATTACTGTATTACTGTAGAAAGTCAGAAGAAAGTTTCAGGACTGTGTGTATTACTAGAAAGAAACCAAAGAATGAGAGAAAAAGGTGGGGTCACTTTGTTCTGTTTGGGTAGTTATTTTGTTGGTTTTGGTTGGGTTTTTTTCTTTAATTTTTTATTAAAGGATTATAATTTCGTGTGCTCCTCTGGTCAAGTTGCATACTGAAAGCTTAGTGTCTAGGACTACACACTTCAGGTCTTAAGAAAATTTTTATTACAATCTTGCTTCTCCGAGATTTGTTGTCATTTTAGCATCTCCATGACCTAAATCATTGATCTAACTTCAAACAATCTCTCTTCAGCTGCAATGAATATGCAAGCCATCACTTCAGGATTTATGCAGCTGATATTCCCAAAAGCTTTTGCAGATAACCTTTTCCTCCAAGTATAAATAAACAAATAAACAAAAAAACAAATAAGTAAATAAATAGAAAATCCCAGACAAATCAAAAACCTGGAAATGCTATTTCAAGCTGCCGCTAAATTCATTTAGAATTAAGTTCCTTTGTTAAGATTTTCTACAGTATTGATCTCTGTTAGGTTTTATTCTTGATTTTCTCTCCATCTTCATTATATTTTCAGTACAGTGTGATTATTTTATTTATTTCTACACAAAAACTGGGTTTTTTCTCAATAATAATTTCCAAAGCATAAAATAATATCCATTTTTCAATTGTTAATTGAACATTGTGTTAATTGTTAACACATTTTTCAGTGTGTTATGTGCAGTGAGAAAATATAATGAATTTCTATCACTTGTCATAACCAAGATTACATTTTTTAAATTAAGGGAAACTGAAATCTCCCTAAGTTTGTTTCATTCATTATAAATCTGCTTTTTTGTTGTGTTTTGGGTTGTTTGTTTGTTGGTTTTTGTTTGGGTTTTATTTAAGAGAACATGGCTTTATTTTTAAATTTAGTTTTCTCTAGTGAAAAAAAAAATGTCCAAAAAGACCTGTAAAACAAATTCTTCAGATTTTGGGCAATTATCACAATGTTTGTTCATAACTGAAAATAGAGCTATTGTGATATATTGCCATACTGACCTGAGGGTGTTTGGTGCCTGTTCCATCCTCTAGGCTCAGTACTGCGTCAAGACTTCTAGCACGACAACTGAACCTCATGAACTGGCTAGGAGACAGAAAAACAGATTTATGGCAGGAAATACAGCCCAGTCAAGATGAAGCATCTTATTATGTAACAGAAGGATGTAGAATCCTAACTTTCCTCCTCCGAATTACATGAAGAATCTCAGCATGATTTCAATTACAAGTATTTGTCTCCTATTTAATGTCTCTAGTATTTTCCAAAGAAACCAAATATGTGTTTCAGAAAGCTTCAGATGATCCCACCAAACCCAGGCATATAAATTCTTGATCAAAAATCTACTTTCATATTTAACAGGTTTGTTTTTTTAATGTACATTTTTATAGGGAAAGAGCAATGCTACAATCCTCCTTTCCATTGAGTGGCAATTCCTCACTGTTTCAGAAGTCAGTTTTCTCCTTAACTCTGATCACTGTCATTAAAAACTTAAAATTTACATAAAAGCATTTTATTTAGAAGGGAAAGCTAAATATATACTTGACAGATAAAAATATTATAGATTTCCTATCTGCTGCCAGGAAAGGGTTAAAGTATTAAAATATTTAACTGTGTGGCAAGTTGTGTTATGGATTAAAGGATTAGAAGCATTTTCTGAACCCTCTAGAACTTATTTTCAAAGGTTTTGATGTCAGGAAACTTGTTCTATTTTAGAAAACATTACTTCCTGTCATTTAAAGCATTGTTTGTCAAGACATAATTACTAAAATCTGGGGGTTTTAACTTACTGGAGGATTTAGCCAAGCCATCAATGAAAATTTTTTGTGTGAAAAAAAGTCTTGCTCTATTCCTGAAACTACTGAAGGATGCTCTCTAAACTTTTGTGTAGAAAGCCAAACACCTTCCATTTTGCCAGAGACAAATTTAACTGCAACTTCAGAAGGTTCTGAAATATGTTTAAATTTATAACACACATTCTTAATTTTCTCACATTCCACTGCCATATGTATGTGAAGGGGAAATGAAGAAATAAATGTTGTCTGACTATGAAACAGAGTTGGGTCCCTTTGGATCGCAGGGTTCAGATGGGCAGAAAGATCCAATCTCATCTTGACTGATTAGGGCATTTTGTTAATAGCACTCCATTAGAGACTGAATGTTATGGAACTGATGATAGTTATATGTTAATGGTAGTTATATGTTAATAGTTGTTATATCTATCTCCCAAATGTATGAGGAATATACAAATGTTTTATTGAGCTGTACATTCAGACAACTAAGTTATACAACTTTTCAGAGAAATTGGGGTTTTCTGGAATTCATTTGTTGATTCCTGAATATTAGTGGGATTTATGTCAGGGACACATATCAGCTGCAATCTAAGTTTCTCAAGAACCTAATCTAAGATTCTTTCTGATGCAAAATCAGAGCAAGTTAAGAGTACATATTCACTACTCTGTTTTAGAGTTTGAATAAACAGATTCCTTTTTCTTTGGAGACCTATAAATTCAAAGTGAAGGCTTTTCACAATATTTCCCATAGTGATTTTTACAAGTAAGGTTGGAACATAACCAGACCTTGAGATCTTCTCCCCTGTGTTTCCTTTGTTTGCACTGACAAGTGCAGCAGTGATTTCAGACTACTTTTGGTCAATATAAGTAATAATTTTCACATAATCAAAAACATTTCATTAATTATTCACTCTCTTGTTCTCACTGGATTTTTTTCTCTGTTGGCCTCTACATTATTGTTCACTCGTGAAAGCACTTTGCAAAAAAATGTAAAAATATAAATTACTATAAGCAGTGGAATCTTCCTCCTCATATGTAAAAGTCAAAATGGACTGAAACTAGCAACCTGATATTGACAGTATTTGTCATCAGCTGCATATGGAACAGCACAAAATCAGATTCATGGAAGGAGGAGAAATTTATTTTTAGTCAAAGGTTATCTATTAGAATAAGTAGGATTATCCCTAATAGCCATGAAGCAGCAGTGAGAAAAGAAAGCTGCAACAAAGAGAATAAATAATACAGCTTATTTTTAAAATGGGGCAGTTAACCTTTTGTATAATATTGAGGGACTTAGAGTGAAAGTAATTCAGGTTTTGCCCTTCTGGAGGCTTATCTCTTTCCTCATCTGTTCTTCCAACACTTCAGTGTAAATGAAAGCAAAACTTAAAATGTTTTCCTGAAATTCTGCATTAAAATAGAATAGATTAATTTAGTTGGAAGGGACTGAAATGGTCATTTAGTCCAACTGCTTGACCAATTCAGGGATGATCAACAGTTAAATCATGTTATTAAGCTCATTGTCCAAACATCTCTTAAACTCTGAAAGGAACTCTAGGAAGCCTGTTACAGGGTTTGGCCACCCATTTAATAAAGAAACACTTCCTAATGTCAAGTCTTAACCTGCTCTGATGCAGTTTTGACCACTCACACACATTCTATCAATGGATAACAGGAGAACAGAACCTCCCTCTCCACTTCCCATCCTCTGGAAGCTGAAGCGAACAATAAGGTCACCTTCTTTTCTTCAAACTATATAAACATTCTTAGCATCCTTAGCGGTTCCTCATGGGACTTCCAGCCCTCTCACCAGTTTTATTGCCCTTCTCTGGACACATCCTTCACAGATTGTGAATCCCAGGACTCCACACAGTACTCCAGGTGACACCGCAACAGTGCTTAATACAGCAAGATGATCACCTCTTTTAACTTGAATCAGGTAACAAAAAATATGGTTTTAATTCTGGGTTCAAAAATTATTGTTATTTGAAAGGCTTTGTGTTAGAGGCTTTTTGTGGAAGGTTTTTTGCTATTTTGAAATTGATTGGCTTTCTTTTGACTTTTGTTTATGGCACTGAATTTAGCAAGATAGGAATAAAGATTTGAGGAGTATTCAAAAATCAGGGAAACTCATTTAAAAATCTCTTATTCTAGAAAAATTATGAAAGGGAGAGTAGGTTTTGTTATAAAAATATTTTTGTTTCTCTTACTCAGCTTAAAATGTGAGGGGCTGATGGCTCCTGGGATAGGCCTGGGAGTAGACTGCCGGAGTGTTATTTGGGCTCCCCCTCTTTCCATGGTGCCTCTGATCATTTCTCTGTGTGTGCAGATGAGTTTTGTCACATAATCTAGTCTCAGCCTTACAAGTTAAGCACAGGCTAAGTCTCTGAAGGCTTATGGCTTATATAGATAGGCCCAAAAGCCACTTGCCCATACCTTGGGCTAGTTGGCTGCACCACTGTAGCTGGGCAGCTCACCACACATGATCACAGTCCATATCCTGCTGGAAAAGAAGCCCAAACACAGAACCATGGTTCCAGTGCGCTCACAGTACAGACACGTGACTTTATTTAATTGCCTACTACCATCTAAATATTTAGCCTTTCATTTATCTGCACATATGAGAAATAGATGTTATAAAATCTGTCTAGTTCATTCATCAAGGTATTGTGAGACTGACGATCACCGAATTATCTGATTATTGTTATTTTTATGAATAAGCAATACGTTTCCAGACAGAAAAGTCTAAAGGCAAATACTTTCTAGTTTTCCACACTGGTTTATTTTCATTCCAGCTTGTTATGGTCCTGCTCCTCTAGAAACTGAACCAGCAGGGTGGGGATTATTCGGCAGTCAGTAGCCAAGAAATCAAGGATCTCAACCTTAAAGACAGCCAAGTCCCAGCTCCATCTCAAAAAGAATCTGTTATTTGTTTCTAAAATCCTTTAGATTTTGTCTCTTTTTTATCCCTTGCTATTCATTTCCTGTCGTCATCACACTGGCACTATGGGAGCATAAAGCCTGTATTCATTCACCTTAGCTTAAAAACTTAATTACCACATTAAATTGAGGCAGGCTTCAGCACCTAAGAAATAAACAGTTTGCTGGAGGTGGCAGTCTAATTCTATTGACTTCCTTAGGAGGCCTGAATATAGATGTGGTACTCACATCCTGCAACCCAGGAACAAGTGTATTGCCACTGCTGGTAGTAGGCCACTGCCTTTGTACCGAGTTTACAAGGTCTTAGGACTGCAACTTGTCAGGTTTCCTTTCTCTGAACTTTTCTTACCTGGAACTATGTTTCCACTTAGTTTAGCTGTAAATGCAATTTTTCTAACGATGAGTTGCCTACTCCTAATTTGAAATTTTCACTTTTCGTATGGTATAATCCAAATTATATACAGATAATAGTAAACGGTAGTTTTTCTGTGTAGGAGAACTTTTTTATTACTCTATCAAAAATATATAAGTATAGGCCTGGTATGAAAGCAGAGAGGTGGGGGCACAAGATGCAGTGGAGAGGAGGGCAGGCATGGGATGATTGAGTCAGGGTACAGATTGATGCTGGAGAGCCCATAGCTCCAAGCAAAGCACTAGTGGTCACCTAACATAATGTAGATCTGGAGCTCAACAAAAACAACTGTAGTGGTAACACAAAACAAAGAACAAGTACTCAGTTATGTAAAATGCACCATGTAGAGTAAAACTGGATTCACCGTGAACTTGCAGACAAATGACAATAGAGAAAGCTGTAAAGCAATGTTAGCAGGCGTAAAAGGTGGATCCTAGGGTAAGGAAGATGAAAATATCAACATCAAAATACTTCTGGTGAAGGAAAGGGATACTTCCCATTCACTGTAAGCCACCCATACTAATAGTAGAAGTAGTAATAATAATAGTAGTAATAATAAATTTATGTATGTTAATATTTGGGGATTTTTTCTCTTTCATTTTCTGTAATAACTAGATCTGGACTAATAATAATTCTGGGATTAGACTGTTAAAATTTCAACTGTTCTTGTAATAACCTCTTGAATTTTTACATAAAATGTATTTTCTCTTTTGTTCATAAAAGGTTTTTGAGCAACAGACTGCTCTCCAGGGCTCTGGTTGGGGTAGATAAATCAGAAGGGTCTGGGACTCCTTTCCGGACTACTTGGGTGAGCAATGAGAAGTGGTAAGACCCGTGGAGAGGGGACATCATCTAATATGTGATGATAACTGCCTGCTTTGCTAAGACTAGAAAGATCTTCTTAAGATCTGAAGATTTCGTTACAGTCTCTTACATGGTTAACAATGCAGCTATATATAGCTGTGGAAAATAAAGCAGTGGTTAAATGCTATCAAATCCATAAAAGACTGCTGCAGTTATAATGCAACGGAGAATGAGCTTCATTGACCAAATGGCAAGTGCAGTAGATGATCTTCAAAAAGACAAACTCCTCAATCCTGCTCACATATGAACTGGAAAGAAATAGAATTTGCATCTATGTTCTTTGGCTATTTGACCACATTAAAATCCCTCTTTTCTTGGTACAGCCTGTTACCTCTTTGTTATGCAGCTGGTGAATCCATTTTAATAGCTCAATGTGAAGTTCATAAGAGGATCACATGCCTAAATAGTATTTTGAGTATTATTTTTCAATGCTTTCCAGGCCATTTCCTTTTTTCTTACTGATACTGCTAAAAGGTCTGCCAAGAGCACACTGGCAAATGGTAAGTACTCAAATAATGAACATCTTATCCAATGTTTACAGGATAATTAGGGGATTTCACGTCTTCAAGAATAAGGCCACTTTTTATTAGACATAAATTGCTTGTTTCTATGGATTTTTTTTTTACCTCATGTCGCTATTATTTGTTAAGACTTTAAAAGCACAAAAATATTTCCAATTTTAAGCATTCAGAGTTCCAATGTGAGTATAAAAAAACCTTCCATCAGATCTCCTAAAAGTTATTTCTTGTCATTCATGAGCAACAGATTAGTTCAATCAATAAAGGTATGTCTGATAGTTGGCTGGCTGCTACTACATGCTGTTTGCAACCTATTTTAGTAGCAATAGGAACAGAGTTAATAGGACATACATTAAGTGACTTATTTCTTAGAAAGTCACTTCACGGGTGGGGGGAAATCTGGTCAAGTATCCATAACTTGGCACCATCTTCTGCCATGTCATTCATCCAATATTCCATGAATTACAGAATAATTTATTGTGTTTGGGTATCTGGCTCATGAGTTATTTTATACAATTGCTTTCCTAAGATTATTCAGCCTCATTGATTAAGATAAGAAAAACAAAATAGAGATCTTTTTCCTCCTAAGATACAGCATTTTAAATATGATGATCACTTTGGTCAAAAATTTTTACTTGTAGTTTTGGTGATTATAATTTTGTTTTTTGGTAGAATTAAAATAAACTAAGTGAATACAAAATAACTACAACACAAAGGGTCCACTTTTTCCTCTAGTCCTGGTCAAAAGACTGCCTTGGGTGGGTCCTCAGTTGTCAATCTACATAACTGTAGGAATATATATGGAACCATGCCGATATAGGGAAATGGACTTGTAGGTTTGCCACACAAGTTGATCAAACCATCACAGGAAACGTAAAGAATTACCCGTTGTAACAGACAACATCACACACATACATATAACAAAATATTTGTCATAATCAAAATAAGTGATACAAATTCCTGGACTTGTGCATTTTTGGTGCCACAGGAAGGATATATTTTTCTTAGCTTGCAATTCAGAATTCCTTATGGGACTCTTCAGAGTAAGAATTTGGTTTTGACAAGTTCTTCGCAAACTGAAATCTGTGTTTTCAGAGTAACAAGCAGAGAAGAAAAGGGGAGTAATAAATTGTAAGGAGGAAGAATGAGGTGAAAATATCAAGTAGGCAAAGTCCAATGTCAGTAGCATAAGCACAGAAATTAACACTGAGGAATAACACTGAGGTCTCTTTCTACTTGGAGCTCCTTTTTGACCTGTAACCTTCAGGACTAAAACTATTTACTTCCCTGGAGTGGAGACTGAGGAACAGCTGTTCCTACAAAGGCAAATATCTTACCCTACCATTTTACTGTGGTTAAGATCCTAATCCCCAGATCATCCCCATTACACAGACAATTTAATTCCTGATCTCTTTCTTGGAATAAACCAATTATGTTTCTCCAGGATGAAGCATGGGGTTTGGTTTTTTTCCTGCTTCTTTCGGGAAAAATCTTTTCCACAGACTACATCCAGGAAGTGAAAGGTATTTTTGCACCTCTGCTTGGTCAGTCACCCAACATCATCCTTAGCAGGACTTTCACACTTCAGCACCCCAAGGTTACCCTCATATCATTCTCTAAAACATGCAACATGTGCTGTGCTTCATTAGAGAGCATTATTCTAGTGAACTTTGAATAAGAAAACCAAAAGAAAACAAAACAAAGCAAAAAAAAAAAAGAAAAGTTGTTATATATCTGGGTCCTTCTAGGTGGCCTCAAGAAAAGACCAATGTAGAAAAACACCATCAGTTTGTATAGGGTACTATCACTAAGTAGTATGGATGTAAACTGGTCTGCTCTTTCTGGCATGGGATCCAGAGATTGTTCTCTGAGTGGAAACCTTTCACAGTGTAGATCTGCTAAATCACTCCCAGAGTGAAAAGTATGAGATATTTTTCATCCTGAGACTGACAAAATTACAGTTTTCATTTTAAATTTTTATTTTTTTTTTTAATTAACCAGCTGGAGGGAAAAAATTATGTATATGTTTACATAACAAAAAAGGTATTAAAGAATTGAGTGTAGTGGAGCATCTGTAGTCAGGCAACTAAGGACATGCTCAGTGTATATGGTTTATTTCTTTTTAGCAAACTAAAGAAAAAAGGGAGGCTTTCTTTAATGAGTGCATAGTTTTCTCCACTAGCTTTACTTCATGTAATGTAAAAAAACACTAAAGTAAATGCCAACTAATTTGGCTAGTTTAATCTTTTGTCTACATGCAAAAAGTTATAGGAAAGAACATGCATCTGGTTTATATGGAAATAAATTTGTCTAGAAGTTCGTGGAAATTTTATTAGCATAGTCTTTCCTAGGCTCAAAAGAAAACAAAATCATTAATAGCAGTCAACTTTCTCCTATTAGACTGGATTTAAAAGAAAATGTAATTTGTAGAAATAAACCTTTATTAATGATGATAAAGCTCTGTGTGTATGAGAATTTAGGTCATTCTTTTATGATTTGTTATTACTATAACTTTTAAAAAGATATGAGAGGTATTTTTTATTGTATTGCCATTGAAAACAATGATTTTAGAGAAGAAGAATCTGAGCCACCATGTAAGGAAAAATGTGATGAAGGAGAAAAAGGATAATCTTATTAAAAAATATGAACCCTTTTCAAGAAATATATCTATCTAAGAAGAACAACATATTTACAACATATTTACAACTTACTGATTCTCAGCTATTTCTAATATCCTGTTAGGAACTGAACTCTTGGTTTTGTTCTCAGTAGAACTGATACAAACGGAGAGGAAGGGTCTAGGAATTCCACTGCCTCTTCTATGGATGAAATGTTCTCAGTAAGGAACAAAGAGAATAAAACAGAAAAATCTTGTGTTGCAAAACTTTTCCTCCTGCAAGACCTTGTAGTTGATCCAACTTAGTGCCTGCCATTTAATGGCTTTTCTATTTGGTAAAGGTACAAGTCAGAAGAAACTAAGATGGGATAAGAATCTAAAATTCAGAAACATAAAATTTAGAAATTTATGTTTGAATAAATTTATATAGGGTCCCTGTAAGAGGCAATCTAGAACGCAGTTAATCTTAAACTAAAATAGAGACTTAGAGATATAAGAATAATTAATTAATTTCTCTCCCGTCACTACACAGTAAACCTGGGGAGATGAGCTCAGATTTCAGTGCTTAGATATCTACATTTGAAAGACATAAATCCTACTCTACAAGCTCTATTCTACAGAAATCCTACAAGCCACTATGGCCACATAGTGGTCTTTCATATATAGGTTAATTCAAGTATTTAGCACCTGGTACAAGCTTATATAAGATTTCTTTAATAAAGTTGCACACATGCTTCCATTATTTCCTTAAATCACAAAATGTGAGAGATAAGGGCCTAGAAGGCACAGATCAAACTCATAGCTACATCACAGCTGCTGTTTATAATTATACTAATGCAATGTATTCATAAACTTAGATTTATGGGTTAACTAAGCCAGGCTTATGGCTATTTTGCATTCCTGAAGTAGAACAAGAGCATCCAGAAGGTACCACTATGTCTGGTTGTAAGATGTATAAACTGCAACATTGGTAGTGGTAACTCGTCAGGTTCATTGTCCAGTTTCCCTCTCTACTACTGGCATGTGACTAAAAAGTTAATTCATTTTTTAATTCTATTTAATTTTTTCTGGACTTTGGTTTGTTTGGGGGTTTTTTATATGTAATTCAGGTATGTTTTAGCTAAGTTACACTTCATTGGATAGCTAGATATATGATCTTACTGAGCAAGAGGTTCCAAGACTTTTCTATCACTGGAAGGGGTATTGCTGTTACCTACATCATGCCAAATCAATTACATATAAAAATCAATTCCTTTGTATGTAGATTTTATTAAAACATTGCAAACTAAGAACCACACTAACCATGCAGATTATATTTAATACCAAGGCACAAATCTTTATCAAAACTACTGTTCCTCTATTGATAGTGTCATCATCATCATGGCTAGGCTTCGCGAACGAAGATTTGTGAAGGACTCTACCCACGCTTGCTAGAAGCACACTGATGGCTAAAAAGGCCAATGCGAGATAGACACGTCCAGTTGCAAAAGGCACAGCAGAATGACTCCCCAGGTGCTACTGAAAGGACACGGTTCTTTCTGCGTTGCCTTTTCTCCTCAAGAGTGGTCCTGCGTGTATTCTCAAAAGAAGCAGCAGTGTTGTGGATAGTGTGTCTCCAGGCCTCCAGACTGGAGGCCAGAGCAGACCAGTGATGGTGATCAATACGGCCAAGGCTGAGATGTTGTTTCAGGGAGTCCTTATATCTCCTCTTCGGGGCTCCTCTCTTGCAGCAGCCAGTGGCAAGTTCACCATAGAGCACAGTCTTAGGGAGGCGGTAGTCCTTCATCCTGGAGACGTGCCCTACCCAACGCAGCTGCGATTGCAGCAACATGGCCTCAATACTCATAACTCCTGCCTGTTCAAGAACAGACGTATTGGTCACATAATCTGTCCAGTGGATGTTTAGGATTGTACGGAGGCAGTGTTGATGGAAGCGTTCTAAGAGTCGTAAGTGGTGGCGGTAAATAACCCATGATTCAGAGCCATATAAAAAAGTGGACAGTACAACGGCTCTATAAACACTGATCTTTGTACTTTTCTTCAAATGATTGTTTCACTAAACTCTTTTATGGAGTTTACTGAAAGTTCTGTATGCCTTTGCTAACCTGTTGTCTATCTCTACATCAATCTTACCATCCCAGGAGATGATGCTTCCCAGGTAATTGAATTGCTGGACTGATTTGAGCTCTGACTCTCCAATCTCCACTGTTCCTGTATTGATAGTGTATGCAGAAGTAAATATCATGAGTGAGTTAGAATGCTTTGAACAATGAATCTTTTTAACTTTTCACAGCCTCTTGCTTGGTAATGTTAACTTGCTTTAGTGGTGAAGAAACATGACTAAGATAAAGCTGCAGACTGATACAATATATGTATGCATTTTCCTCTTCTCAAAGCAATATGAGAAAATGTGTATTAGCTTTCAGCCCATGAAAATCAAGCAGTCCAATAAGGAAAAGTGGCCTACTGGCAAATTCATTTCATAAAAGAAAGTCTTTGAACTAGCAGCCTTGTGGGAAATGCCACTACGAATTATTCAACCATCTAACTGAACTTGTGTTTAACCATTTTCCTTTTCCTTCCCTTTGAAGGGTTTTGCAGAAGCCCAAGAAAAAGTCAAAACTTCCTTGCTCCTGAATAATGAATGCAGACTGTTCCTCACTCCAGTAAACACTGCATTTTTGTAAAGAAAGAGAACAGCTGGTGCATGAAACCAAGTTTTCTCACACATTTCAAGAAAAATTCTCCCAAATTACATCTTCAGATAAACATCAGTCTACAATCCTTTTCTGCATGAATATGAAAACTATTAAACAGGAAAGGCAGGAATATTTGTTTTGTGTGTGTGAGGTGTGTTCGGCCTAGGAGAAAGGCTACTTATCCCTTTAGGCTCCCACAGGCCTGTGGAATAAAAGTGGTTTGTGCGTCAGTGGTTTTCTGTGGGCTCCTAGACCATATCAAACAGCCTATGACATGCTCTTCATTCAGTATATGGGAAATATTGCTTTGCAACCTGGTGCCAGGAAGGGACGGTAGCTGGGAGAGGAGAATATGGGATCTTAAAGATGCTGACAGTAAATGTACGTTCCAGAGAGTGGTTAATGGTCAAGAAAATCAGAGGTTCACTGAGGCAAGACAGAGAGGAACGTCCAACTTGTTCTTTTGACTGATGGTCAGCAAAATGCCAAGGATCAAGAGAAAATACACACGCAAAGATATTTCAGTAGGAAAAACAAGTCATTAATGGTGAATATCATGCATTTCACTGATGATGATTTATAGTCTGGCTTGCAGACAAAACCACCAATCTGGTACTTCTAATAACGCAAGAGCATGGAAAACTCCAAGGCCTTTTTTAAAAATGATAGAGTACACAACAGCCGCAAAGTTTCTTTTGGAGGTTCGTTTCCCTTTCAGAATCTCCTGTAATCATTCCATTTGCAAGGCCATCAACTCGGAAAAAATGTTACGGTGCCAGTTTAAGACAGAAACTGAAAATATTTTTTGTCAGGAAATACAGTTGCAACTTCTTGTGTGAGGCAGAGTAAATCTAACTTCATGATGTGAAGTAATTGGGTATGAGGCACTTACACCTATAGAAAAACATTTATGTGACAGGTTTATGTTCTGACAGTAAATATATGACAAAACCTGTTTTTTTCAAGGAGAACAGGTTTTACACATGATAATTTATTTTTCTGAAATAAATGAACTTTAATATCTCTATTTTTTTCTCAACTGCGATAAAATGAGCACTATGAAATGTTCTGCTCAGCAGCTCAGGTCTTCCTTTGCCCAAGAAGATTTGAATAGCAACCTCTCTGCTTACAAAATATCCCAACTGTCGGGTAACAGAGCTATTCTATTATATGCTATCTCAGTCTTCAGTTAAGTAATTTATAAAAGTTACTCCAGGCAGAGAGATTGAGGGAGGCATTTGAAAATACTCGATGATTAGGCAATTTACTTGAAAGGTTATTTATGCTGTTTCAATCTCCATTCTGAATTGGACAAAGATGTGAACAGTGAGGCTACAAGATACTCTTAGGAAACTTACTTCAACCTTTCCTGTTGACATTGTTCCACTTCAGATAAAATGTTTAAAATGTGATTGAGATGGAGAACAAGAATAGCTCTCCAGCCTTCTAACTAGGACACTTGTTCAGGAGATGGGAACACATGGACTGCCTCTCTCCAGTAAATATTTAATCAAGTATATGCAGTGGAACAGTGTCAACAAGAGACATTGAGAGAGCCCTTTTATGTTAGTTTAACTTAAGGACAAGCATTTATCGAAACCATTCATGCAGAAGGGTGAACTGAATCTAGGTTTTTCACATCCTGCATATTGCTGCTTGCGTACCTGAGTATGTAAGAACTTCCTCTTCTTCTGGCTACTTAAGTTTTGGATTGGTTGGGTTTTGTTGTTTGTTGGATTGTTTTAATATTATAAATAGCCACTATTTTTTCATGTATTTATTTATCAGTAACACTATTGATTCTTCTACTGTTACCACACACTGACATCTGTAACAGAAAAGTGATGTTAAGTTCCTAGTTGCAGACCCTGACTACCTAGAACAGAGCAGCAATGTACAGTGACTAAAAAGGTAACGGATTGATTAGCTTTTCAAACTAAGCCAAACTAATTTCATTGATCTTAAGAAAGTATTCACAGATTATATCGAATTGCAGGGGAAGCACCTGATACACAGGAGTGTAGGGCTTGTTATTCAGAGAGAATTCAACAGATGTTGAAGCCTCATAAAGTTTAATAAAAGCAAATGCAAGATCCTGTGTCTGGAAAGGCAGAACACATTCCAGCTGTGCAACTAGAAAGCAGCTTTGAATAACACAACCTGGAAGTCCTGGTGAACAACCAGAACATGAGCTATCAGAGGACCAAACTGCAGAGAGAGTTAATTCAGGACTGTACTAGCAAAAGTGTAGCCAAAGGACTGAGAGAAGTGGATGCTTCACTGTATTCAGATCATGTGAGTCTGCATTTTCAGTGCATGAATGTTCAAGCACACAGTGTATGTACACATAAAAATTTCAGAAGACAAATGTGCCTCTCAAACTTAGTAATAAATGTAAACACTATTGACTTATTTGGGCTTTACGTGAATAATTTTCTTTAAGGCTTTTATATGGTAGAAAAAATTGTTTATATTGGTAACATTTCTTTGCATGTACTGAGTCACATATACTGCTTCTGAAATTGAGAGACTCGTAAAAAATACACATTTGAAAAGTTTTTGGTCCTACATGTATAGTTTCAAAGCTGAAAGCACTGAGTTCTACCATAACCTTTCACACAGCTAATTTATCTTAGGACATATCTCTTGTTCTGTATTTGGAAAGAATCACAGGATTGTCATTGAGCTGTTTTTCATTCCTTTTTGTAACTCTGTATCCAGGAGAGGCAACATTCTTAAAGTATGGGAATGGTGGTGTCCCTTCAGGTTTCTCTTCTTCAGCCTAGCATGAAACTTTTGGTCTTGCATTATGGATCAGTGGCCATTCTTGCTGCTTGAAGAATAACCTAACATGTTATTATAATATGTTTTTTATATTCACTTCCAGACCTATTTCTGGATTTAAATTGCTTTGAATCTACGTGTATTAGACTTTGTTATATTTTTTCAATTCAGAGATAAAAATGAGCAACCAGAGAAGAATTTTGCAGCTAAAGATATATCGAGAATTAAACTGAAAGAGAGTGGCAGGGGTTTAATTTGTAATATAACTTTTGGAAACTACTTTTGGTTCAGTGGTGAAACAATCATCTAGCAGATGATTTGCCTCAACAAGTATGCATGCATCATTCAAATACTTGAACAAAAGTGAATTTAAATTCTATTATATAGAATAAGTAATCTAATTTACCCATCTACAGCAATTTCCACAATTTTTTAGCAGAACATAAAAATATCTCATAGGCTTAGATCCATAGCCCATCCAGGTTGCTATTATTACTCCAAGACTGGCAAGAGGACACACTACCTGGGGAAGATCTGCTTGGTAAAGGCAAACCTGAAAGGAGGGAGGGATAGAGAGGCTGATCCACAGCATGGACCAGGACACTTCCAAACTTTTGAATTCAATTGGCTCTGTACCTGCATTCCATGAATTACAAAATTATACTGGAGGGAGTTCAGGGTATATATCACCACTTCTCTTACTCCTTTCAGTAAAAAGAAGACCCAAGGAAGCATACTGAAAGACAAACAGCATGTTCTGCAGCACAAAAAATGGGGAGAACTGGGCTTTGCCATGTCAAAGCCATGGAACTGCTGGTCAATCTAAGTGTTTCCTGTGACTACCCAGCTTGTTAGGAGGTGTTATTCTGCTGTCAAATATAAAAATAATTTTGCAGTTCACCTGGGAAGAAGGTTGCTTATCTAAGTCAAGCAGAATGGTTGTAGGAGCAGGTCTCTAATAGTAGGTCTGGTGTGCGGCTACTGTCTTCTGAGAGGCTGAATTTGGCCTTTGCATAGCATAAAAAAATGTAGGAACAGAGAGAGGCACCTGCAAAATCTTACTTTCCTCACATCTGGACTTTAGGCCCAGAGTCTCAGTGAGTCAGTCATTTCACATCAGTCCCTGAAATGAAGCAGTAAATACATTTGACAAGAGGAAATGTTGCAGCTTTGCATTCCTGATGCCAAACGTATCAAAAGACTTTCATTCAGATGTAATACAACATATTTGTCTGTCCAGTACAGAAATCTCATCCCTTCTGCATGTACAGACACAAAATGAAGGGAAAAAACAGAAGGTTCTTTTTTTTCCAAATAAAGCCAAAATTTATTCCCGAAAATGGAGACTTCAGTAAGGTAGATGCCCTTCAGTTTCTTCATGGTCTCTTTAATTATTTTGAAATTTTATGCAGTTCATGCACATAAAAGGTATAGATGTATGCAAACAAAACCACAGTCATTCAAGAAGATGTTCCCAACTCACTGCTCTGAGCAGTGTGGATAAACATTTTCTCTTTTGTAAAATCTGTAGTTAAAAAAACCCAAACAAACCCAAACAAGCTTCTGTGTATTACAACAACAGGTAGGATATGGAGAAAAATAATAGCAAGTTATCAAGTATTCTTCCTATAGTAATTCTTATCCTTCTTTCCCTAGCAGCCAGTTCTCCAATGATACCAGATTTTTATTTTTGCTGTTCCCCAGGCCTTTGCTCTCTCTGAAAATCTTTCTTGAAAAAGTTGTCAGCAACAGCTGCCAAAAATTACATCATTTTGAAATAATATCTGGAGTATATTTTGGGGATTAAACTTATTTCATTTACATTTTTGCTTGTAACACAGATGTAGGCATGGATTCATCTGACATGGAGAACCTACTAAAATCATATAGAGGACACATTCAGATTTTTCCTCTGTTGCAGCTTCTACTTAAAGTTTTCAGAATTTTCAATATTCAAAAAATGAGGAAAAAAGACATGTTTCTCAGGAGCAAAATGCTGCAGAAGTGTATTAAGTCATTCATAGAAAGTTGCAAAACCGGTTGAGGTATCTTTCAGTAGAGTCAGTTTAATTCAGTAAACCCTGATAGAAACACTTTTACTGCAAAGCCTAACAAATTAAAAAATCTCAATCATTTTTAGTAACACAAGAAGTTCTTTGAGCACCAGAACTCATGAAGCCTGATTTCCTATGGATTTGCTTCTCATGGTTGACCGCAAGCTTTGATTGAAACTTTCCCCATAAAGTTGCTTTTCTACGTGGCTTCTTCAATAACAGAGGGACTTAGCTGCAGGGAGCAACAACCTCTAGTCATAAACATTTCTAATATCTTTTTTCATCACTTTAGGTGTGTATTACTTAAAGAAACATCTTTGTCTGAGAGACCTCTCCCTCATGCACAATTTGACTGAAACCTGTTACAGTTTGCTTGATTTTAGGAGGAAAGAACAGAATGAAACAGATAAAGAGAAGAAAAAAATAAAGAGAGTGAGTATGATTGCATAGGTCTTGTTTCCTTAGGAAATTATACTAAAATCTTCAATAATAGAATGACTTTCTTCCATAGACAGGATCAAACCTGGTCTCAAATCACACTTTTTCTCTACTAGGATATAATACTGTCCAATCCCCATCCCATCCAATCACAGTTACCCAAGGAACTCTTCAGGGTATAGAGAACAAGGGACAAGCTTAATTTGAGAAGCATTTCAAAAGTAAGGGCCATAGATTTAGAAGATGTAGAACAAAGAGGTTCTTTCAACCAGACAATTCTAATAGCCATTTATGCAGAAAAAAGTCACCAAGTAAAATAGATACTTTCTATCTTAAGTAATTGCCAAAGAGTAGAAAGAAAATGTATAGATAAACCCAAAATCTCAGAGTCACTGCAATAGCACCTATAGTGTTATTTGAAGAACTAGAACAATTTCTTCTGAAATGATACCTTGCCACAATACAGATATACATAAGGATCAACATTTGTACTAATAGTCGTATGTACAGTGCATTGGTTCTCAAGTGCATTTACAATACTCTCATGGGCCTACCAAGAATTTCATATGTTGCCACTATGTAAAAGTATGTTCTTTCAAACAATCACAGCATTTCACCTTAGGTGTCAAAATGATGACGTGCTGGGAACAAGGATGAATACAATGTGGCTTTAACAAGAACTAATTTAAAAAATATCACTATGGTTCTGTGGACTATGACGGGCTTTATGGCTTTCAGTCTCCCATACCACTCTTACCTATTTTCACTGCAATAAAAAGCAGAAATGAAACTAAATAGACTCAGTAAGGTTATCCTAGAGCCAAATATGTATATAGGAAATAATAAAATGATCACCTTCTTTGATAATGATATCCATTTGGATATTAATTTTTTTTTAATCCTTTACTAGGGTGTTAATTTATCATTACAAACTTATTTTAATATGTGTTTTTGAAAATCCAGGATAATTCAAGAGTGTGAATGTGTACTGAGAGCATATATGCACTACACATGCTAATTGACCCTAATCCCTCACAATAAGGACGTTGACTGAAGTTTTATTTCTTATGAATACTTGTATGGCTTATTTGCTAACCACAGGAGGTGGGCATTTATCTGTCAAACATTTGTAAAACACCAAAAACAATGCAACCTTTGACCTGGGTCACTAAAAATTCACCCACTTCTTGTGATTTTTTTGGTTCACCCAGCCTGTTTCATAAATTTGTCCCATGCCTTATGAAGCATGCAGACAGGGTACGATCTTTGACATTCAGCCATCTGTGTCCCATATTTTTTGTGTGAAAGAAATAAATGACAGGCATGAAGATTAAGACCAGGACTTTCTTTCTCTTTCTGTCACTCTTTTTTAAGAGTCTTTTTCTTTCCTTTTTTTTTCTTAATTCAGGTGTTTTGCCAGGTGATCTGTGCTATAAGTCATAAAAGTTTGCTTCTATTTCCATTGAAATTTTTTTAGGTATGTGTTACATAGTTTTAAACAACCAACTACCTTTATATTTTGTAACAAAAAAAACAAAAAATTAGGTCATTCTCCCAATAAAATTTACAGTAAAGGCATCACTGGCCTCAGCATGAATGATGAAAGATATGACATTGCTTTTTCACAGTACATTAAAGACAACAAAATAGAATTTTTCATCTGAACTATTTTTCTCCTACCCTTAATACCACAGCCTGATGACTCTTTCCTACATTAACATAGAGACATTATTAATTTTAGTCATACTTTGGATCAAAATACATTTCTAAGTGGCAAAGAAAAAAAGTCCAAAATGTATCATTTTATCTCTGCAGCATTTACTTACACTTATTACCATTAAGTGATTTTAAGTCAATTAAAGTAAGAATGATCTTGCTTCGTTTCAGGTGTTTCAGAGTGGTTCATCTTGACTAAGGTACTCTTTCTGGTTGCCCCACCAACAGTGCAAAGAGACGATGATCTTTGTCTTGTATGAATCATTCAGTGAAGATGAGACTGCCTTCACTGGGAGAGGGAAAATAATTTAGGCTACTTCAGGCATGGGTATCTAGTGTTGTTGTAGACACTCTTGGGTGTGCTGTTGGGCTGCCATCTGCTCTTCTGGAAAGGCACAGATACTTCTCTCTCTCATATTTGTATTAGCCAAATGTGGATGTCTCAATAATATCAGTGCTGTGTCTCAAATGAGACAACATGTTTGCATTTAGGAAACTCAACTACGCCTCTATATTTTGGACAGCTTGCTATTTTTGATGGTAATTAATTGAAATGAATCCTACCCGCACTCTTCTAATACCACAATTAATTTCAATAGGGACACTTGTAGGTTAGGCAGAATATTTTGTTAGCTGACCCCCAATAAACACAGCAGACTCTAGGAGCTGCTATTAGTTTAGATTAACAGGAAGTCTGTGGAACTCTGTTGACTGCAATATTTTGCAATATTGCAAAAGCAAAAGTTGAAACTTATTTATTCAACTTAGTGGCTGAATATCACACTAATTCTACTCAGTGTTTGTTGAAATCATATTCAGTAGGTGAACACAGACAAGTTAATGCAGAAGTAAATTTTAGTACCAATTTTTTTTCCGTTCCTGGTATAAAGAAGTATATATTTAATTAGTCATTTTAAAGATAATCCTCTTCAAATAATTAGTACCCTGTTCAACTTATTCAGGTCTGTTTTTCAGATTTCAATAGATGTCCAAAATCAGGATAAAAACCATATCCAATAAAATGTAATTCCCTGCATATAATTGGGTATAATCAGACATTAAATGAGGTTATAAATATTAAAAATCAATAATAACATGATTTCATAATTAATAATTTCAAACTCCCTTACCGTGGTGTACAGAGATAAAGAGAAGCCAAAAGTTTAGCCACAGCTGCAAGAGTATCCTAAATGAAAGCAATAGTAGAATCAGTGGTTTGTAAAGCTGAGAGGGAGACATTATAAAATAAAACAGCAGTATGTCCTCACACTGCTGCTGCCAGATGGCTTCAATCCTTCTGTTCTTCAAATTATGGTCAGATGGCTGAGCCAAAATTAAAAAATATACTAGATGCACTTTCTTGTACTTCGTCCTATTTTACGTTCTCCTAATCAAGACTGGGAGGAGGGTGAGGAAGAATAAGTTAGATATATAGTGGCAAGTTTAATGAGAAAAGAACCAAAAATATAGAAAAAACATGAAGCATTCAAGCAGAACTCAGGAAGTAGAAAAACTAGTTACAGAAAGCATATAGAAAAAAAATCTTCAGCAGAAGACTAGCTAGGAATGTAGGAAAGAAGAAATATCCAGGCATGAGCTGTCAGCAGAAAAGGAATAGCAGTGTTTATTTACTCCCGAGAAGTATAACGGTATAGGCCACCATACACATGCTGGTGTTAGTTTCTGCAGTGGGATCAAAAGATATGGACTTATTAGACTGAGTAGAGAGGAGGGACACAGATATCATCAGAGGGCTGCAGCACCTCTCATCTGAAGTAAGGTTGAGAGAGTTGGGGTAGTTCAGCCTGGAGAACAGAAGGCTCCAGGGAGACCTTATTGTGACTTTTCAATATATAGAGGGCTTATATGAAAGATGGAGAGTCTTTACCTGTAGTGAGAGAACAAGAAGCAATGGTTCTAATCTGAAAGAAGGTAGGTTTATACTGGACCTGAGGAACAAATTTTTTATTTTGAGGATGATGGGACTTTGGAACAGCTTGCCCAGATAAGTTGTGGGTGTACCATCATTGGAAGTGTTCAAGACCAATTGGATGGGGCTTTAAGCAACCTGATCTATGAACCCTGTCCATAGCATGGGGATTCATCTAAATGATCCTTAAAGATCCCTTCCAATCCAAACCATTCTATAATTCTATGAAGCAAGAGTGAGTCACTCCTTCTAAAACATAACACATCTCAAGGAATGCAAAGTTAGCTTTCCATTATCCGAAATACTGATGAACTTGAATTATGTATCTTTCCAACAATATAAGTATTATAAAATTCCCTGTACAACATGGATCAGAAACAACTCAGCTTGGATCCTGCCAGACTACTGACTCTAGTTCAGTGCTTGCTATACCAAATCCAAGGAGGTTTCCGAAATGTTAGGAAGGCATATGTAGACTGTAAGGAACAGTATTCCAAGATACAAGACAGACAAATATCAATGTGAATTCACTAATGTATTAATACAGTGAAATCAGCTGGGAGTAAAACTCGTACTAAACCAATAATCATCCTAGGACTCTGGACAGTATCATGCCCTCTGTCCACAAGCCAGTCCATACTAAGGTTGTTTGTATCTAAGAGAGCTTGTAAATTTTGGGACAGAACCACACTAATCAGTTAAAATATTGGCCAGGAGGAAATACAGAAGGGCTGAATAGATGTTCTAATGATAGCCAGGAATCAATAGAGTCTTCTGCAGGAAGAGTGAAGAACAAAGACTGTGGAGAAATATCCTCACTCTGCACCATTTTTGGTGAATGAATTCAAGTGGGACAGACTTTTGTCCAGTCTTGTAACTTTATTTTCTTTTATCATCCAGATGGCTAGTGTTGTCCATCCAGCCTCTCCTACAAAAGACTAGTCTAAGTTTTGAAGGAGAAGGTTGCCCGAGTCATCATGATGTCCCCATCTTTGGAGATTCTTGACACCTGACTGAACATAGTACTGGGACAACCTGCTTTAGCTGAACCTGTGTGGGCAGCAAGGTTGAACTAGATGACCTCTGCAGGTTCCTTCTGACTTCAGCCATCCTGGTACGCTGGGAAGCAGCAGCAATGTTGTCTAATTCTGCCTCCACAAAGGTACTCTTCTCAGAGATGTTAATCAACTCTTTCGTAGCTGTCATGCACAGAATCTGCTAACTTTCTGTCATCATCTCGTCTTTCCTCTGCAAACTCCGTCTTCCATTTCTCCCTACCAAATTCCCACATTCCACCTCTCCTTTTTGCTTCTATCCAATCATAACTGCTACACAAAGAAAATCTGACCATCCTCTTTTAACAAAAATTTTGCTGCTGTACTCTGACTTCCTCTGGTTGTGATATATTATGGTGATCATGGAGATCTTTTTCTTCAGTCTAGAAATACTGAAGTTCAAAGGTTCCAGTTCAGAGAACAAGGTCTTGCTCCACACACTGCTTGATCATATTATGCAATCTTTTCAATTTTATAGACAATAAAAGATAGTCATGAATATTTTTTCTTCTGTTTTGGTTTCCCACAAAAATTGCTCAAGCCAAAATCATTCTCGTTTCTGGTGATATTTCATAGATATGTAGGTTTATCAATAGTTTGGTGCTAGAGCTTCTATGAGAACTTTTCAAATCTGAAGTCATTCAGTAATTTCGTAATTCAGGGTAAATCATCACCAGACTTCTAAGCAACTGTTAGTTCCTTTAGTATAGTATTTGAACCTCTAGCATGACATGGATATTGACAGTTTCTGTCTGAGGTCAGAGGGTGTTTGATTCTTTATGGTAATGAAATATATGTCAGAAAAAAATCAATGAATTCTCTTTTATATTTTATTCTTTTTTTAAAGTAGAGTTTTACTGGTTTTCAGGTGTGATTGTTTTATACTACTTTGAGGAGATTGAAAGTTTAATTAAAGAAGAAAAAAAGTCAACAACAGCATTTTTTCATGATGCATTATACTTTCAAGAAGTCAGAACATAATCGGCTAATAGATGAAAATATTTGAAGGTTTATTTGCAATTGCTTTCTTCATCTATCTAGCAAATTAAAAAGATACTATGACTATTGAGTGCCAAATCCCCTGAAAAATGTGTTTTAAATAATGAAAATGACATGTGATAATGATTTTTATTTCTTAACAGCTTAAAATTTCTGAAAGACCATATCTAATTTTTACTTCTTGTTACTGATAGCATGTCTCAGAATGCTCTGCCAATTTGACCATATGGCCTCATTCCATTTATTTTACTCAAATCAAATTGCAGCTTGCTATATTTAATAATTGTTTTTCAAAAAACAGAATAATAAAAAAAACAACTCATACCAAAGTAACTAGAATGCTCAGAATACCAGAATTGTTGAACTTGTCTTTTAGAAAATTACTAAATTGCTAAATTGCAGACTATTTTTGAAATATGAATCTGCTCTTAAGCTGTAAAATCAACCAAACTAAAGTGAAATGTTTAATTTATTAACTACAAAGAGTAGTTGTTTACCCCTGTTAAAAATACTCCAGATGATGCCAGTGAAGTTTCAAGCTAAAAGGGTATTCAGTCAACTTTCAAGGCTGTGGAGTTAGGCCAATCTTAAATAATTTGGAGATCTCAAGATGCATCTTTTTCAAATAGGCCTGATTTTTTTACCCTGCTCCTGTTACATGTGTCATCTGAAGGTCACTCATCCTTGCAGGAGTCATTAAATTATTTTATATGGATTCTTATACTTCCCACATCACCAAGGTATTAAAATTTATTTTTTTTTCTATCTCATTTTGCAGTATACCCTGGAGGATATGTGTTTAAATGGGAAAAGGCTGTTCATAAGCTGCAGTGAGCAGTACAGTAGCCCTTTGTTCGTGTGGGAACTTACCTCAAAATTTTGGATAGCCACCTTTTACTCCATAGATTCTCTCTTGCATAGAGATAAGCTTAGCTCGCACAGTTTCTTTGTGTCACAGCCCTCTTCCTAAAAACATAGGCCCAAGCCATCAAATCCTTTGAAGAGAAAATAGATTTTGCATTCAACTCACCATGCCAAAGAAAGTTGAGCCATACCACAGAAGACAGATTTGATGTGGTCATGAAAACTCTGTGTGGCAACTCAGTGTCCTATTACAATCTGGAGATGTAGTAAATGTTCCAGTATGCAGTAACATAATTTATTTCTGTTTTGTTGAATAAAATGGATGTTTATCTTAAAGTAAAATACTTGAAAAATAAGTCACCAGGATTTCAAGCTGAATTAATTCAAAATGAATACATTTTGAAAGATGTGATTTGCAACTGTTTGGCAGCAGGTTTTGGTTAGAATGTTTTTAATCTTTTCAGCATAGAAATGTGCTTCCCATGGTTAACGGATGTATTGTTGGCAAAGGACAATGAAATAAATTCTAGGTTCTATTTATCCTCCATAGTGATGTTCTTTATCATAAAAACAATTACTTCACTTGCTTCATTGATGTCAGGATAAAAATCAAGGCCTCATGTGACCCTATGCTACAGACAAGTAGAGTGTTCTCCTCTAATGGAAATGATTCCTTATTTACTCCCTCTGATCCTTGTAAGTCAACCAACCATATGAGGCCTCCAATTCAGAGGTTACTTTAAATCAAGTTGTGTGATTTTTGCTTCATAGCAATTTCCACAGGATGGCAAAGCTTTTGTTTTTCTGTGCAAGTTTCTTTATTACCAGCTTTTACAAGTCTGGGTGAAAGTCGTACAGCAATTTTATGATACAGCCCTGCTAAAGGGGACCAGATTCTTATCATGGGAAAGCTGGCTAACTGGGCTGTGCTGGTTAACATAAGGAAAAACCAGAGACAATTCCTGGTTTAGGAAATAGCTGTAAATTTAGTGACATTTATAAGATCTTTGGTATCAGCAGATCAGACATGCCTTATAAATGAGAGAAATCAGAAACTCCTATAAGTGACAAAATGAGAATTTAAGAGAGAGTTCTTGATCCTCCAAGTAGAGAAATAATTATTTTTTTCACTGGATTTGTATACTGAACCACTATTGCATATTTTGTGCTGCTAATCTGACTGCTTCCCTTAATGTTATATTAATTTGAAATTATCGTAACACCAAGATTGCTTTAACTCTGAAAAAAAGGAGTCAAATTATAAAAGCAAGCTTTTAAAATATAGAATACACCTTAGTCAGTTATCAATTCAGTATCATAGCTTTGATTCTGATATTTAAAAACTCAAATGAAATCTCTCTTCTAGGCTTGAGAATAGAAAATTTTAGAAATGCCTGTGAATACTTTCTTTTTCTTTTAAGATTTCTTATCTCAGGGATTTCTAAAAATTCTGGTGTTGTCTTTCAGTGTGAGTACTGACTCATTGTGTCTTATTTCTTCATATTTCTGTTGTAAAAGAAAGAAAACAGTAAGTTCCTTGTCTCTGTTGTTTATTTTCTTATTCAAGTCACTAAAAAATTTTTCAGAAGATAGTATTTGAAACAAAACTATGGGGAAAAAAAAGAAGTTCTGGACAGTAAGAAAGGAAAAAACCTTTGAGATAAACACCGCAGTTATATTGCCTCTAAATATTAGATATTTCTAAACTTAATTATGGAAGTATGTGAAAGATTTGCTTCCTGGAAAGGAAAAACAAAAGTTAATTTTTACTGTATTATCATTTCACTAATATCGAACATTTCTCTCTGAATACCCATTATAATAATTATAATAACTAACCGTAGTGCTTAACTACTGCACACACATCACAAACAAGCAGACAACTTGTGAATACTGATTTTTACAGTTTGGAAATAAGCATCTGAGTCCAGCTGAAAATCTGGTTCAAACACACTTTTCTTTAGTGCCTTCCTGCTGTTTAGCTTAAACTTTGTCCCTCAAGAGGCTGGATGTCCCAAATCCCACACTGATGTTCCTGGATCTTTGTTTTTTTTTTTGAAAGGTCATTTAGTAACTCAGCATCGTAAATTCCTAGAAACAACACCCCAGCTTTTAAGTAGTTTAGGTTCCTCTATATGTAAACTTCCATTTGAGGCCCTTGCTGGAACCAGGGAAAAGAAAATTATATGAAAACTAAAAATCATGCAAGCTGTGTCTTTGATTGGGTCATTTCTAACCCACATCATGGTTCAGACATAGTTTTTAGACACAGTGATTCATTACCAGATGGAAGAATGTCCATTTGCATCAGCCTTTTTCTGCTCTGGTTTACTTAGTATGAATATTGTCCATTTATCATGGAGGAGTGCAAGAGTATTTTGTTCTTTTTGGGGATTTGCTGAAAGTATTCAAAATTATATTTGGTAAACCATAAGGAAATTTACTCTAAAAGTCTGCTGCAAACCAATTACTATTTTGCTGTCAAAACTCAATATTCTACCTACAAAAGGCAATAGGAGTCTAGGGCAACAAGAGAATATTCCTAGTAGGTCCAATTGATTTGGCTTCTTTCCCTTTCTGTAAATAAAAACTAGCTCATTTTTACACTCCTTTTATGAGTCAAAACAGATTGTTTTCTTTTATTCAGATATTTTCTTTTATTTCTTTTTCTGATCCTGTTATGACCTCATAAGTAACAATACTTAAAAAAACTCACATTTCTTTACTATAGTCATTACTATCACAGAGTCACATAAACACAACGTAATGGGGCTGCAAACAGTTTCACATAGTTAAACTGATATTACAAAAAGAAGACAGTTTTCCCCTGCTTCTTTCTTTGTTAGGTGTATTTTAGATAATTCAGGATGTCTCAGCATGAATAAATAGCTAGCAGATATGCTATGGACTTCAATCAGCTTGTCCTTCCCACAGAACTGACCTGTATGGAAGGATTCCAGAGAATCAAGCATGGAAAATACGTTCTTAATGCAGGAGAGATATCAAGTCTTAACTGAACAGCTCTGTAGCATGTGTTGTTTTTTCTTTTAGCGTAAATACTAAAGGATGGTAAATATAACATTCTACAATAACATGTGCTTGCTTAGGTTCCATGTGTTTTTCATATTAATACCAAAATGATCTAAAATATAATGTAAAAAGTAATCCAGGGAGACTGGAATATTTTTTAATTTTTCTGTCAGTCAATTTTCTACTTTCTTTTTTTTCTTTTTTTTTTTTTTCCCTAAATGAAGATGAAAAAGTCCATGGCAGCATAAATCTGCCACAATAATATTGTGTCATATTTTTACTGGAGATGGACATGTCCTTCTAAATGCAATACATCTTGGCTAGTACATCAGTTGGGTGCTACCTGACAAAGTATCTTTTTATAACATTACTGAAGGCAGTATAAAATTTACAGGAACAATATCACAATGCCAACCAACATTTCAGCTAGTTTGGAATCAAATTTATCATGGTTTCACTCCAGAAAAAATGCTGCAATATTGTTCCTGGAAGTCCAATCCCTAAGGGTTCTCTGAGGAATGGCAACTAAGATGATGATACCCACACGTTAAAAGGGGGTTTGGGTAGTGCAAGAGTTAATATACTCACTGTTTTACAAAAAAATTCTCATTATCAAAGTTCCTGATGGACAGGATCCACATTACTTTGAGGCATTCAGAGGGTAAGTGACACACTATAAAAACAGAGTTGTTTTTCTTTTATTTTGAACATGAAAGAAAGTGACTATTTGATTGATTTTTGGAAGAGTTCATTGTCCCATGCAAACATGGTATTATAATTATTTTTTTTTCAAACTATGGCCTCCCCTAGCTGTGTCTATCCTAGATTGGCAAGAATGGCAGATCAAGTTTTCAGTCCAACACAATCATTTAGTCATATTTTTGCAGTTATGTTTTTATTCTTCTTTCCTTTCTCTTTCTTTGTTTTTCCCTTTTTTTTTTTTCTCCTGGCAAAATCCTCATCCTGGAAGACATGTGCTTCACATCTCTTCTTACACTGTGTGGAAATGATTAGAGAAAATGATAATTTACCTTCTAAATGCTTTTGTTTTTCTTTCCCCCTGATATTCTTCCAGGAACATTTGCCTTCCTCTCGTTATTATTCCTCAAGTCTACTATGATATTCTGTCAACAATATAAAGCATATTGGGACACCACTCCCACACCCATCTCGAAACTGAATGGAGTTCTAGATTCATGCAGTACATGATAGGGGAACCAAAACTGCTTTGAACAATATGGTCTAGTAGAAGGTGTCCTTGCAGGAGAACCACGGCAGGGAGGTTGCAACTAGATCATCTTTATGGTCTCTTCCAATTCAAACCATTCTATGATTCTATTATGCTATGAGTTCAAGCTGGTTTTCAGAGGTATTTGAATTTGCATTACTCTGTGTTTAGTAAAGTTGTAACATCTAAAGTGCATATGCATAAATTTATATTTCTTGATGTGCCTGAAATGGAAACTGAATCCCACATCTAACTTTGAGATGCCTATAGAGTATAGCACAGGCTATTTTCTCATGCCAAACTACATAAAATAGTATGCACTAAGAAATAGAACACTGTATTTATTGCATTTGCAAAGCAGAAATAAGCCACAAGCAAAAGGTTGAATCCAAAACATCTCAGTTTTTGGTATGATTCTAAACTTTAGATTCCACCTCTTCATTAATGTGGAACTGCGTTTTGAGTGCTTGCCTCCTTCCACTTTTTCACTGCTTACTCAGCCTACAATGAAGCCACAGAAAACAAGCTGTACACATAGTTACAAAGAAATTTAACAGAGCAATTTTTCTCATCCTGTGATACTACTGCAATCCAGTATTATGAATATTTTAAGTTCCTGGTTTTAAGATGAACTCTTACCACTGTACTGAGGACACAACTTCTAATCATAAATATTCCAATTTTAGTTTTGGTTACTATATTCCTTTAAAGCAGTAAGATTTGAGGGGTTCTATACTAACAATATATCTCAAAATACAAAAGAAAACCTGGACATTTATTTTTTAATGTCTTATTTTTAGATTCTCCTATTACTCATAAGGTTCCTTAATGTTCTTAGAACCACTATCTACCTTTACAATAAGCAGTGCTTTTATCAGGTCACAGCTGGAGATTAGCACATTAGGCTTTCACCATAGATTCTGTACAAACACTGGTTTGGAAGGGTATGTCAGCAATTTTGCACTAGTTTGTTTTGGGTTTTTTTGTCTCTGTTAATGTCAACACAGAATAGCAAACATAGGACTTGTCACTACTCAGGAAGATTGTCAACCTTTCATTGTCGACAGAAAAGAAGACTGACTGAGCATAACAAAGACATGCAAGTTAAGGTAATGGGTGGCATTGAAAGATTTAAAGAAGAAAGTTTTACCAAAGTCCTTTAATTTTTATTTAGCTCACTAATTAGACTCGGGAAAATCTCTCTTCTTGCATCCAGATAAAACTAAAATATTTTTTAAGTCAATTTAGTTCAGCCTTCACAAATTATGAAGCTGCTTTCCCAATTTTACTATTTGCATGCAACAGGGTTTTAAAATCCAGGCTTGTTTCTCATCCTTGAGCACCTTGAATGTTTAGCTTTAACATTTGGTCGCTGGCCATATGGGGAAATTGCCTGAGAGAAGGTTGCTTTATAGTGGCTCTCTCATATACACTTAAGCAATTTCAAGCTTGATCTTGAATGGCTATCAATGAGAAATACTTTCAGACTGCAAATATTATAAGACTCCAAATTACCTACAGAAGAATACAGTCATTTACAGTTCCTAGTTTTCTAAATGCTGACATTGTCATTGCCAAGTCTCTTGAATGACCTCACATTTTAAAATTGATTACCTTAGGAGGGAAACACTTAGAGGCTAGGAAAGAGCTAAAGCTGGGTGATATGATCCTTTAAGCGGACGTATTATGACAGGGGTGTATTTCCTCCAGCTACAGGAAATTTTGTATACGAAGAAGTAGAAAGCAATAAGTCAGTCTTGCAAAGAATAAACTGTTGCAGGAGTATAATAAGCTCCACATACCCAGCTGGTCTCAGAGAGCTTACTAGCACCTTTCCCTTCCTGTTGGAGCAAGTAACATCTGTTTCTTAAGTGAAAGAGTGTGAAGAAAATGAGCACACATAGCTATGTACAGAGACATGCAGGTGAAGTAAGTGATTTATTATATTTCAGAAACAATCTGTTTCTGCTGCAAAAACAAAAGCAGGCTCTGAATGTGCTTTCTGCAAAATGATTTGTGTTTAATACTTTTTTCTTTCTTTTTTTTCCCTTTTTTTCTTTTTTTTAAGTGAGATAGAGGGAAACCTGTAGTAATTTTATTAAAGTATAATACAAAAATGCAGAGTACTGAAAAGTCTAATCAACATAGTGAATGAAAATAGAACTCATTAAAAAAAAAATCATTAAGAAAGGAGTTCCACCTCTTAATAAAGTCTTCTTTTTGACCTGAAGAATTATTTTTGGCAAAAATATTTCTACCTGTTCTAAAGGACTTGCTGGTGTATTATCTAGATATAAAGAGGTTGAGGAATTGGGATGCATTCAATGGGAAAAAAGGTCCAATGGGAAATCTAGCAGAAACAAATGAGTTGTGGTGAGATTTTCTATGAATGTCAAAACACTACTTCTCAAACTCTATATTCAGATGCCTCTCTTATCTTATGAAATGTAATTGCTAATCAAAAGCACTAACTGAAGATTCAGACATTTTCATTAATAAAATGAGTTTAAGTCAGCAAGGCTGCACCATAATAAAAGTACAACTTAATATGAATAAAACTAGCTAAATCCAGCTCTCTCATCTTCCCTGAGCCAAAAATAAATAAGTTGTTGACTAAACACAGGATCAGTCTTATAAACTTCAACACAAAGAGTAACAAAATCAAATATTGAACTTATTCTCTGAAAACTATTCGAAATTGAATGAACCAGTAAAATAATTAGTTAGAAAAATCAAGCTAAGCACAAGAATCAGGCAGAATGGAGTTAGAATAGCTAAAGATAGGTAATAACATCGATTTTAAAGAAGCCACACTAAACAAATCCGATTAACTTTTTTTAGGAATTAAAAATACAATCTGTTAAACATAATGTAGCAGGTATAGTCAGCTTTTGAAATTGAAGCAGGCTTTTAATTCTGCTGTAAGTGGTTTAGACAATGTGATACTGACAGACAAATCCTTGGCTGATTGAAAAACTGAAGCCATAATGGTCATTAGATTAAGTATCAAGAATCTGACAGATGAAATGTTAAAACACTGCTAGCATTTAATCCATGCTTGCTTATAAAAGAAATCATTGATGTGATAGGAAAATGTAGCAAGGTGTTCAAATGTGTGCATGACATGCCAATCAAAGAGGTATGCACAGGTAAATCAAGTTGTATTAACGCCAGGTTCAAAGCCCCTTACTCAGTGCAGACGGTCAAATGCTTCTCACAGATAAAACCTCCATTTTGAATCGATGGCCTGAACATTTTCAGACTCTCTTCAGTACCAACCGTATAGTTCAAGACTCAGCAATTCAGTACATCTCACAACAACCAGTGAAAACTGAACTGGATATTGCCACTATCATGGGAGAAACTCTTGAGGCCATACAGCAGGCAAAACCTGGCAAGGCAGCTGGGGTTGATGGAATCCCGCCTGAAATCTGGAAGCATGGTGGCCAAGCACTCCATGCCAAGTTCCATGAGTTCGTGGCGCAATGCTAGGAACTAGACGAACTACCATCAGAC
>VZRE01007506.1:70054-136819 GCA_013396775.1 Cephalopterus ornatus | reverse complement strand
CTCCCTTTCCCTTGTGTTCATGGAGGGGAGAGACTGTAAACTGTAGGTTTGGGCATTCGGTGGGAAAGCCAGATTCAAACCATTACAGTGCCTTGTGACACACTCAAGATGATCTGTTCCATAACCTTCCCTGGTACCAAGGTCAGGCTGACAGGCCTGTAGTTCCCCAGATCCTCCTTCCAACCCTTCTTGTAGATGGACACCACATGGGCCAACCTCCAGTTGTCTGGTACACCTCCCTGGTTAGCCAGGACTGATGATAAATGATGGAAAGTGTCTTGGTGAGCAATTCCACCAGCTTCCTCAATAGTCTTTGGTGAATCCCATCCGGATCTGTAGACAGCACAGAATCTAGTGAAACCTGAGAATAATTTGGGAAAGCACAATGCATCCATTTGAAATAGATTCTGCAGTTACTCCATCTACAATCTTTTGCAGGTCAATTCCTTCATCAACTATTCTACCCAAATAAATTCATGTCTGTGTAGTCACTGGTTCTGGAGTTTTTAGGAATCCCAAAAGCAATCACTTCTCAACATTTTGTTAATATGATATAATAAAGACTACTGCAATAAAAAATCAGCACTTTAAAAGGCTGGGATGAACAGTGAGTGATGCAATAGTTGATATGCTGATATTGTGGTATCCAAGACATTCATCATTTAAATACATTGTGGCATAAAAAAATCAGTTTAAAACAATATACGTCATGTGTGCTCAACCAATGTGTCACAGTATTGTGGTATTACTAAAGTCATATATATTCATTCTCAGAACCTCAATTCACATACCTGTGCTTTCTCTTCCCTTCATTAGGAAAAAAAACCCAATGTAATTCTGAGCTTAAAGAACAAATGAGTTAAAAATCAGAGATTTCTTCATCATGAATATTTTTCCTTATCAGAATGGAGGGTCCTGGAACAATTGCTATGTATCTAGGCAGCAGCACTACAAGTGAATGTGAATTAACATCATTACAGATTATTCCAGTAGTTCCTATTCATCACAAACAACAACAGCTTCAGGAAAACATAACACTACTACACACAGTCAGACAGGAAATATATCAGAAAACATGTTTTCAAATCGAGAAACGAATCTGAAGACTATAAAAAATGCAGGTGCAGAAGGAAGGCCAGAAAACCTGTGTTCAAATTTAGAAAATTTAATTGAACTTTTTAATAATTTCTGACAACTGCATCACAAAATCTCTTCTTTGTACAACATAAAAGGTGATCCATTCAGACAGTGACCTTGCCAGAGAATACTGGGGGATGACAAAAAAAAAGCATCGTTCCCTGTCACACTCTCCAACACCATTATTGCTCTACTGCCCCATAGAAATGTCATGCAACTAACAGAGGATTATGTGTGTTAAAATGTGTTCCATACATGAAAAACTATGGGAAAACATAATCAGTATTAACATGAAGAATGTTTTGCACTGTATCTCCACCATTTTTATCCTAGCAAATGGAAAGAAATATGCCTGCTGTCCCCATCCTTCCTCCAGTAATTAGTTATCACCAGTGTAACAGCATGCAAACAGTACAACAGCACTAGATCCTATATTTATGATAAATTGCTGAACTAAGTTTTACAACTGAACACAAAGAAGGAATGCGTTGTTTTAATTGTTGTATGTATTAATTTTGGATGGTTACTTCAGAAGAAAATTCTACCAACTCTGTTTATTTGAAAATCTTAATTCTGACAGCAGAAACTGTATTGCTGGGAAAGAGAGCAAATATTTTCAAATATTACAATCTGCATATTGTTAAAAGAAGTGACAATGACTTTTTTCAGTATTTTGTATTGTTCATACCTTACTTAGATTCACCTCAGTAGGCCAGCATTTCTGTGACTGTAAAACCCGAAAAACAGACTCATTTCAGGAGCGCAAAGCAAACTTGCAGAGATAAGTCACCAAGAAGACAAGTTTCTGTTTTACAATTCTCAAAATTTTGGGGAAATGTTTTCTTCACATCATACTAATCTTTTTTGTAAAAATAATGTCCAAATTGTATAATCAGTCTTAAATACACAATCATTTTCAAATACAGCCAAGGTTTGCTACCTGCATTTTAACAGCATAAAGAATCAAAGCCTGTGGTTCTTGGATATTTTATTCAAAATTGCAGAGTAACAACAGGCAGGAACTGAATCCTGCTCTTTCATTTCCCCCAACACTTTCTCTTCACTAGTCCAGAGAAATCAAACCTACACTGATACTGTGTCATCTAGGCCGCACATGAGGAATTTTTCCATTTTGAGTATTCCTACTCCAGCATAAATGCAGATCCCACTTCTATTCTGGTTTCATCACACTGTCATTCCAGGAGTTCAAGAAGTGAGTTCAGCACGTTTCTGCAAATAACTACTTGATTCCACCAGCTGCAAACATACATCAAATGTAATCAGAAAGCAATTGGCAGTGACCACTATGCATCAAGCATGCCAGAGCAGATCAGAACTTAAATGTGAAAGTTCAAGACAGTAATTTTGAAATCTAATCCTCCCTCATACCTGCTTTCAATTTGCATCTCATTTTTGACACAAATTCCTCAAAACACCTAAACGCGGACACTGAAGCACGTGCAACAGCACCTGTGCCCCGCTCAGGGAGAAAGAGAAAAGGTTCTTAGAGTCTATCAATATCCCGACCTTTGGGACTTGGACATAGTGCTCAAGACAGTGCTTCTCTTGCATCCAGGCTTTCATCCTGACATGACCGTTCAGCCCATTGCCATTGTGCAATATATCCAACACTACAAATATCCACCTCCACGTGGTATTTCCAGCCAGTTCAACTTGACACAGAAGACATGTTACTCTTACAGCTGGAGCCTGTCCAGGTCCACATGCATTGTCACATGAAGCCAGTGTTGAATTTAATGTTACCAGCCTCTCATCCTGGAAACAAATGGCAGTACAGGTCCCAGCTCCATTAGGAAGTTGACTGAGTGGTGGGGCACCCATTCAAATGGACTCTGTCATTTTTCATCTTTCAGAAGTGAATATTACAGATAATACAACTGTACCTACTTATAAATTTTCAATAAATGAGAGAACACTTGATTCTTGACAGTTCAACTCAATATTTCAGTTGCTGATGGCAACTTTAACTGACAGCCTTTGCATTTTCTCTCATTTCTCCCATTGCATGAGCTCTAAGGGCTTCACTCTTCCTCAAATATTTAGGGATTTTTTTTTTTTTCAGAATACTCTCAACCAGCAAAGCAAATTGTAACTTTCTCATCTTTGCAGGAAGAAGAATCTCTTTTTCTCTCCTCAGAAAAGGATGGAGGAAAACCCTGCTAACATTTTGTAGACCTTTCATGTACTGATTCCAGAGTAGAGGTTTTGTTCATGTTGGACCTTGACAGAGAAAGGATCATTGTCACATTAGCTTTGCAGATCCATGATGATGTTCTCCAACCAGGCTGTTTTCTGTTCCCACAGAAACAACACATTTAGTGGGGGCAGCCCTTGAAGTGAATGGAAGTCTCCACATTCATACAGTAATAAAGGACAACAAACACCTTGATTACTGTTCTTCTGGTACTATTTAGTAAACATAAAGATATTGAAAATACTTAACCATTCCTTCCTTCCTTATTTTTGCTTCACTAAAGCAAGACTGTAGAAAAAGTGAATTAGCTTCGCCTGCTAGATTGTGGAGATATCTCTCTCTCATTTGTCCTTAACCACACCATACTTACTGAGTCTTGAGCTGTATATTCTATTTTTTATTACTTTTTCTTAGCAATATAGAAAATATTTGTACACCACTAGATATATAATAAATGTCTAAAAAGGATCATTTAATGGGAGGGTTTGGTTTTATTATTATTAAAATATTATTGATTCTGAAGTGCTCAGTTATATGACATTTAATCACACCACCCAAACGAAACCTGGTTAACTTTAATACTGGCAATAGGCCTGGACAGCTTGTTATTTTGCTTAAGGATAGCAGAATCAGAGCTTACATATTTCGTGTTGAAGAAACCTTATTTTCTATGCTGTTTCCCATAAAACCGGACATGCTAGATCAAACTAAAAACTAAAAGATTTTTCTCAGCCAGTGATCAGCAGCTGATGTTTAGGAAAAAAGAACACATGAAAGAGGGAAAGTAGAGCAGTAGTTGCCAGCTATTTCTGTTCAAAATCGTTCATCTCATGTTTAATAGCTCTTCATGGTCTTTCCTTCATAAAATTGTTTAATCATTAATCATTTTTTGGAACTTATTTGTAGTTTTGACATTCCATGAAAATGAATCTCAAAGTGCAATATTGTTATGCAGGAAAGGGCTTTCTTTTGTTTGTTTTAAACCTGCTCCTAACAGTTTCCTTGGGTACCCCACAGTGAGTAATCATTCCCTATTCAGTTTCTTCCTGTCATTCATGATTTTACATTCCTCTATCAGACCCACCTTTTGTTGTCTCCTTGCCAAGCTGAAGAGTACTGGTACAGTTATATCTCTCACACAGAAGTTGTCCCATACCTCTGATCTTCCCCTCTGCTCTTCTCTTTGCCCTTTCTATGTCTATTTCCCTCTATGCTTCCACAAACCATTCACTATGTTCCCATTTCATCAATAAGTACATAATCAAGCTTTCTGATTCTTTTTTTAATTGCCATGCTTTTCCCAATGCTTCATAATATTCTGTTTTTCTTTTGATGGTTGCTGATAATTGGCTTGATGTCTTAAAAGAATTAATCAGAAAACTTTCAAGATCTTCACTAATTTAGAGTCCACCACTGTGAGCTTCATCATTAAAACGGTTTTTCCCTCGGGAGGATTACTTTGCATTAATTTGGTCTTTTCTCAGCCAACCACTCAACACTAATATCCTTACAGAACTCTTTACAATAAGCTTTGGCTATTCAATAATTTCATATCAGCCAAAAATTGTCTCATTATTCACACCCTTTGCTAGTCTAGTTAAGAATATGTTGAATAACATACAGCTACATCCATTCACCTACTAGATCTTCTGGGAAAAAAATTATCCTCTTTTTTTCCCCTATTCTTTAACAGGGGAAAAATTTGTTAATTCAGGAAGAAATTTATTCCATGTCCCATTTGTTAGCCATTGGTGAGACATCCATTAAATATCCCAGTTGTGCCAATTCTTATCTGTTACAACACATTAAAACACTGTAACATACTAACTCTGATCTTTATTATGATTTCATCCAATCTCCTCACTGTGGAGTCCAGACACACTGACAAACTTAAATCTCACATCATACAGGTTCTTTAAAAAACCTGGCTTCACAGCTATCACCTTTACACTCCTCAGGTATCAGGGCTGATGTAAGTCATAGTTATCCTTCACAGGATGTATTCAACAGTTTAGTTTTGATTTCTGCTAGACTTCTCAGATTAACACAATTTATTTCTGCTGGTTTGTTACTATACATATATAAACTTGTTTTAAACCTTTTCCATAACTAAGTCAAAGGTCCTTAGTTTGTTCTGCACACAGAAAGGATTCACTAGAAAAAAAAAATACAAAACAACCACACCTCTTTTTTGCTTTTTCTTGTTTCATTTAGGGTTGTCTGGGTTTTTTTTTGCTAAAATCTTATCTTTCTTGAATGTTTCTTCTACATTTTGTCAGAATTAGAGTCAGACTCTCTACTTCTTTTATTTTAAATGCTTTTATTACTTGTGCTAATGCTTTTTAGCAAGTTAAGGCTCAACAACTGTTTTTTATCTGTTTCATAACAGTTTTACATTATCTTGCCCAGGTGTTCTATTTTCTTATTTTGACAGAAGTTATAGTGTGTTAGACATCTCTAGTAGCTTTAAACAGTCTTCTGCAAGGATTCTACCCTTTAGGCTACTTCACTTGATTTCTCTTGAGAAAGGTTCTTCATTTGTATGTACTTTCTAGTTGTAAATTGTATTATGGTGGGCAGATGGGTAAAAAGTTGTAGGTTTTCTGCCTTCCCTGATATTGAATGTGAGAATGTTGTGGCCAGTATTGAAGGACAGATCAACATTATGATTTTAGAAAATAATTGCAAGGATAAAATTAATTTTATTTTCGTTATTATTTTCTAATAGTCTGTTGATTAAGATACAGCCTTAAGAATTGTAACTACTGATGGATAAGTGTACTGTATGGCACATAGTTAACATCAAAATATAATTTAAATCCTTTCCATTAAAGAAGAAAGTGGAATAAAGCATATGCTATCTGGGATTATTTGTGAAATATTATATTATGATCATCTTAATCTATTATTCTGGGGTGTTCATTGCTGTTGTTTTAGAAAGTAATTTAGTTTCTGAATCTGACTAAGCCTGCCTTTTTCACGGAATTGCAGAACCTTTCACCTGGGCTAAATATTAAACGTTGCATTTTATCATTCAACGAATATACAAAATCTTGCAAGGAAAAGAGAACCTTGTTATCATGTAAGCAATCTCTGTTTTCCAGATTATTGAACTGAAAAATAGACCTAAGAGTTAATTACTATTTGCACTACCAAAAAAGAAAAGGCAAAAAAATATAATTGCAATTTCCTAGTTAAGAACTTAAAAGAAATTCTTACTAAAACAAAAAATGCTGCATATTGCTATTGACATGAGACATAGAAATTATTTCATAGAAATTATTTCAATCTGTCAGCGATTTGTTTTCACCTTTTGCACATAGTGTGAAAGGTTCAGTACCTTTTTGTCAGAAATACCTTTGCACTCTCGTTTTCAAGCATATCAAAAGGCAAAATAACAAAAAAAGAATTACCAAACTAATGTTTCTTCTGTGATAGTAATCGCCACATTGTACTGGCCATAATAATATTTAACAGATGCTTGGTTTTGGTTGATCATACCAAATTTTTATTTATATAAAGTGCTAAACAACATCAGTCATCTCTGTCCATGTTTTATGAATGACTGTGACAGATCTCAAGTTATCTGAAGATAACTGCCCCACATGTGAGCACAACAAAAGTCACTTCTGGTAAATTTGGAGCAAAACAAAGGCTGCAGGTGAAAATTTCAAGAACAATGTTTTAACAAGATCTATTTCAAGTCAATGTGCCTTATTTAAAAATGAAAAGAGGTTCAAAAATTTAAAAATCTCATTTTCATATAAATACTGTTTCGCTTTTTTTTACATTTTACACTACTGAGAGTTGCTGTAATGAGTCAAAGTCTGCAAATGACTCAGCTTGGCATAAATAAGTTTTCAAATCAAAGAATCACAGAATAATCAAGGTTGGAAAAAACTTCCAAGATCATTGAGGCCAACCTTTGACCACACACCACCATGTCAACTAAACTACAGCACTAAGTGTCATATCCAGTTGTTTCTTGAACACTTCCAGGGGTGGTGACTCTATCACTGCCCTGGGCAGCCTATTCCAATGCCTGACCACCCTTTCAGTGAAGAAATTCTTCCTGATGTCCAAATTGAACCTCCCCTGGACTTAAGCTATGTCCTCCTGTCCTGTCGCTAGTGGCCTGGGAGAAGACCCCTACCTTGCTACAACCTCCTTTCTCGTACTAGTACAGCACAAAAAGGTTTCTCGTGAGCCTCCTCCAGGCTAAACAACCCCAGCTCCCTTAGCTGCTCCTCATATGACTTACTCTTTAGACTCTTCACCAGCGCCGTTGCCCTTCTCTGGACACTCTAGCACATCAAGGTCTTTCTTGTAGTGAGGGGCCCAAAACAGGACACAGTACTCCAGGTGTGGAGGACAGGGGGACAATCACTTCCCTAGCCCTGCTGGCCACACTATTTCTGCTACAAGTCAGGATGTCGTTGGCCTTTTTGGCCGCCTGGGCACACTGTGGCTCGTGCTCAGCCACTGTCCACCAACATCACCAGACCCTTTTCTGCCAGGCAACTTTCCAGTCCCTCTTCCCCAAGACTGCAGTGCTGCCTGGGGTTGTTGGGACCCAAGTGCGGGGCTCGACACTTTGTGTTTTTGAACTTAACACAGTTGGCCTTGGCCCGTGGATCCAGCCTGTCCAGATCCTTCTATAAAGCCTTCCCGCCCTCCAGCAGATCTACAGTCCCACCCAGCTTGGTGTTGTCTGCAAATTGAGTGAGGATGCACTCAATCCCCTCATCCAGATCACTGATAAAGATATTAAACATGACTAGCCCCAGTACTGAGCTCTGGGGAACCCCAAGACTGACCAGCTACCCCCTGGATGGAACACCATTCACCTCCTCTCTCTGGGCTCAGTCATTCAGCCAATTTTTAACCCAGCAAACAATGCATTTGTTCAAGCCATGGGCTGCCACCTTCTCCAGGAGAATGCTGTGGGAGACAATATCGAAAGCTTTACTGAAGTCCAGGTAGACTACATACACAGCCTTCCCCTCATCCACTAGGTGGATGAACCGGTCATAGATCAGGTTGGTCAAGCAGGACCTGCCTTTCCCAAACCCCTTGAGGTCTGGGCCTCATCCTCTGGTTGTTCTGTATGTGCCTTGTGACACACTCAAGATGACCTGTTCCATAACCTTCCCTGGCACCAAGCTCAGGCTGACAGGCCTGTATTTCCCCAGATCTTCCTTCCAACCTTTCTTGGAGAGGAGCATCACACTGCCTAACTTCCAGTCATCCAGGACCTCCCCAGTTAATCAGGATCACCCAGATCCCAATGAAATTGGTTCAAGGATACAGATAGTGCTTTATAATGTTTTCTCTATCTCTTTTGTCATCAACAACTTTTTTTCCCCTCAGCTCAGTGAGCTCCCTTGAAATAAGAACAGAATGAAGCTCTGCTCATTTAACCTAGAGATAAATTCACTAAGGCCACCCCAGCACAGTCAGAAATAGTCAGTGGATGGGAAAAGAGGTTCATATAAGTAAAGGTCTATTGAGTGATCTAAAACCACTGTGCCGTGAAGCAAATTTTGAACAGAATTCAAGGGTGAATAAAGGTGACTAAAGACTATGTTTGGGCCTCTTGCTTTCTTAAGTGAGTATGAAACTAGCAACAATTTCCAGGACCGCCTGAAATTTAAATGATAGGAACTGAAGAATGTCAGCGCCACTGCTAAGAGGAATTTTCCGTCCTGTAATTACATGGATTGCAACCAAAGCCCCCTTCTATGCACTTCACACAGAAAAGTAATATTTTTCTTTCATATGTGCTTAAAATATAATAAAATGTTACACACAACCACCTCATGCAAGACTGTAGAGAAATCAAATTTAGTCAATCTAAGATATAGACAAGCATCCACAAATCTATACACACAACACTGAAAATAGTTTCAAGTATATTTAAATACATTTTTGCAACAAACTTTTCATTGAAGAGAACAAAAAATTACCCTTTTTTCCTTTTTACCCTTTTCAAAATTAAAACAATTTTTCTCCTTCCCGCTACACCTTTCTCTGTTGATATTTTCCTGATGTTTTTACCTTCTTTTCCCTCTTCCTCCATATCCATGTGTATTCTTTTATTCATCTACCTCGCTTCCCTCCTCTTTCTAGCTTCTCTTGATTTATTTCTTTCTGTTCAAGTAGTGGTGGTACCTGAAACGCAGCCTCTGTCTAAGCCAATCTCAGCTAGTTCACACCCATTTCTTTCATAAGAGGGTATCCGGGGCGTAAAGGCCTTTTCCCCTGATATCTCAGTATCCAAACATAATCTTGTCATGGAATCACCTTAAAATAATAAGACTAGAAAACTTACTGGCTTAGGGATCTTCATGCCTGTTTGCAGTTTACAGAAAACAGTAGATATCTTACTGTGCTAGCTTCTTTCTTCTCTGGTTTTGCACTTGTTCTGTTCAACTGCATGTTGTTATAAAAATAAATGAAAACTGGGTGTCTCTTTTCTCCAAGTCATTCTTCTCATCTTCTCCTCCCATCTCTGCCATGCTGGACCGCTCATCTCTAACAGAGGTACTTCTCATGCACAGCAACCAGGGGAACATGGGGCCATGAAAGAAGAGTGGAAACCACATTTGTCTTGCAAATTCTATTTTACAGTTTTACCACCTGAACATTATTTGTGGTTTCATGGAATTCATAAAGGGAATTATAAATAGATGGCCCATGATGAATATTAAATTATATTAACATCAATGAAATGCTTGAAAACACAGCCCTCAGAGAAATTTGCACAAATATAGGCCCAGATTCCAGTTGAGACAAAAGCCAGAGAAGTTATCCAGATATCAAACAATCATTTTCACAGTTTTTCTTGCCAACATAGTGAGGTTTTCAAGGACAATACTCCACCCTAGTACTCTTGCCTCTAATTAACTCACAGTGTAATCAATAGGATGGGTAGCTCCGAAGCTCTGAAGAGATTTTGTCTGTCCATAAAACATTATAATGAAAGTTTTTGATGTTGAATACACATCTATTCACAGAAGCTAACCGGTGTTTGCTCCATTTTCTGCAATTTAAATATTTAACCTCAGTTCTATTAAAACCTATTGATGAGGAGAAGAGGCTCTTTCAACAGAGTGCTAGCAAGGCATTCATGAAACCTTCTCAATCATACTCTGCCAATTTTTTCTCCACAAGGTTCTTGGAAAAAAAAATCTTCCTTAGCTTGTGTTGAATGCTATATTCCAGAAGCACATGAGCTTGAGAAACTCTGGATTTGTCTACATATAGGCAAAAGTGTTTCTCTTAGCCAAAAAACTCACAAATTCATGAATCAAGAAATACATACAATGTGCTCTTTTTAGAGTGTGAAATCAGTAGAAAAGTCCAGTTTCCAGTTTATCCAATTATTAATTTTTTTAATTAAGAATTAATGAAATTCCTGTAAGCAAGAGATTTCTTCTTCAGAAATGTTTTAATTAATAACAAAAATAACCATGAATTCTACTGGAAATAACTTAATTGTTTTCTCTTTATATTCATGGTTCTCTCTTTGTTCTTCTCTGCACATTTATCCAGCTTGTTTAGACTGCAAATTCCTTGCCATTAAGAGTTAAGGCAATGCTATGCACTGCATGGCCTTCATTACTTATTAGTTATGCAGCTTTAAATAAATTTATTTACTGATTGATTAAATAATCACAGCAAGAAAGTTGCTCTGGTCAAGAGTGCCAGGCCACACACAGTCCTGGACCCAGTGGAGGAAGTAGCTGCCTCATACACCTTTTAGAGAGGTTCAGTACTTAATGAATGAGCATGAGGGATCAGACAAAGGTAAACCATATCCCATCTTCTAAAGGCCTTCAACAGCAGCCAATTAAAAACTAGGAGAGGGATCCATGATTTAAGAAGCACTTTTGGAACATATATTGGAACTGGCTCACCCAGTAGCAGCGAGGAATGGTTTGATGAATGTTAATCATTTTTGCCACAAAGAAAGTAGCAAAAGCAATTTGTGCAGCAATTGCCAATATGAAAAGGAATCTGTTCATCCACTTCAATGCTTACAGGTAGTTTGTCTTTTCCTAATGTTCAGATACATAGACAGTGGGATCACGACAGTGACCATTCTCAGTGCTAAAGAGACAGGCCAGAAAAAGAGGAGACAGCAAGTGAAAAATACGTATCTGCTCTATAAAAAGTCACAAAACGGGTATGGGCAACTTTAGTTGCAGTTTTAATAGAACAGTAGAAGATCAACACAAAAACATTATCTCTAGAGGAAAAAAATAAATTAACATCATTTTTAATGTGCATTAGACAAACATCTGCTCAAAACAAAACTAAATCTTGACAGCATAGTCAAAACAGGCTACTTTTTACATTTATAGCAATGAAGTATCTGGGGGGGGGATTTAAAGTTGCTGTCCAAAAATCAAAGTGTTCTATTATGGCATGGTGGAATTAGGTAACTACAGGTTTGCTCAAAGTGGCAAAGAGAACAAGAAATGGTTCCTCTTTGTCCAAGCATGCCTGTCACCTGAAGGGCTGGAGAAAAGAATCATTATGAAATTACCCTTAACCACTGGCATGGGATCATGCTGGTAACTGTTTGCAGCAGTGGCACTTAACAGTTTTGCTGATCAGAATAATAGTATGCTAACACCTGCAAATTTTAATTCCCCCCCAAAGTACTGTCAGTGATATTTTGCCTTTCCCCCTCACCTCATCTTGCAAGGTAATACTGTTACACAACAGTATTGCTGAACAGAGTTGGATGGGAGGTACTTCTTTTCATTTAGAAAAACTTCAATCGTGTAAGTGAAGGCTATCTGTGATAGAAGATGGTGAGATATTTCTTCAGAAAAACACGGTTTTTTACAGGCTTTGTGATCATAGGAAATGTCCTGAGATGTCCAAACTGAAACAAATTTACTGGCTGAATTTCCAAAATTATTAAATGCAGATATATCCTTTTTCCATTCCAGTTTGTCTTACAGCACATCTCTTGAACCGAATCAGAATTCTGCGGGGAGACAGAGGGCTGTGCCCAGGGCTGTGAAAGAGCCACAAGTCTTGCCAAGGGAAGGCTTTCAGCGCGATGTGTGACGCACCACAGAACCACCAGGAGAACAAAGAGGATTTGAGCAATAGCAACAACCAGCAGCTCTGCAGCAGCACAGATGCAAAGTAACACCAAAGTAACAAGCTCCCTGCAGAAGCTTTTTTTTTTTTGTTTGGCAAGCCGAGGGACCGTTCATGCCGTATTGAAAGGCTATAGAATTGCTCAAAGCATTTCTCAGGATCCTCTGGGATGATGTCTCATCTGCTTGCTCTACATCAAAGGGCAGAAAAGTGACTGGATTGGAATGGGGATGGGGCAGGGAACAAACAGCTGGGTTTTCTAATGGTGAGGAGCAATGTTATTCTGTATCTTTTTTCATGCTTGTATTGCACGGTGGAAAGACATAATTTTAAGCAAAGTGTACCCCCAAAGCAAACAAAACTTAAGCACTGAAGGAAGTGAGTTTACCTACTTTGAAGCCAAGATATAGGACTGACAGATGAGGGGGTTTTAACACCACTACTGGATCACATGGCTTTCTCTATCACATTTACAGTTACCCAGTGAAAATCTGCCAGCATAACCAACAGTCATCTCTCGCTATGATATCATTTCAAATAAAAGAAGTCCAAGTGCAGATACATACTGCAAATTATTCCAAAGAGTAAATAAAACAATACTATAATATATAAATGTTCCCCTACTTTTCAATTAAAGTGCTTTATAAGTAATATATTTTTTCTCTAAAGCAAGGGTATTTTTTAATGAGAATATTTTAGTAAACAAGACCAAGTGGTCTTGTTGTCCCTCTTGGACTTAATCTGAATTGAAATGCAGTAACAAATAACATGCATATTTAAAAAGACCCTTTCAAACCATACAGCTGTCCTTATGCCTCACAGTTAATTCATTAATAATTTCCATGAAAAATACTAAGGGCCAGAAAGTGGAGTAGGGAAGAGAGGAAAATGACATTGAGCTTTACTTTCATTATAATATCTATTCAGCTAAAGGAAAATACAAATTTGTTGAGGCTGAGAATCTTTCCTTTTCTGAAGAACAATTTCCATTTCAATTTAAAAAAAAAAATCAAGTATAGACCAGAAAATGGGTGATGTTTTTCCAACATTATATTTTCATTATGTTAATTCAGATAGAACACAAACACTGTTTTTCAAGTCAGATAGATACTTAAGATACTTAATTTTTAATGTAAATTTTAAGAAATGGCTTGCTGTCAGCTTTGGCTATAGATTTCTCCTCTTTTCTCTAAACCGATATATGCAAAAACTGTATATCTACTTGGTGACATTCCCAATATATAAATGCATACTTTCAACAAAAGCATGCCCTTTCCCAACATTTTTTTTTGGTTTGCATTTAACAAAATAACTGCAAATGTCAGGTATTAGAAGGGTTGAAACAACCTTTTCTATTTTGTTGTCTTTAGAACTCCATCTTTTATTCATGACTTCTCTCTTAGTGCTGGAAAGGAGGCTGTGTTGCTATAGCAATGCCCTGCATATCCTTGTGGATAGCTTACAGTTTCACTTTTTTTAAGCAACAAAGAGCCATTGATACTACATGTTGCCAAAGGTTACAAAAGTTGAATTCTAAAATGGAAATATTTCTTCTATAAGGCTGCACAGGATATATGCCAGGCAAATTCAAAGCTTCAAGTAAACATACAGCCCTTCTGTGACTACAGATGAACCTAGTATAATGTTGTTTGTTTTCAATATATTATACGGAAGAAAAGTATTTAAAATATACTTGTTATCTACACTTTTCAGGATATAAATGTTCAAATATGTATGACCTCCTATTACACCTTTCTGACCTGCAATAGAAATTTTAACAGTTCTGGATAATAAAACACAATCTCATATTCCAATTATGATTTAATGGTAAATACACTCCAAGTGTCAGGGAATAGTCACCTTATAGAAGCTTCCCTGCCCACAATAGATATTAAATATAGTTGAGTGTCCTTCAAGACTCCTCAAGTACAGTTTTTTCCTACCCTAATTGATTTCTCTTCTGTCAGATTTGAGTTCCACAGATAGATGTTTACATAGTACAAATTCAATAATGGTTCAACAAGTTAAATCAAATAAAGAGTTAGATGGAAAAAATTAGGGTTACAGTCATAAAATAGAAATTTATACTGGTGATTCAGCAGACAGCAGCAAATTACTCAGAATAGATCAAAGAGGGTAACACAGGCAAAACATCTCCCTTCACTACTGCAGAGCAATAAATTAGAGAGGAAAGCCAAACTTTTCCACTCTCTAAGTGCAGTGCAGGTGGAACAAGTACCTCCCATGCTGGGTTTACAGCTGGTATTCACTGCTTTGCTCCCCCTGCACCAACAGGAGGAATGAAACCATTTAAGGAGGTGTTTCGATAGAGTGATTCAGTTTTCTGCGTAATCATTCTGACACCGCTGCCTCGCGGCCGTGTGGGCCAAGCTCAATTCCTAAATCACTGAAACATTTAAAACAAGCCTGTCTCACTCTCTTTTCCACAGAAACCTGGCACAGGAAGGCCACCTCTCGACAGATAGCAACAGTGCCACATGGAGCCCGTCCTGTGCCTTGCAGGCTCACCCCAGCCTGCTCCTCCCTTGCAGTGACTCTGGGGCACTCTGCTGGGGCCAGGCAGGAGTGAGGTCAAGAAAATAGCTATCCTGCCACTCAAAACATCAATTTTAGTTTCCAAATCTCACAAAATTTAGAAACGCACGCTAAAACTACTGCAGAGCAGACTGCAACAAAGGAAACAAGGGAATATTCATCAAACATCATCCTGACATGGCCCATTTGAGTTCTGGACAATCCACTATCAAGCAGAGAGCGGGACATGCAGACCTAAACAGACTTTATTTAATTGGAAACAAAATTTAAAAAGAAAAAGAAAAACATATACCAACCACTCACAACAGGCAACATCACCGCCTTAACAGAGCTTCTAGCAATTTCCCTGACCCTGTCCTCCTCCAGGTGCTCCTGATCCCATGTTCTTTCTGAGAACCTGGTCTGCTGGATCTGGTCCTTCTGCTCAGGACCCGGTCTGCAGTGCTGCTCTGTCAACTTACCTTTCACATTGGTCCTGCACATCACAGTGAGGCAGTGACATGTCAAATCCACCCAAGAACTTTGTCCCAAAGGAGCTTTGGCACTTTCTTTTTTTCCTCTACAAATCCTGAACAACAGAATTTGGTTATGGTGGCTCCTTTGTCCCAAGAAACAGCTAGGCTGCTTGAGCTTTTCCCAACTTGTTTACAACAGTTCTGTTCTTCCTGGTTTTACACTTTCATTTTGCAGCTTGGAAAAACCCCTTGGAAACTTAAGAAGCTGCCAATAGGAACAGGTTGCATTGCCACAGTCTACCAGCACATTTCAGCCATCAATTTCCAAAAGAGGTTCTCAAGGGACAGGAGAGCTCTGAACTCAGGCTCCTGGAGAAGCACTGATCTTTGTCCTCATTTACACCCATGGTCAGGCACATGAGGAAATGTTACCACCAAAAAAAATGACAAGAGTGCCACTAGCATCAACTCTTATTTTCCAGACTACCACAGAACATTTTGTAAAAAAAAAGTATGTTAACTTTTTTGTTTCCTAAATAATGACAATGCTACAAAGCTTGCTAGAAATTCCTTGCTGAACATTTGTAAGAGTGCTGTGTGTGAATCTGTCCCCCCACCAGAAATGGTCCACAGAAAGAGTTTTTAGGCCATGACCTCACTGACTATAGAAACCAGGAGAGTCAGGAGAGCAAAACCTGCTCTACTCCCTGAGACAGCTCCATGCTGCTGTCCTCATGCCCATGCAGCATCAGTGAGTGGGGCAGAGACTGCTGGTATGGGAATACAGAAGCCAGAATCCAAGCTGACTGTAAATCCTCTTTGTATTCATGGCATTTGATGTCACATCCTTTTTCTGAAACATTTTGTCTTGCTACAAGGGGAAATGATGTGTGTGACACTAATGGGCCTGGAATGCTGTACTCAGACATGCCACACATAGGTGTGCTGTTGAGGTAGAACCAAGAATAAGTAAAACAAGATTCTCTTTATGCCTTCTCTTGGAAGCTCATCTCAAGTATGTCATGGAGCCCAGATTTTGTCTGTATGTTGGTTGTGACTTGTTATCTCTGACACAAAGACACTTAACTCTCCACTGAAATGTGAAGGATCAGTTCCTTCTAGACTCCCTAACTGGTTTATCTTATCTTTCATAGAGCTCAAAGTTGTGGGCACCCTGGGCTTACATTTCACTAACAGTTTCCTTTATCAGATGCCCCTCACAGAATTCCTGTCGAGTACCAGGGCTTCCAGCAGGATGCATTGCTTTGGCTTCCCACTTGGAGGTGTATCATCAGAGCAGCAATGGCAAGGAAAGCCCTGCTTAAAATAACATTCTCAGTCTGATACAAGGTGTGCAATACTAAATACAACTAACAGACTCTATGCAGCAGCTTCCCCAAACTATCCCATGCAGCTGACTGTGCAACCCAACCTAGTCAGCTCATCAAGTCTCTGGTTGGAGAAAACCTACAACCACCACACTATGGTATAGTGGTATGCTCATTCTCTGAGGCTCTCCCTACTGGCAGGCTGTTTATTAAAACCAGCTTTTGTGAGTTACACAAAGTAGCTGTTTGAGGTGATCGGGAAATTTTGTTTTGTGGGTTTGTTTGCAAAAATAATTGCCTATAGCAGCTGTTTAGCATTCAGAAGGATTTTTGCTTCATGAATCGTGGGATTTAGTGTTTGAAAAGCTGCTAATTCAGTAACAAATTTATTTGTTATCTTCTTACTTTAACCAAAATTATGACTTGTGGTTTACCCTGCTTGCTCTGATATCCAGTGTGACAGAACCTGGCATCATAATCTCTTTCTCAGAACAAATACCTACCTACCCCCCACAAATGACCTGCAATAATGATTGCTGCCTGTCCTTCTTCTCAAACCCTCTCTAGTCCTATTTTCATGCTTTCCTCATACTGCCAGTCTAACTTTTGACCCTTATACATCCTTCTTCTCTTCTCTGACACAGTCTACAAACTTCTTTACCATACATCTGTTCTCACAATGCTAAATCCCCTCTCAACCTGCTCTTAAAGTTGAAGTCTTGGCTTATAACTATAGAATATATATGGAAACAGTACTCCTGGATATAAACAGTTCTATACTCAAGATTGATGATGAGCAACAAGGAGGTGTCACATTCTATATTTATAAAAGCCTTATACTTATTCTGTTTGTCCTCACTTTGCTGCATTCAAACACAGGATTTCATAAAAACTACGGAAAGATAGAGCTGAAGTTAAGATGCCTGCAGCAGTGACTTGAGGTAAAGTCATTACAGGGCTGAATTGTAACCATTCCAAAAACCAGGCTTTATAAACCCTTGCAAAATCAGAATAAATCACACTTTAAATAACTCCAAATATGTAAGATATCTAGGGTACTGTTACAAGCTTTTCTTTTTTTTTTTTTTCATATTGAAGGGTCTGAAATAACATGAGCTAATAATCATGAGATTCTGATTTGGCAAATATGGTTGTCAAGGCCAAGTTAAGAGACCTGCAGCTGTTCCATGAAGTGTTATTGAAGATTAGAATTTTAGCATAGCCTTTTGATAATTTGTTCTTAAAAGTATAATAATCAATGTTATGGCAGACAATGAGAAAATGAAAAATCTCCACAGCTGAAAAAGGGCTAATAGATGATGCGGGATTTTAGTGCTTGTACATGCAGATAAAATTCACTTTTTAAAGCACAATTCATTTCTTATGTTTCCTTGATCTCACAACAGAATTCTTACAGTCATTCACAGCAAAAGAAGAAATGCAGAAACTTTTGTACATGACACAATTTTTAATTATTTTAAAATTAATTTGCATATTGAAATGCAATTTTTTTTAAAGAAGAGAACAATTCTAAGTCCATCACATTTTCTGAAGAAAATCCCTGTAGCTTTCATATATGCAAGAGAGAATTTTATAGAGGCCTCCAGTGCAGGACACCTGGTTTGCAACTTTTTTCCTAAATCAAACAACATGGAGATCTGAATGTAGGTTTATACAATCTTGGTGGAGTCTTGATTACTGATTATAGTTTTGGGAGTTTTGTCCTTGCTCTTCTTGTGAATGCTCCCTAAAACCCTAAAATTTGTATTCAACCAAAACCAGTGGATAAAATTTCACTGGAATGTGCAAAGTTTTTCCTTTCTCTTGAAACTTTCTACTGAAAAAACTATCCTATTGGGCATATGAGTTATAAATCAAATTAGAGAGAGCATTCTTACGCATTCATTTTAAGTTTTGAGAAACACGACTAATAACTGAAGAAACATCTGCTAGGTACAAAGGGAGTTACTACTTCTATAGCAGGATATTTTACTGTAGAAACTACTGAAGAATTAAGAGAAATTCTGCTTCTTACTCTCCTGTTCTTTTCAATTATAGCACACATGTTCGAATAAAGTTAAAAACCAAAAAAATTTTTACAAATCAGCCCCTAGGCTCTTTGTTATTCATTGCACAGTTCTAGATTACTAATAACACCATAGGAACAAATATATGCCTGGAATCCCATAGGCCCATTTGATTCTAACTAGGTTTATGGAATGTCAAGCAGATAAGCTGCCCCTCTGGGATTCCAGTGATGTGTGCAGAAGAGATCCTATAGCACCCAATACAGAAACAACTTGACAAGAAGCAAAAAAAAAGCTAAAGCACTGCTTTTCCATGTGTCAGGATTCTTTACAGTGATGGAAACAATGTGGCAGGAAGCAGGGGAAAAATGGCCAGAACCATTTTTGGTCAAGGTAATTTTATACCAGAGGGGTTACAGGAGACAAGGGCGCAACGGAAGAAGTAAACTGATAACTGCTGAGCACACATAAAACTGGTAATATTTGCAAAGTCACCACGTGTTAAGCAACGTAGTCCTATAATCAATGTATAAAAATAAATGCAAGGTACTTACTATAGGAAGCCTGATGAAATAAATCCAAGTTTTCTGAAGGCTTAGCAATAGAAACAATTATTCTTCTAAGATCATGTGTGAAGTTGAAGTGGCTGTTAAATCCAGGCACGGGAGGTGGTAGTGTGCTGCCCCCCAGAGACTGCAGTGATTGCTTCTCTTAGCACTGACTTTTTTAATATTGACAGAAAAATCTTGCGTCCTTGCTTTGCCCTAGGCCCAAACAGCTCTGACCTAGTCAGTTCTGAGCTGTTGTAGGTTTCACTAGCCATTTGAGGAAAAGGAATAATTTTCCTTACTGCTGATGCTGAAATTTCATTCTAAAGGCAATAGATAACATCTGCTTTTTGTTATTCTGTATCTGAATTTACCAATTTACCTGCAGTTATAAAAATAAATTTTGACATTTACTGTTTTCTCATACAGAATCACATGCTCCATATACTGCTTCTTTGTGTTTGTGTTTTAAGAAAATAACATGAGAGATTTTATGGCACTTTATCTTACCTGCTTAGCAATCATCAAAACGCACCAAGGTAAGGAAGGCTTCCCACTCATTCTTCCAAAGCTTCTCTAGCTGTTTGAGTTCTTGTTTGGTCTTGAAAAAGCAGCAAAATCTGCAACGGCGCCAAAAGATATACAAAGTCATGGATGTTTATGTAATGTAGGAAATAGTTTTATCACTAAAAAAACAGGACTAGGAAGTAAGACCCCTGGCTCAGTCATTCCTGCCACTCTACATATATTTGGGGTTTTTAATTAGATCTCTCTAATCTCCTCTGAGAAAATCAGACTGAAGTATGTCCTCCTTCCTGGTCTGCTGTTTCACCTGGATCCCTCTCGTTATTTTTGCACCCTTTTCCCCTTGTCTTTTTAACCAACCTGAGCATTCTGAAAGGACTTCTTTCCAATTCTTGTCTTTTCCTTGTAGAACTCTCTTCACATATTGTTGATTTCAACTGTGTTTCACAGCTCTGAAACCAAAGTCTATTCAAAATAATTGAAGTATGGAGTTGAGATGCCCACAGTGTTTTTCAACTAATTTTTACCACTTTAGCATCCTCTTCCCACCTCTACATGCACATGGCCTCCCATTTTCTCTCTGAGGTGTTTTAGGCTATGTCCATTTTGTCTTAATTTTGGTAAAAAAACAAAACTAAAAAAAAGCTCTGCTAGAGAATGTTTGCTGTAAGGCACTATAATCTCAAGGAAAGAAAATTACTTACTTCTTTCCTGTCCTTTATCTTCAATCAAAATGGAAATTTGATATTTACAAGAAGCTGAGAGCTTGTCATATTGCCTGCTGCTGCAGAAAACTCACATGCACAGAGAAGACAGGAGAAGTGATTTAGAAAAGGCAAGGTTAGTTCTGTGGGAGGTGGATTACAGAGCAAGTACACATAATCTGGGTATCAAATCACTCAGTCCCAAGGTCTTTCCTGAAGAAAGCAGGAAATGAGGTGCAAGATACATAACATAAAGTGGCATATACATGGTTCCCCTTAGCTGCAGGGCATTTATCATCCATACAAATTTTTGAGGGGATATTTTCACAGTGTTGAAGGCAAAGATCCACACAGATAAACAGTAGAGGCATATCACCAAACAGTTCATCAAATGAGCAAATTTGACAACTGAGCTCACAACCTCTACCTGAGGTTCAGGATGTTTCTCACAGCTGTTAACTCCTCTAACGTGGTTCTGTTAATCTTCATGGAAAACCATAACCCTCTGTCCAAAGGACTTGAGGGAGAGCACACAGAGGTGTAAAGACAGGTGTAGTCTTGAATACTATCCGTATTCCAAGCAAAGGAATAGCCCCCAAGACACTGATCCAAATCAGACCGTCCTAGATATAGGCCAGTACAGAGCTCAGAGCCACCAACTCCCACCTCCACCTTTTTTCCTTGACTGTTAGAAATAAAGCTATCACTACCTGTTGTCCAGCTAACTTAACAGAGTAGTTTTGACAATTGCAAATAGCAGATGTTAGTTCCAGCACATGTAAGTTAGAAGCAAAACAACAACAACAATATATTTGTGATCGCTGGCAAAAAGCAATGGACATCCTCTTTCAACAGAAGGGATTTTTATGTTGAGCATATTTGTTATTTAACACATAGTATTAAATGTGTTAAACAAACACAAGTGTCTGACATTTTCCATCTTGAATTTACCCATCTTGGGTCAACATTTGAAAAAGATTGCTACTTTTATCAAAATCATAGGCACAAATAGCCAGATGAGAGAAGTTTCATTCTGCAGTTGACTCATTCAGCTGCTTCTGTCATTTCATGCCCATACAAATGTGTACATGCTGTATAGGTGAACAGCAAACAAGAGGGTTATATGCATGTTTATAAGCAAACTGCAGTGATTATTACACCAATTGCAAGCATAAACGGAATGCAAAGCCCTCTGTGAGCAGAGCAAGAGCTCAGCTAAATACTTAGAGCTGCAGCCCCCAGGCCTGGATGATGGGAGGAGCAGAGCGCAGGGTGCAACCCCAGTGGGAATGGTGGTCTATGGTGGTAGTCATCCCCTTTCACTGGGGCAATCAAACAGGTTTGATTATCACTATCTGCCTTTGTCCAGCCCTGACCTACACATTGCACTGAGGGACATCTTTGTCTCACTTCTCTTTGGTCAGGGAGTTCATGGAGCTCAATGGGCTGCGGCCGGCAGTCCATTAAAGGGGGTGCTGGGCTCAGTCCCAGGCCACCCAGGAGCCCCGCTGCATGTTCTCACTGAATGGCTTCACTGGTGGCCCATTGAAATGCGATAATGTCAGAAAAAAGAGTTGAATGAAGGAGCCAATGTACACCATTGCTCAGGCGAAGTGACTGCAGCCTCCAACAAAGCCTCCCCTGTGGTGATGTTAAGCAGAGTTATCAATAGTGCTAAGGCAGAGCAAGAACTAATGCTCCAATCATGTCATCCACAGGTGGCACAGATGGAGCCACTTCAATACAGAAACCACAGGGCAACATTTCCTGGTAATTCTATCCTCTTTCCAGTGCTAACATACAGAAAAATGTGCAGATGTCATGTGGATCTCTTGTAGTGTGTCAGACCCCCTTGAACCGAGCTCTAAAGGACTTTTTTGTTTCCTGTTCCTTTTACTATTCACACCAACTGTAGGCAATGTTAAAGTCTCATTTTGTGGGAAGCAAAAAACTTGGTTTTTAAGGTACCCGTAAATAAATTCCTTTACTTTTTCTGAGCTGCATGATTGGACCTTGCAAGCAAGAATGGAAACTGTGAATACCACAATGGTACAGGATACATTACTACACCATTTCATTAATTCTTAGAGGGCACATTGTTATTTTGATTTATTTTAAAAAATGAAATTAAATCAAAATACAGTTGAACTCACATCAGCTATGAACATGAACATCTTTTTTTCTCAGCTAAGTACAATGTTCACCTTTAATGTTTCAGAGACAAAATAGAACAGAATAAACACAGGGCTCCTAACAGTTCTGAATGCGACATCTATACAAAGTGAATTTGCAAAGCACATCCAAGGCAAAAGAACTGCCACAGTTTCCATTCTAATTAACAGCTCATAACTTTGTCTATGAATTTCCATTGCTGCCGCTCATAGTAGGTGGTAAATGTGCAGCAGAAAGGAAGTAAACATCCCCACAAAACACATTACTTCTGAACAAGAGAGATATCTTCCTTGCTTAGGCCTAAAGACTTGCATTCATTTTCAAATCCTTCATATGAGACAGAAGGGGAGAAAACAAAAACACTAAAGAAAATTCCTCTGCCTGGGGAAATTCCATCACTCAAAGAGTCTGAGATAGGATTCATTCCTAAAAGAGTTCCCACAATTACAGACAATCAGTCAGGACAGGCCACAGGTCATGGATGTAGACCACTCACCAGAAAGCTTTCCTCAACTCTAAAACTAACCAAAAACCAAAACCTACAACTACAATATAAAGAAACAGAAGAAACTACATCAGTGTTTTAGCTCTTTATCCTACAGTGAATTGGTTAAATACAAGTCCCAGATGATTGTAGGAAAAGAATTAAGCACAGCACTACAAAGGTTAGAGGCAAAATTCCCTAGCAGTCCAACCTTGCTGATAAAAACCTCTCATTTGGACTTTGGCTCTTTTTCAAATCCCTCGTTTACCAGCAGGGGACACCTTCTACTCTGTATAGAAGAGGACGAACTGAGGGCCAGAAACATGAACTAGGCAGTAGTCATTCCTGCACATGCAACGGATTCAACATTTCTCCACTCCAATGCAAAGAAAATCCACTATATGACAGGATTGACAAAGAGTGCTAGGATTAATGAGACAAGGTGGGGTTTTCCCATTGGCATCCTGTGAACTGGTACATAGATCTACCATTAAAAGATGAGGGTTTTTTCCCAAGCTGCTGTAGTTTTTTTAAAAATCTATTATTGCAAATACAGAATTTATTATATCAATACAAACACTGAAATACTATTTTAGTTTACTTCTATGTTTAATGGTCTGGATATGATTTGCATTACTTACCAATGTGTTCTCACTTATACATAATTAACATATTCCAAATTCAGGCTGGTAACATTAAAAATCATGATACAGAGTGGTAACACTGTCAAATAATCATTAAATCAACCTGACTGTGGGATCTATGATTACTTATTGAAAGCAATAGGACAGAATAAAAAGAGATTTTGCTTTCAATTCTATACATGTAGAGAGAAATTACCGTAAGACGCAAATAGACATCTAACCATTTACAGCAGGTTTTCTATGGCCCTTTCCATGAACATTTATGCATGTTTGTTTTCTTTCTCTGAGCTTTTGAAAGATGGGAAGGAAATGCAAAAGATATCCTGATTAACGAAAGGTTTTCCCTGGTATTGAACTGTTTACTAATTGTTAATACTTGTTTTCCACTTCACATCTGGCATAAAAAAGTTCCAGAAAATTTAGCAGAAATTTTGTCTAAGAAGATGTCTAACCTGCAGAGTTCAGGAACCCTTTAAGCTGTGTTTGTCTTCATAACACATTTTGTAAAACTTCCACTACATTTGGAACTTGCAAGAGATTTGCTGTCCAGAAAAAAAACAATAAAACATTTTTTTCCCATGTTTTGACCTTAAATGCTGCTATACAATTTCAAAGGGATGTCATAAAAGATTCTACCAGAATAACACAACAGGAAACTTTTTCCAACTAATTTTCCCTGAGGAAAACTGCTTTCACTTAGGACAGAATCACCTGCTTTTCATTATTTACTCCTTCTTTTACTCTGTATGCCTGTGACCGTAAAGGCTCAGCAGATCCCTGTGGAACTTTAAATCGCGAAGCGGGAAAGAAACTCCTGCTGTTTTGTATGACTTAGACTTCGATGCCTTTATAAACGTGCACAAACTTACACACTGCAATAATTTCACAGCTGGCCTTCTCCTTCCACGTCTCCAATTCCCCACTTACAAAAATTTCTCATTGCTGCCCCTCATAGCCAGCAAACTGAGGAACCTGGTGCCTCTCCCAGAGGAATGAGCAGGAGTCTTCAGTACCCAGCTGGTACAATGGCTCTTTTTATACAGATCTTAGTGTATATGCCAAAGTGTTTTATAGGACAATATTTATTAATTTTTTTTTTTAAATCTTCCTATAACTCACAACTAATAGCTCCTACTTGTTTTTCAAAATGTTAGAATTTACAATTCTCTTTCACCTGGGCGTTCTTGCTGTGTTGTCAGGTAACAGTACATATAGCGTGGACTGGAAGGTCCTACAAACATGCTTAACACTGCCTGTTTACACTGGGAGGAATAATTCATTTAACTAAAGCCAGCTTTGGCTAAATAATTTTTTTTACATTTTTTAATATATCCAAACATAGAGCAGGACCATTGTCAGCAATACTGGTTGGTACCTTTAGGACATGAGAAAAGAAAAAGATCAAGATTTATTTCTCCCTATTTTAATGAAAAAGCAAAGAATATCTGTGTTTAAAATATTACAGCTGCCTTAAAAGTGTCTCCATTTGAAATGGGAAACAACAGCTTCAGTTCTCCATAATGTGATATTTATCACTGTGTAATAAAAAGTTCTGTGCCTTACAAATTCTACAATAGGTAGGTCAACCACTTAATATCACATCATTCATGCAATCATACACAGCACTTGAGCTTTACATAGATCTCAGATGTTGTCACTTCAAAGGAGTTCGGAACAGAAGCTGTAAGAGAAAAGAAGCAGTAAGAGAAAAGGTTCTCTTTAATGCAAATGGACTCCTTTTTAAAGAAGTGTTTTTAAAAGCCTTCATATCACATTAAAAAAGTTGCATTATGGCTACCTGGATGAAAGATCTTTACAATTGTCTGAGAATTTAAAATTAAACTCCAAGAGATTGCTCATAAGTTGAAAAAGATAACTAGTGTCCCCACCAAAACAACCTATATTAAAACAGTTGCAGTGACAGAGTTAATTTCCACTTGGCTGTATTTGCAGGCAGTCTGCATGATGTAAGGATTCAGTTAGCCCATTTGACAATGCAATGATCCCATTTTACAACAATATCTGCATTCAATGAGAAAGAAAACAAAAGCAAAACAAAACAAACTACCCCCCACTCCAACTGTAAAACAATTGTATCCAACTTGGAAGTGTCTGGAACACAGAAGTTTTTGGCCTTCCTGGGTACAAATATGCTGCCGACTGAGAGGAAGGTGCAGTTCTCCCATTAGTACAGAACAGGGCACCTCTCCAGTCAAATCAGGTCTAAGCACATCCTTGACCATTCTTTAACACAAGGACATGAACAACCACAAAAAAAAAAACAAACCTGTTGCAAAAGAATGTCTACAGATAATTTGAGGGAAAAACATATGTGGATGTCTGTAATTCACAAAAAATACTTAAGAAAATGGGCAGACACTTAAATGGTCACAAACCTCTATGGTGAAGATGTGATGACCAAAGGACTTTTCCGCCTATTTAGCTAACTGCAAACTGTTAGTATTTTCAGGATATAATTTTAATGTGAACTCTAACAGACAGAAGTATTCGACTCCAGCTACTCTGTCCTGTAATAATTAAATCTGGGACTGAGTAGGAGTTCTTCCACCAGTAGTAAAAGGAAGCAAGTACTGCCTTAATTTAGTAAACCATTGGCCCAGTTCCCAGCCAGGTAAGGGGAAAGCCTTTCACTGCTTCTGTAATCTACCAAGTGTTCATACAAAAGCAGAGAGTGAGAGGACCCCACAGGAATCAAAATTCAGACCAGTACATAGTAGCAGAGGTACTTGACTAAACCCATAGAGAAGCTGTCCCCATCTCTTCTCTCCCACTCACATGCAAGGGGCTATCAAAATATTTTTCACCAGACAAGCACAGAGACAACAGTAAAAGGAAGGAAACACTATGGCTTTTTGCAGTGTGATGTTCTTTTCTTTTATTCCCCTTCATCCTAAGGCATTCTGCAACTTCTATCTATCCTTTGCTCCAGCATGCAAAATTTCCTCCATCGTTTCTCCCTGTAGCGTTCAGTGGGGCAGCGGGGTGGTGATGTTACCTTTTCCTCCTTGTTCAGTAAGGATCTCCTTTCCTCTCACCTCACTCTCCATCCACACCAGACAGGAACACAGACGTGCTCCCATTGTCTCTCTTGTAGAGTACAGCAGTAGCTTCTGCTTTTAAGAGCAAGGAACTTGAAACAAACCTCTTTTTTTGCCCTACTCACTCGACAATACAGAGCAGAATAAGGAGAGAGAACAGGACTTCGAGTACTAGCTAAAATACTGATACTGTCATGAAATCATGAAAGTGCTGGGCTGAAATAGATTTCAAGAGATCATCTAGCTCAGCAGGGTGCATTAAGAAAGAAATCTCTGCTGACAATACTAATGGTGGGCTGTTAATACTACCATTCCAGACCTGCAACTTCTCATCACAGTATTCAGCTCTTCATATTCACTCTTTTTCTTTTCTCCCCTTTAAATCACACATGGTTTGTGCTGTCACTTGGCAAAGACACAGACTAATGCACATCTCAGAACATGTCACTGGCTTCAGACACACTTTCCCCCTGTGATGTGTTTTGATGGGTTTTGGAGACACCATTGCTCAAGAAATTTCTTCTTCCTGCAAGTCACTCACAGAAGAAAAAGGTTAAGTGAAAGAATAGATGTTTTACTAACCCCATTGAAATTGCATTTGTTACATCCGAATGGATTTTTTTCAAGCAGTGCACTGGACTGACAAGAAAGCAGCTGCTCTGCAGCAAACCAGTGAAAATTAATAGGAGACCAAGGCAAGAGAAAGGCTGTTGGCTTTGCTCACCCCCATCAAATTGTTGGGATTTAGAAGAGCATCCTTTGATCTCTCCCAGACTAATTACTGCCCTGGGTTGGACTGCTTAGTACATTAGTTGTCCTTCATAGAAAAATGCAACCATTGTACTAGAAATCTGTACTGAAAATACAAATGAAAATACAGCATCCAATAAACAAAAAATAGCAAAAGTCATCTGGCAGAATGACTGTGTCACAAAACTTTTTTCAAGTGCTTTTAGATGAGCAACAGCACATGCACTGCACTAGCTGTTAAAATGAAAGAGTTTTTAAAAGGAAAACCATGTATTTAAGAGCAAGGCAGATCAACACACACAGAGTTTTATGATGCATATTTTATTTCTTCATTTTTTTCAATATGAAGTTGCCACAGACTGTTGTTCTAAACTATAAATTGCCAATGTAATTCTTATGTACGTTGACTTTTTTCTATGATAAATTGGTCTGCTGCACCCAGGAGTGGGATGTTCACAGAATACATGGCCTTTGCTGCCAACAGATGATGAGCAAATTTCAGATAGCTATATATAGGCTGTATCTTTAGCTTGTATAGAGAAGGCAAGGGAGGGGGTATGGGCTATGTTAAATCTGGCTTAAGGCAAGGAAGAATAAAAAAGCAAGATCAACGCAACATACCTAAACACCCCTTACCTCCTTGTACTGCAACGTATCATTCAGCATATGTTGAAAACAGCCCCTGTCACTGCCTGAACCTTTGCCTGTGAGTCTAGAGCCAGGCAAGGATGGCTATGACTGTGTCTGGCTCAGGGTTACCTCCTTCACCAGATCTAGATTTGTGAGCAGCATGTTTACCACGCACAAGCAGCCTGGCACAATGGTGGCACATCTAGTGGGGACTCGTGAGAGCAGTATGCCACCAACAGGCTCCTGTCATTAGCCACAGTCGTTAGCCAGGGCAGAGATCTGCTGCCCCATTGGAGCCAGGCACCATGCTGTTCCACTTCTGTCACAACATCCACTAGCACATCTGTGCCAAATTCAGACAGCAGCATAAAGTTCACCATTCCCATTGCCTGGGAGGTCATGTCTCAGCAAAGGCCTGACCGAAAGGCCAACCACCTGTGGTAAGAGATCTCAGAGTTTGCTATGGGGTCACCAAGAAACACCCAAACTTGTGGTCCTACAGGCGAGCACATCCTGCACCAAGTAATTCTGCTTATAAAACAGGCTTGATAATAGCATACTAAACCATCATGCAGACACAGAAAAGATACTTCATTTCTTGAAATAAGATTACTTCTGAGCTGTGGTAAATCTGAGTAAATAAACATTTAAGGGGGTGAGTTAGGTGCATTATATGTAGCACAGTAGGTTTGTAAATCTCCCTTTGATGAGACTGGTCTATATCTGTAGATAAATGTGCATGTAAATTTACATGTGTGTATAAATATGTGTGAGTGTGTTGTAACCTCAGTGTAAATTATGCTGGAATGTTAGACTTGTGCTTTCCTAAAATAGTTTTGCCATAATATTATTTTTGGCCTCTCTTCCACAAGAAGATGTGAAGTTGAGTTTATAAAGTAATTTGAGGCAGAAAATATCTACTTGGTTAACAACAGTTGGGGCTTTTATATTTGTAGCAGTTGAACACAGCAGATTATGCAAGTTCTACATTAGGCTCACAGTTTTCCTAACAAATACAAACCATTTCCTCCATCATGCAAACCGCAACACTGCAAGAGTTTTTTTATTTTTATCCCCATGGAGCAAAACTCAAACTTTCCACCCTGAAGCCTGGAAGAAAAAAAACCAAAGAAAAAAAATTAATCTTTGGAAACAAAAGGTCATGCTCAGTTAGGAATGGTACTTCCCAATTTAGTGCTTCCACTGAGACTCTCCACATTGCTGCTTCCTCCCTATCTCTCCTCTCCCTCTCCCCCCTCATCCCTTCTCCCCCTGAGGCGGGATGAGAAGGAGAACTGGAGGCACAAAATGTAAAGATAATGGGTAATAATAAGCACAATTTACCGGAAATAATAATGAGATAAGAAAACGAATAGTAACAGCAACAATATTAACAAAAGTGTACAAAAGAGAGAGAGTGATTCACATGCAAAATGCTCACCAGCAAGCCCAACTCAACCTTACTACAGCCAAGCTACCTCGACTGGCAGAGACTCCCTTCCTTCCGGGAATCAGGCTTCTGCAGTCCTTTCTTCTCAGAATATCCTTGGATTTAATCATTAACTTACCTAATTAGCATATATTCATTTTCTGTGCAAATTGCATGAGAAACTAGAGGTCAACATGACCCTGAAAACACAGTAACGTATTTGCTTAGTCTTATAAAGGGACTTGAGTATGAAAAGATTTTTCATTTTATTTTACCTTTTATCAGTTTTATTCCTAATTATAGCATATCAAAGACATAAAAAACAATCAACCAAACAAAAAAACCCTACTTTCTAGAAAGATACCTTCTTCCATTCTCAGAAGAGACAGCCAGAAAGAGAATGCTTAAACCACGACACTGCTGTAGGGTGAAATTTTACGTCTTTTGGGAAATTGCAAAAAAGAACATGACAACTAATACTGCATTTTTACCCTCTGAAGACTTGGTTTTGAGAACCATTTTTATTGATACAACATCAAAGGGCCATTGCATGACTACTGAAGATACAAATAAAAAGATCACTGGCTGAGAGAGTTTCAACTAGACTGCAGTTTTAGTTCAAAAGAGTTGGAACAGATGAGTCTAGGATGAGATAAGCAAACAATATTTCTAGCATTATCTACAGCTACTCTGAGGCACAAGGACTATGAACAATTATCTGTCCAGTTGTAACATACATAATGTTTGTTGTTCTGGAACAGCAGAAGCACAGCTGAAAAGTCAATAAAGTCTTTGTGCATGTGTGCATGCTCAAGTATTTGTCCTTTCTCTATATTAATATTTCACTTTTAGAATTTTCAATCGTTATTTTAAAAATTAATTATAACCTATGTACCTGTGAATACTTCTTTATTTCATCATTGTGTACTTTTTCTTAATAATTGAAAAAAGGTCTGAACTAACTGACCAAGAGAAAAATAAAGATCAGAAAAAGCATAATGTGAACTGCCGTATGACTACAAACATCTTTCATTCTTTATCAGCTTGGTTCTCATAAATATCCAAGTATTTCAGGGCAGAAGATTTTCAACACTTCAGTGCTTAGAAGCCATTTTTCTAAACCTAAGGCACTTAGGGCTAAGTCTTAAGAAAAACCTACTTACTGAAATTTTAGGCAAGAAAGGCATCAGTCCTTGTGTAATGAGAACCCCAGTGGGAAAAAAACAAACCTAAATGGAGAACTTAGAAAGTGCCACTAAAAATTGGTTTTAACTGGCAACATCAACATCTTGTGTTAGGACAGACATAATTCAAGGAAGAGTAGTAGCAGAGGGAAATGGAGATACCCATCAAAGAACAGTACAACTATTTATTACTCTGCTTTACCTTTATGCATTGCATTGATACTCATAACCCTTAAGTGTACTTGAGGTGACACCTGAAGCCACAGCGGATACCAGTTCCCAGGCAGTCAGGCCGAAATCAGCAACTTGCAACCACGACGAGGCAAGACCAAATGATGGAGAAGCTTGAATACCATTCCAAAAAAGTGCTGTTTTTTTTAAAATTAATACTCAAAAACATTTCTTGAGAATAGACATGTATATTTCTCTGCTGTTAGAAAAAGAAAAGCCTGTTATACCATAAAATAATTTGCATAGACAAGAATCATTACATGTCAAAAATCACTTCTTCGACTTCTACTAAAACCCAAAAGTAACTTCCCTTTGGTGGGGTGTTTTTTTCAGCTTTGGTTCTGGAAATATAATGTGTTTTTTATACTTCAGGCAAAAATACAGAGGCTTAATTCATAATTTCTGTGTATAAAAACTGGTATCACTGTAGTGGTGTGAATCTCACACACCTATGCCTTTATTAGCATTCCCTCCCATTCACAGTGCACTACACTTGAAGCTGACTTTCAAACAAGGCTGTTACACTGTGCTGAGAATGGAGTCCTTCAGCTGCAACACTGCCAAAAAGACCCCCCACTCGTCTAAATGCTGTTACCTGACCCTGAATTCACAGAACCTTGTGTGCCCTTTACAGCTAGTCACATTGCTCCATATTTTCTGTTTGTATGTGTAAAACTGGTAAATATTTTTGTTTTAATTTGCATACTCCTGAGAAAAAATTTGCTATAGCTTTCCTACACAGATCTTATGCAAAACACTAAAAGATAAATTATATCTTATGCAAAGTCAACAGAAATTTTTACTTATGCCATAGCTCACAACTGTACCTACCAGTATGGAGGGGATATTATCAATACCACAAAAAGAATTAGAGTAGCTTTAGCACCATTGCAGTACAGAAGTTCCAAATATAAGATCAGACAGATGGCAGGTATTTCTTCTTCTTCCCTAAACACCAAAAGCCTGTTCCTTCAGCACTTGCACATCCACAAAAGCTGATTTTATACCTCTGCAGTACTACTTCCATATAAGTAAGACCTTCCAGGAATGCTGTTCATCCACAGAATTCTCAGGTACAGGACCAGGCCTCCTACTTTGAGAGTACATACGGTGTACAGAGCTAAACCAACATCATTAGACTTATCCACAGCATTAAAAAAAAAAAAAAAGCTAAACATCTGGCATTCAGAACAACTAGAATAGTACTCTTCTCTGTACATTTACCTTCTGCAAGTCATACCAGCCACATAGACTAGTATCCTTTGATTTTACATTTCTCCCCCCAAATTAGTGTGCCACTGCTTTGCATCAAGAGGTCCTGCTTTCTTAAGATCCAAATAAGAAAGGCACTCGGACACTCGGAAGTGTCACTTAGAATATCATTCAGTGGAGCTAATACTATAAAAAAAGCTGAGGATAGTATACATGATTTTACATCTCTTCAGATACTGGAGACTCTGAGCTGCATGGCATCAGATGGGGATCCAATCAGTGCACAGCATGCTGTGCTGATCCCTACTCCATTTGAGGCTTTTAAGCTTTTATGCATTTTCTTCAAACATTTCTATTCATTTCTACTTTCGAACAAAAAGGACATTCACAGGAGAACTTGTTGCCACATTTTCAGATAAAGACACGAACACCCGGGCGGTGTGATCACTGGTACCGTCTGGGAGCTGCCTGCACGCTCCATCATCACAGTTCACTGGCAACATTTATCCTGTGGCCAAGGCATACATGCAGCTCAGCACAGGCCTGAAAGCAAAGCTACAAATGCAATGTATAAGCTGCTAAAGAAGTGCAACACAGGCATGCAGCTCCTCAGGCAAATTCCTGTCACTTGGTCAAGCTGCAAATCCCTAAACCCTCTTTATTTTTCTGCTTTGTTAAAGAATTTATCACAGCACTGAAAAAATCTCCCAAAGAAAATCAATACCTATTACACATATTTAAACCTGTTGCACCAACCATAAAAATCAAATTTCTACACCTGTTAATATGCATAGAAAACCCCAAAATATGGCCATGATACTCTTTTTGCAATTATATTAAACAACTTCCTAGCAGTTTAGAAAAGAATTTACATATTTTGTGGGAAATTTCAGGCCACGGGATACCAATAAAATAGCAGGCACTAGTAAGAGTATTTGGGATTAACTTTAATGAATAAAGTATTATAAAAGTTATGAAAAAAAATGCAAAGGAAATAAAACCCTATTCCTGGCTTTTGTTTGCTTGCTCACTATTTTCAATATTACATGCACATACCTAGCTTAGTTTCCTAAGAAAATTAGACTTATTCACCTATACCACCCATTTGTCCATCAGTCCTTTTACTCTAAAATAGTTTCAGAACTTCATCAGCTTTAATTACATCAGACAAGGTAGTGGGAGGACTCAGAGAAAGCACTTCGCTACAGTGTGTAAGAACTTGTGGGTGAGAGGTAACAGCCTACATTGCTGTTCCCTTTGGAGTGAGGCAGAGGAGACTCGAAGGCTGAGGTGAAGGTCATTCCTGTTCCACCAGCTACATCTTCCACTTCTTGTCTTTAAAGCATCAGGAGTACTTCTGCTAGTCAATCCTGGCTGGAGAGTTGTAACCTCAAGGCCAGGGAAGTGGCTTACTACCCACATTAGAATTGCTTCTTCCAAGGGAGGGATTCCAAATCCCAAAAGCTGGTGGTGCTGAAAATTTTTCCAAATGATTATCACCAAATGTGATTGCTAACAGTCTGGTTACATATGTTTCTAAAGTTAAAACTGGAGATGATGAGATCAGTCTGAAATTAGGTACAAAGAGATAGCCGTTGCTGTGATAGCCTCCTTCATAAAATAAAATATGGTTTGCCCTCTGTAACAAAAATCTATCTTGTATTATAAAGTAGAACTATAAAGTAACACATACCCTGAATTCTACATAGTGATGAAAAAAACCCCAATACTGGGCTATTTTATCCAAGGAGGGGGAAAAGCCAAACACCACCGCCAACAAACCAACCAACCAAACAGAAACATACAAAGAAAGAGCATTAATTAAAATCAGAAACAGTTTTCTCCAAGTTGCATGTGAAATTTTTATGATAGATTCCCATTCAGATGAAGCCTGATTAAAAATGTGCATTTGTAGGCAAATGTAAAAATGTTCATTTGTTGGCTGACTACTGCCTGATCATTAGGAATATTTATATGCATCTCAAACTATTCAAAATGGAAACACTGGAAGAATTAAAAAAAAAAAATGCATTTCAGCCCCAAAAGCTTTCCTTTGCTTTCTATTTCAAGTCATAATGAATACTCCAGTCATACAAGCAGCAAAACCACAGAATCAGAAAATGAAAGAACCTGGACAAAGATGAGAATTTAGTAACTGTTGTGCAGTGTGTTTATCACGATTCACTTTTTCCACAGGTGCTGAGTTTTAGGCTGTTCAGCACAAACGAGTTCTTGAAACAGAAATTATACACTCACAAAACTGATTTGTGATTTGATTCCTGCTGTTAAAAAGGTAAAAATAATTGATAAAGTCAGCCATTGGTTATATACCATGGATAGACTGCCTTACTTAAGCCATTCATATGCTTCAATCCAATAATCATTCCAATGAAATAACCCTTGTATGATTAAAACTATGAAGCAGGATCCAGTTCTTAAACATTAAACTACTTCTTTTTTGTGTTGGGCTCAAAATATATTCTGTGTAATATAACTGGCTGTTTTTGTTAGTCCTAGTGTTCCCATGACCAAATAATCGGATAAATCAATGTCAAACATTAAATCTCCTGGTTTCCCCCCAAGGAAGTGGGGACAGGCATATGCAGAGATTACAAACCAAATTCCCCATAGTACCTAGGAAAAAAGTAGCAAAGCCTTGCATGATTTTGAGGCAAGAGCAAGCACAGGTGGAGTCATCGTCTGCACGTGGCTACAACATCCCTAATTCAAACACATCTGGACAGGTACTGAGGAGGTGAAGCCGTGTATCCCAGACCTTCAGGGAATGTCATCAGCACCAAATCTCAGGGACTGGCACTTTCACTTGTTGAAGCCATTGCATATTTGCAATTAATGGATTATTGCAAACACTTTAGTACGTAGTTACCACTACCATGTAGGTCTTTTGCATATTGAACAATTGCTTTTGTCACTAGACAGGCAAAAGCAGGCTGCAGGCTGCCTTCAGCTCCAGGAAGGCTGGCAATAGAGATAAGAAACAAGCAGTTAGGAAGAAAATAAACAAAAATATCGAACTCCACACTGTTTCAGGGGTTGGGCTTGCACTGAATTTCCCATTTCTAGGGCACCACCAATATTCAGGCAATAGCAGGGCAGCAGTTGCACTGAGAACAGGTTCAGCTGCATAACTGCAGCTTGGGATTCTGCCCACAAGAGGCTTGAAACTGGACCTTTAACTTTGAGCCCCCAAGGTTGTGGGCATGTGCCTCATCCCCTTTGCTACCTCTCATTTTACCAAGATAACAATATTTGGTTGGTTAAGAAAGTCAGGTATCAAAATAACAGTGAATTGTCTCAGCCTTTAGGAAGTCGTAGATGGTTTAAGAGCCAATTTGTAATAACATTAGTAAGCGTATCAGTGTAGTGTTAGCCACAGAAAATTAGGAATTTGATATTTTACAGATCCTGAACACATTGTTGGAGCATAGCATGGTATTAATAATTTAAGGGGAGAGGTAAATTGTGTCAAATTTTGCATTCTTGTGAGACAATACAAAATTCCTAGTGATGACACTTAAATACCTTGCTTGTGGTGAACTATTTCTCCCTACCTATGACCAGGGTATTGCACTAGTCCAGGGTGCTGCAGTCCTACAGCAAAAAAGAGAAAGCAGTGGCCAGACAATTCATCGCAGGAATTTCAAGTAATTCAGATAGAAGAATTACAAAGGTCTTAGGTCTTACAAAGCCTTAAGTATGCCAAAGCAGCCCAGCAAGGAGACAGGACAAGCAACCCAGAGAATCCACAGAAGATTAGAGGATTCAGATACCCAGTAAGATTTTTTTTTGAGTCTTTTAGTGAGTTTTATAACTCCAGTTGTTTTGTTTCTCTGCTCTCACTGGAGCTAATAACTTTAGCTGCAGTATAATCCCCACAACACTGCCATCTCGATCTCAATGGATGACAAGAATTTTTTAACATACATGCACCACTTGAAACACAATTCACACTGGAAATACAATTCACTCAATCCATAATCTAAGCAAAGACTTCATGGTACCTCAGTGACAGTCTCATTTTAGTATTTTTAGTTTTGCAGATGTTATTTCTCAGGAAAATGTCACAGTCTTCCACAAAAGACAAGTAGTATGGACTGCACAAAAAGAGGCAAATCCCATTTAGGTTCAGGAAAAAAAAAGTTCAAAATGTTTTATAAGATATAAAAGTAATTTCTATGGATAGTACTAATAAAACATATATTTTCACTTCAGAGTCTTCAAAAATGCCTATAAAGAAGCTTTCATAATATTGCAAACCAGAATCTTGTTTCTTAATAATTAACCAAAGTTTTCACATTTAAAGTATACCTGTCCAAGTTTTCTGGGTTATCTCCACCCCATTTTTGAGTGTCTCTCTCCTCACTTTTAAAGATTTTAGCAAAGTTCATCGTTAGTTACATTTTAAGTTGCAGTGACATTGATTTATCCACTTCAGTGAAATTCTAGGTCTTGATTGTAAAATGTATGTTTATTTAAGTCATTATTATCTAAAAAAACTCTGAAAACATTTTAAAAAAACCACAACAAACCCAAAAACCAGTTCATCAGTTACAGTAGGCTTACTTTGTAGTTATGAAAGACTCCAAGCAACTTTGTCTAATAAAAAAATGCAAAATTTTGCATGCAGAAGTCTTAGCAGTGGCAGGTATCCTAAAATACTGAGAATTTAAATGTGTTTAAACACCTCCAACTCCTCCCCAACCCCCCTCAAAAAAAGGAGAAAAAAAATTAAAGGAGCAAATCAATACACTTTTCTAAGGTGGGAGTTGGAAGGCGTTAAAGATACTTCTACTGATAGGGTCCGTTAGCTGGACTAATGCTTATGATGCTTTAGAAATCAGTGTAAATATAGCCAAGCACAACAGGACACACATACACACAGGATGAAGGAACTTGAGGAATAAAAGGCAGGCAGATCTCAAATCAATTCCTACCCCAGAAAACTCAAAGAATTCAGTCTTTTTCTCACTTTTCTTTTTCTCTATTTCCATTTTGGACTTGACTGAGGAGGGATCCTGGATACACTTTACATTTCCTCCTTTTTTGTTTCCACTCAAAGGTGAAAAGCCTTGGTAACAGGTGTGCTAAATTAAGGCAGGCAATGTCCTCAGCAGGATTCTAAGAAAGGCTAAGAGATTCAATCCCATAGTAGCCTGGCAAGCAAGTGCAGATGTGCCACAAAAAGTACTTTGAAGGTCAACATTGTCAGCATAAGGGAGATTCTGATACTTTAGCCATGTTTTGGCATAATCACCTGAACCCGAAATCGTACACTGAACTGAGTGCAGGATTTCTTTTACTCTTCCTTCTTTTCCTTCACTCTGACCAATAAAGATAAGAATTATATACTATAATTCTCTCTATGTATGTAATTTTTTTTGAGATGGTGGTGGAGGTGTAAAATACAAAGCCAACCAATTTCCATCCACCACCCAGGGCCACACACTGAAATGTACTAAATAAGTGACCCTAGCACAGCAGTAAGCCTCCTCAATTTATAAGTACCAGAATGCAGTCACCTTCAGAGTTACGCTAACAAAGAGAACTAATAATCACTGCTACATTTCTGAACTTTAAACAGTGGAATTTTATGACAGAACGAAAAAGAAAATTCTGAGAAGTTGAGTTAAACTTTAAAAGTAAGTAGTGTTTCATGAGGAACCTCAAAGTGCCCTCTTCTGGCATCTGGCAATAACTGCGGGTTCTGAAACCTGCAGCACTTACAATCCAGCTACAAGAAAGTTCTTTTGATACACATTTTCGTTAAGAAATTGTCTTTATTAGTTATACAGTAAGGGTGTGAAACTGTTCAGATACTTTTATACAATAAGAAACATTGAAGTGGTCTGTTAAAAGTTATTTTAAAGTGTAATAAAACATTTCATACTGTTTGGTTTTATCCCCAAAACAGCATATGCTTAAGCTTTGTATTAATTTAATTGTATTATTAGTAACACATAATATTATTATTAATTTGCAACAGTATTGATGCAAATCTTTACCGCATTACTTATTGCTTATTGACATTCCTTTTTATGAGATTCACCCTAGGAAACAAAATATTTTTTGTTTTAGTTAAACAAGCACAAAAAGTGTAATAGGTGAAAACTGTGTTAGAAAAATAAACCTGAACCCTCTGTTTATGTCTGGGTTTGCTGTTGCAATTTAAAGCACTCATTCATTGTCCCACCTTTCTTAAGTACTTTCATCAGTGTAAGATATGTAATATATTTCATTTTGTTTAATTACATATTTTGTTTCTATAGCAACTAGACAGTACCTAATCTGGTTTTGTTCCTTCCTAAGCCTTTACATAGCAATTTTCTTTCATGATACAGTAGCGAAAGATAATCCTTCTTTAGAACTCTGAGTACTATCTATTCGTTCCAATATCCCTTAATTAGTATGCATTAGGATTAAAACCAGTTGTAGTTGTGCTACAACTAAAAGAAACCACGTAAAAAAAAAAAATCTAACAGGATCTAGATAGAAAATTCTAAAACTACCATTAAGTAACTTCAGCATAAATTTACTGCCACCTGCAGGCTTTCACCATCATGAGCCTCCAGAGCACGGGAGAAAGGGCAGCCCCACCACACACCCCATGGCCATGGAAGAAAAGCAAATTTGATGTTCCTGCTTGAGCCAACTGATTCAGATTGATGTTCTTATAGCAAAAGGAGGACCCACTAACAGTGCCCCGTTTAATGAAATAATGCCACTTTTTTTAATTTCTGTTGCTCTAGTCTAGCTAGCTTCTATTTGTGAAGACAGTGGTGATGTCTGAAGATTTTCCTATGGAATTGACATGCTAATAAAGGCCACAAGTTGTTGTGCTGCTACCCACCTCTTAAACAGTATGTTCGTGTAGTTTTCTATTATTCAAAGAAATTACTATGTTCAAAACCAGATCTTTAAAAAATCTAGCAAGTCAAATAACACAGTAAAAATCAGGTCTGTAGTTAAAACATCTGAAAACACTGTTTTAGGAAAACTTGGAGATTAATGCCTTACTAAATGGCCCAAGTCCTACACATTTATATTCTTTCATACAGACGAACCATACCAAAAGAGTAACAATGACATTTGTAAAGCTTGCAAATACAAAACATAAAGTTTACCTACAAAGTCTTTTTCTGAACTCATTATCATGTGAAGCAATTCTTATTTAAAAAAATCATACAGCATTTTTTCCTATTAGAAATTGTCTCAGTCAGTGCCCAGGGTAACTAGGACTAAATTACTCATCCTACCATTATTTTTTTAAATGTTGGTGCTTGACACACACTTCATCCCCTCATTTTATCCATTTACCAGTTCAATCTTTTTACTGCAGTAGGAATTTCAACATTGCATGTACAGCACTCCACCTAACCTCAAGTCCTCTGCCTGCTAGCAAATCTCTCAGCTCACCTTCAGCATTCAAACTCTTGACACAACACGTGGGAAAGTTAAATTTCTAGAAGCAAAGTCTGCAGGAGTATCAGCACACTGAAACAGGAGCCAGCTCAATACATCACTTTTCAGCTTTACAGGCTGGTAGCTCCAGAAAAAAACAGAATTGAGTCTTAAATGTTGGAAGTCGCATCTGATCCATAGATCTTCCATAGATTTTCCATACAGAGAAACAAAAGCATACATAATGCCATGTAAGTTCATTTAGGCCGGCATTTTTGGGAAGTATCAGGCTTACTCAATACATGCTGTGCTTTTGATTAAATTGAAGACTGCAAATCCCATGCTGATTTACTGCAGATGTACCATGCAGTTGACCCACGCATATGCTGCAGAAACACTAAAGCACTTCCAGACACCAAGCAAGTATCAACAGTGCTACCTGGAAGTATACATCACCCAGAGCACCCTGTCAGGACTCTCAGGTACCTCAGGTACCACAGGTAAAATATTGTCTGCTTGGTCTTCATTCCAACAATAACTGTGCCCCTGCCTGAGAAGAGTGTAGTAAAGAACTTCCTTAGGAATGATCGTGTGCCCTTAGAACAGAGCTTACTTTGCCACTTGTAAAAGGGTGTTTGGACAGGGCTGTCACATGCAGAAACAGAAGGCACATCCCATTTAGCTAACACAAGGAACAGCGAAAGGCTCCAACAAATCTGTTATCACAGAATCACAGAATGGTTTGGGTTAGAATGGACCTTAAAGATCAACTAAGTTCCATTCCCTGTGCTGTGGGCAGGGACACCTTCCACTAGACCAGGTTGCTCAAAGCCTCATATGGATAAAAGCACTGAAGATTTTAGCTATTTAAATTCAAGGTCTGTTGAACACATGCTTTCTCCCTACCTCTTCACCTTGTCCTCTAAAGAAGGCAAAAAAAAAAAAGCAGTTCTTTCCACAGTAACAATTGAAGAATTTCTCCAGGAGACGGGAAGCTGTATTAAAACTTCTCTATTTTAATAAAAGCCAAAACCTTTTTTTTTTGTTTCCATTTAAAAAAAACAAAACAAAACACCCCACCCAGAACAAATTGAACCTATTGGTGGAAGACAGCATAGGTTTTAAAAATGAGTGAAAATGTTACTATTTAATCCTTTCTTACCACTTGATGGGGGTAGTGAGTTAGTCACGCAGGCCTTGGCTTACAAATACAAAACAAGATGTTCCATGGGCTATAAATAATCAATTTTTATAGTTTTAAAACAAACACAGTATGACAAAGTGCCAAAATCCAAATGCATCTGGAAAGTTTAACAGATGCTTATTACAAGATACCTAAGCTAAAGTCCACACTGTGTTGTCAAGTTAAATCAACTGGATTTCACCTAAATATACCAGATACTTCACTGTGGGAAGGATGAACAGATCAGCTTGCTTTGCATGTTTGCCAAAAGTCAAACTGTATCTCCTCTGAAACATACTTACTGATACAGAAACCTTTTCTACACATGTACACAAAGTTATTTTCTCACTCAGTGCCTCCTACTCTTCATTTACTTCCCTTTTCACATACTGTATCTCACAAAATAAGTCACATACCAAACATCTTTTTTTTTCCTTTCAGCATTTTACAGATCTTAATCCTATTCTAAGTTAAAACAACACTACCAAGGCTTGAAAAGCTTTAGTGTAGTGGTGTGAAAGATAAAACAGATGGACAACAGGCTAACAACATCTGTACTTCGAAGGACTAAACTCTGTTGAAGACACCTCTTACATTTTATGTTGGAGCAAGCAAACCATTACCTGTTCAAATATTAAAAAGATACATAGTATGTACCAAATATGATTCATCTAAGCATGAAACAATTAACCAATTATAAAAAAAGACCAATCACATACACAAAAGTGATTACATGTAAAAAGGAAAGCCATAGCTCATTTTCTTGTACTTCTAGAAAAGGAGCAGGTAGATCACAGTTGTCGTTTATCAATAATCCATACTGCTATGATTATTATCTGTCATGTTGATATGAATGTTTATTCTGAATTAAGAAGCCACACTCACCAAGTGTCAGTCCAAACCACAGGGCTATACAAAGTCCTGCTTTGTACAAGGACATCAGATTAGAAACAGCTGTAGAGACAATCAATTGCAGCTAGAGAGATGTAGAATACAGGAGAGGAAAGAGGAAAGGGGTGAATCTCAAAAACCCTCAGTTTAGGGTGCCCAGTATGGCCTAAATACAAATGATTTCAAGCACATCAGTAGCCAAGAGGTTCTTAAAAGTGCTTACATCTGATTTAAAAACAGCCCAGAATAAAGCTTTACAAAATGTTTTTTAAATATTGTAAAAACAAACAATCTATACATACAAAATGTTAAAATTCAAAAGAAAAAAGTGCAAGTCAAAGGTCTTTAAAAGATTAAGGCCTTCTGATAATTTAAAAATATTTCCCTTTAGCATTTGGTATATCAGCAATTCCAACAAGATTAGAAAAACAAAAAGCAAAACAACATAAAAGATGTCCACTACCACAGATCATTTATTTATACACTAAGTTAAAAAATGCAAATATTTTATTACAAAAAGTTTATCAAACAATTGTATACATACAGTTCATATTGTCAAAAGCCAACATATCAATTGATACTTTATGTACATTTGATTAATGTCATACAATCGTAGAAAAGCATCACTCAGCAGAAACTGATTTGGCATTTGGAAAGTAGTTACCACCCTGCACTAGAAGAGACAATTAATTTACATGTTACAATAAAAATTCTCATTTGCTGTGATCACTTAAAGCAAATGGATGCTTTCTTTCTCCGAGAAGAATCATCATAAGTGGAGATTAAAGTGCACATAACCAACGCATTAATAATTCTTCAACAATCCCATCTATAATTCTAGATGCTCAAAGCACATCACAGTAACATCAAGGATTTAGGACTTTTCTCTGTGGCTTAAAGAATAAGACTTTAAATGAGATTCAGCTTCCTAAGCTGCATGAAATACTTCTGGTGTACAGTAAGAGGAAATGGGGTACAGAAGTTTGGAAAATTGTGTTTGGTGAAAAAGTCAGTGTGAATTCTCCCAGATATATGATTTCTGGGGAAATATTTTCCTTTTGAAAAAAAGATTCATTGTATTTCATACAACTGTGGACCAAACATGCAGACCATGCAACAGCATTTACATAACCATCCTCGCAGTTGTTCTTTGTGGGCTACACATAACACAGGTTGGAGCAACACTGTCTACCTTATGCATAAATTTTCCTGGCAATTAAGAAAAAAAAAACCACCAATGATTCGTTACTATAGAATAGGGTCCGACACGAGAAAAGCGCTCTTCAAAAAACATAGCTCAAAATATTGGCTTTGTCTCATTATAAGCACTATAGTAAACCTTACAAAACATAACACAGTCAGTACTAGCAGAACTGTTGAGGACAATAATTTTAATAAATCGGTCCACTTTGGGTAAAAGAATGCTTGTGCATGTTACAATCTATTCAAAAGCAACAGCTGAGCAGGCTAAATTTACATCCACAAGAGAAGTAAGACACAGTCACTGAAAACAAAGTAAGTTGCTGGTAATTACTGTTATCATTCTTTGCACACCAAGTGGTCACTAATGGAAAAAAAACAGATTTTTTTTTTTCATTTTACAAATATGAGAAGTTCTGAAGTGTTATACTTGAAGAGAATACTTCGTACCTTAGGCACCTTAGGACCCAATTTAGAGGCAAAATGTCTGTCAACATGATTTACCCTCCCCTCAGGTTTCTGAAGGCTGTTCATATGAAGTTTACATACAGCACAACCAATACACGTTAGATACTGCTGTAAAGGTATAAGGAATACAAAACACTATTAAATACAACTTTCATCCCATGGCACATCAAGCATGGCAATACCACTTATTTCATATCCAGTTAGGTCAATTGTGGTTATGCTTTATTGAATATTTTCCTTTCTGTAGTTGAGAAATATACAGCTTGGACTTGCTTCCATCCGGTCTTTTAAACCAAACTTCATCATGGTTAATTGTTGTAATTATGGCACTACAGAAAATGAGGGAAGGAAGGTCAGGGGAAGAAAACCAAGAAGAATTTAGAAACCTTATAAGCTAAAAATAACCACAAAACTGCAGCTGTATTTCTATGCGGTAAATGAAATTATCCATTAGTTATAAATGCTAGGCCCAAAAGATACTGGCTCCACTTAAAGGATAGTTTCAACAGAATTCTTTGACAACTGCATGTGCCTTTAGTGAAGGTAGTTAATGCTTCAGCCATCCATCTATTTTATTTTCTTATGAGAAAACCCTTAATGTATACAAATATTTTAAAAGAACAACAGTCACACATAGAAAACACAATACTAAACTACCCATGGTAAAAAAAATATACCTGAAATTACGCTGAATATTAAGTATTTGGAAAAAAGTTAAACAGCCTGAAGCCATGATTTAAAGCACAAAATGCATTTAACTGTTAATCATTATACCAAGACCATAAGAAATAAAGTCAAAGCTGATTTAGTGAACCACTGTTACATGAGCCCTGCTTTTATGCTCCTTGTTGTAACCTTTAATACAAATAATGAACAAAACTTCCTCCCCTAGGAGAAAAATAATTTCAAGTAGATTGATGGGGGAGAAAAAAGCACAAATACAGAGATTAAAACAGTTAATGAATAAAGATCTTTTGCATACTGAGTGTGACAAAACTCCGATTAGGAAACTCTTCAACCTTAGAAGTTGCCTGTTAAGCATCAGCTTTTGGCTTTTGTCAGACACTGGATACTAGGATCTTTATTTGGCCCAGTACAACTGCTATGTTCTGCTAAATTAATTCAGAATTTTTAAAATTTCAGACAGTATATATAGTTTACTAAAATATCTTCCTGTTTCAGCCCTGAATAAACACCAAAATCACCAAAATTTCTTCCCCTTAACCGTACACAAGGAAAAAAAAACTAGCCAGTTTTACAGGAAACTACTGCTATTTGAAATTAAAATCAATTTTCCTAGGTAGAAGTTCATATTTAATCAACACTGGGCCTAGTGATTTGCCCCATTCAGTGAAAGGAAAGATATACATTTGATTTTAAATACACTCACACTTCTAGAATTTACAAATGTTATCCATACAGAGAAAATACATTTATACATCTTAAACATTCAATCAAATTTGCACTGTAATATTTAGTCTGTTCCCAGATAGAACCTTTGTTAAGAGAAGGAAATACCATAAAAAAGTTCCAACTCTTTTTTCAGAGCACTGATCAACTGAAAACAAAGCTTATCTTCAACAATATAAAGTGTTTTTCCATAATTAATTATTTTTGGGTGGGCCAACAGATCAAATTCTCAAAGCAAGATTCTCAAGATACTAAAAAAAAAAAAATTACTCAAAGTCTATTCAGAAACTAGTAAGAGCTTAAATTTTCTGTGAGATCCTAACCTGACAAACCTTCAGTGAATTCCAACCTTTACTAGCATCTCTCAAAAGTCCAGCACTCAACCTTCTTCGGTAATGCCTGTCTTCCAAGGTGAACTACTAAATGTTAATGAGGCGGCAGTATTTCCAAACAGGCCTTATTCTTCGATGCCAACATCCTAGCTATTGCATAACATGAATCTACAGAGCTGCATAAACTAAGTAATCTTTACCTTGTAGGACATTCATCTTTCTTATCAATGCATATCGTCTGTCCTCGTCCATACCACTCTCCATCATAGTAGAGTCTTCCTTCTTCAGATCTAGCACTATGTAGATGCTTTTCTAACTTGACAGGTGCTAAAATGATTAATAAAAGTAATTTGATACTGACTTCACAGAAACCAGTTGGATGTTTAAATACACTTTCATCAAATGATTTACACAGAATACACATTTTTTTCCAAACTTGGCCTGTTTCTTAATAATTGCATCAAAATTGGAAGCAAGATACTTTTTTATTTCCAGTCAGATAAATTAAAAATTATATTTTTGTTTTCAAATATCAGCTATCATCTGTTTGCCTTCTATCCCTTTTCCTCCTTATTTGCCATCTCCAAATACTTGATTTTACCTAGCATAAACATGCTTCTCACCTCAGTGCCAAATACAAGTTCTTTTCCCATGGCTCTACTTTTTTGGGGTTGTAGTTTGCAGTGAAGGTGAGAATCCTTTAGAACACATCCATAAGGTCCAGATGCTGTCCATTTTCTGCCTCATTTTGTGCAAACACTGGCACAGCTTGCTAATGCTAGATGGTGTAAACCACTTTTAACAGTGTCAATTTTTGTTGATAATTTCTAGAATTTGTGTTAACAGAAACAACAGGAATCAAGCTAATGGTATCAGCACATGAAGGAGGGGAAAGACAAAAGCCACACCTTCCAGCTACCTCACCCCATCCTCCATCAGTATACCAGGACTAAAATAAATACAATCTGCCAAGATGCAGTTTGCACCGTTGCACACAGCAAGTTCTGTCTTGTGAAACCAGACAATGTTTACTTACGTTCTGGCTTTACTCTGTGTGGCCCCAGTGTAGCCATTGCCTTGAAACACAAAAGAAAATGAAGTTAGTCAGCAAGCATAGTGTTTTTTTCTGAATTGCCAGCTTTAACTGTGAAGTTATGTGCAATGTAGCTCAGGATACTTGCTTTTACATGCAAAAACCACAATAAGAAATCCAAAAAAAATCATGTTCAATGGTGACTTAGTAACTATATAAAGAAGCACTTTGAGGGTGAAAAAACCACTTTCTTTAGTAAGTTTTGATTTCAAATAACTCTGAAGGTTTTCTAATTAAATCCTCAAAATTGATATTATGTAATTGTCAAGAAAACAGAAAATTATATTAACTCATTCTGAAAAACAAAATGCTATATGAACAATCTACTCTTTTGATTTATATGCTATAAGCTCAGAAATTTCCCTTCATACAAACTCCAGATGGCATGTAGTACTGGAGCAGGCCTAAAAAAAGGAGCACTCAAGAGTTTTTTGGCATTCATTTGGTTGTTTGTTTTCTGGTGGTTTTTTTAATTATTTCCAGAAAATCATGTAAAACTACAGAAAAGGACTCAAGGGAAAGATATGTCGTATCTTTTCCTCTGACGCAATAGAAAGAGAGAAGTCAGACAAGTTCACACAGAAAAGTCACATTTTACTTCTTGTTTAGGAAATCTGTACAAGAAAACAAGATGGAAACAAAATGGGAGACATTTCCCACCAAGTTTTTAAATCCACCTAAGTAGTTTGCTATTCCCTAAGCTGGGAAGCACGAAGGTAAAAGCTTTCTAACTGCAAATGCAAGGCAAGGATAGCATTTCATTACATCATGTTCCTTCAACAGTCTTAGAAAGATCTGAAAAAGGCATGTTGCACTTAAAAGCTGGATTTATTTTTTCAAATACATCAATTCATCAAACAAATTTCTCTTCCTGTAAACCATGATTCTCTTGTAATCTGGGAAAAACACAGCTTCTCACTTTACATAAAAAAAATATAAGGAGAGGTCAAAGCATAGAAATCTTCATAGAATACAAAAAATTTACTATGCAAAAACATACCATAGGATACACATTTTAAAATATTTTCATTTAAAGCAAAATCCTATCAGAATATCCTATCGTAGTTTTGACCCAATTGTGGTAGACTATGAGAAAGCAGATCCACTCAATACAGGCTTTAGGCTCACTTCTTCATGGAAAATTATGGACTTCCTATTTTAGAGATAACCTTTTACACCACTTTATTGGATTCCTCTGAATGACTTGGGTAGAATCAGAAAAAGTAACAATAACGTATCTTGAACTGAAAGGATTAGCTGACTACTAAAAAAATAAATATCTGTTTTGTGTTTTGATCATGTAAAGAAGCACAGTTCCATATTTTCAAGTATCAAAAGGACTAGATGCAACCCCAAAGTAAACCCACAGGCACTGGCATTCATCCTTTCATCTTACCTTCCTTATTGTTGTCCAGTCTTCAAGTATATCAAGGTCTTGTAACATATAAACTATATAGGGGCGTGGAAAAGTTAGGGAAAACTCTTTTAAACAAAAATAAAAAAATTACTCTAATATTTGTAGAAACATATTAATATCTCTGTTCTTCCAATCTTTCACACAAAGAATACCTACATGAAGTAAAAGCTCACACAAACACACCCATCTTTGAATTATGAAACCTAGAAGTAAACTTTAAAAATTATTAAAAGAGGTAAGTAATAGAATGTAGATATCCGACTACTGGAGTTCAATATGAGAATTAGATAAACAACTGAGACACAACCCTTCCATCCCTGGCAGTTGCAAAAAATCATTCTTATGTGCAATAATTCAAGTTACAAATAAAATTCCCTGCAATTTCAATGTACCACTGCAAATCAGCACCTACACTAGTATCAGCTTTAATAAAATAATTATTTTTACAGCATTCTGCCTCATATATCTTTGAGAGAAAAGTATAGTCAGCACCACATGTAACAATATCAAATGTCCAAAAAACAAGAAGCAGAAAGGCAAAAGCCCCTTCCTTAACCTTTCTCTGGAGAAGGATGATACTGTCTCTTCAGTTTCAGCTGCACTGCATGCTGTCAGAAGCAGGAAGTCATCAAGGCAAAATTCCTAAATACTATACTCACTCTACAGGAACCCAAAACCCAATAACACCCTCCCTGCCAATCATCTCAATTCTTTGAATTTTAAACACTTAATCAAAGAGGGTTCTAAAGTCTATGGAGTTGTTAAGAAGGAATACATTGTGGTAAAGATGTCCCAGTATGAGAAGCAGAGCTATACAGCAGAAGTTATTCAAGTCAGGTTATACTTTGCAAACATAATGTCTAACGTGCTTCTGCTTTTGCCTTGTACCTCTATTTTTTTAAGATTTAGAAAAATCAACTTTTAGAAACATTCTCTACATAAAACTAGTAGTTAGGTAAGAAAATCTTAATTTCAACTTTCATAATGGAATGTGTCAACATGGTTTTTCTAATCTAAGCAACATCTGCCATGCAAAAATTAGTTTCGATAATGTATTATCACTTCAACTTGTTACTAAAGACATTTAATAAAACTAATTATAAAACTGCAAACACTACTAGAAAGAACAACGATTTCAGTAAAAGGATATCTGATACAACAACAGGTTTCTTCTTATCTGGACTAAACGGATCCTTCCTTTTCTTCCTGGACTGGAGCTCATCATTCCATAATTCTGAAAATATATAGTAAGAACATGCTATGAACGAGAAACATTTACATGTTTAACTCTTTTTACAGCAGAAAACATTGTACAAAAATTAAAAATAACACATTTTCTGGTGAGATGCTGTTTCTGAGCAGCATGAAGCTGTTACATGATTGTGCAGGCATAAATTAATATTCTCAAAACACACAAGGGATGCTGACAACTACTAAACCAAAGTTTGATTTAAGTTGAAATTCAACCCCCTGCCCAAAGTCTAGAGCTGGATAGTATTCTAATGGATAACCTGAAATTCACCAGGACATACTATGTGTACAGTCAATTAATCAGTAGCCACCAGAAAATCAAAAAACCAAACAAAAACCCCCAAACTCCGAATTTCCATCCACCTGAGGTAATGTCAATGCTGTGTCTGTCTTCTTCAAGTCTTCTAATCTTCTCTTCTAGTTCACTTTGTACGGTATCATACAAGAGAAGCTTCTCACTCTAGAAAAGCAAGATTACATTTTACATTACTAAGTTCTATCATCTAAATATATATGACAATTTAAAGCATCAGTGTTAAGCAGTAGCCTCAGAAGGTAGAAGTAGCTTCAGAGGAAAATTTTTCAGAGGCCATAAAGCATATGGCATCTCCCTCTATCCACTTCCTTAGTGTGAGATCCTATCTCATTAAAGACAGCACACTTACTTAGCATAAGTGAAAATATAGTTATATATTTATCAAATATTAGTACCAAGAATAATTAAGTATATAAGAGCATGCAGCTAGCTCTCCAGAATACCCCTTTGCATTATGACAAAGTATTTTCCTTCTAGATAGCAAAGATTTATTCACAGTGAGTAACAGTAGTGATCTCTATGCCACCTTTCATTACAAAATCATTCATTACAAATCACAAAAGCTAATGTTTATTGGAAAGCTTTTTATTAAGCTGCCTCCTATATTAAGAAGTCTGTGGTCATTTATAGAGAATTATCATATATGCCCACAGTATCTATAATTGTTGAATTTCATAGATCTGAAAATTATCTTCCCACAGCAGAATTTTGAGCACATGACATAATCTAGACAGCTGCGAAAGCAAAATTGTCAACCTTAAAGCTGTGAGAAACATTTCTAAAGCACTGCTTTAGAAAAGTTAGCTAGTTAGTCCTTTTAAAAGGCCATTTCTGATCCAATTAGATTAACCTATTGCCTCCCATGTTAGGTGTATCAGTAGCACTTCGTATCTAAAAAGACAAACCCACACTCTGACATGAACTTTCTACAGCATTTTGTGTGATCTACATCCTCTTCCAGCTCAAAGTGTTTCAGAATGAGAAAATCAACTTTGTGGCAAACTGCTCTCATTATAGTCCACCACACAGGACTGATATACTAAAATGACACAGTATCTATATAGACCAGTAACTCAGTTAAAGGCCGCATCAAAACAACCACTAAATTCTCTAAAACAGTAACCTGGAATTAAGCTGAGTTCCAAGCCTCCAGGAAATAAGGTAGTAAGGCTTTATTGCTCTTTCATAAGCTTGCACAGTTCTAAAAGCAAATGAGTAGGAAATACAGCTGATTATTAGATTTTAAGATCCATTTTCACCAAGCAGTGCCTTTAACAGCTCTGGAAAATAGAGAGCTCGGACTTGCTGAAAAAACAGCATAAGCAGCACAGGTCACTGCATCTAGCTATTTGCTTCCGTGTCTCTGTCAGAAGCTGCAGTTCCCTAGAGGCAAATGAGCAGATGTCTGCATCTCAACTGCTCCTGCTCACAGCACAGCATACCAACAGAAATTTACCTTTATTAATGTTCAAGCTAGTATGCTGGAGTAAAGCAAAACAAATGAGCAATAGACAAAACCAAAGAACCCTGCTCTACTAAATGACTGCCATGTTTATCATTCCCTTCAAGTTAAAAAGTAGTCAAATTGTAAAGACTTCTTTTCATATATTTTTCAACTCCTAATTATAAAAAAAAAAAACATTTCCCAGGGAATTTAAATATATACCCAAAGTGCCAAATGAGTCTTACCTGTTCTGAGATGATTTTAAAAATCCACTTTAAAATTAAATAGTGTTTGTGTATAGATGTGTGTTCTGCTTCATGTACTTGATGACAAATAAGGTGTGAAAAGCTATTACAGGCAGCAGAGGCATTCTTGCTGAATGGCTATATTCTAGTGGAACACATATTCTATAAGGAGCACTGCTGACTTAAAGAGCTTTTCCCCCAAGAGACCCTTATTGGATGGTGAACATTTGAATTCTTAAGGTTTCATAGTAGACATCACAGGAAAACAAGGGACAAAGACCACCTTAAAGAAGAATAATACATAGCCCAAGAAAATCATTCAATCACAGATTAAAATCTTAGAGGATTCTGTTCAACCTCAGGAGTATTCACAGGAGCAAAGATAGTAATGAGTAGTCCTTCATTATACCTAATTCTTTCCCAAGGCATCAAGAAAAATTGAAAGCTTTTTAACACACATGCACATTCTTGCTTTATTGGTATAGTAGGAACCACAGACTTCAGGAATACCATGAATCACTCAGAAGAAAACACCTTTAAGCAACTCTAAGGGAGGCCGAAGAGTACTATGATGAAAACCTCAGAATCTAAGCAGCTATGTACAGCATTGGACATACATGTTCTTGGGTGCTTATGCTACAGTACCCAGTATTTAGATGCTTAAAATGGAATGTTCATGTTCAAGGAGAGTAATATATTTTTCTTGTAACTGCTTTTGAAATAACAGTTCTATCAGTAGCTGTCCAAGGCATCTTAAAAAGACTTTTTTGTTTTTGTTATTAAAATGTAAGGTGTTTTTTGCTAAAATTATGTCAGATATTTTAGTTACCTTCTTGGTAATCTTTTTATAACATGGGAAAAAAATCATGTGGGAATCTATTAATAAGAACCTGATAATGAAAAATAAGAAGATTTAGCTATATATATGCAAAGCCAAACTTCAACATCTTCATTAATGACTTGGACACAGGACTCAAAGAAATACTAAGTAAGTTTGCCAATGAAAGTAAATTGGGAGCAGCTATTGGCTCCCTCAAAGGCAGGGAGGCCCTGCAGAGAGACCTCAGCAAATTATAGGACTGGGCAATCCCCAACCATATGAAGTTCAACAAGGCAAAGTGCTTGATTCTGAACGTGGGATGGGGTAACCCTGATTCTGTGTACAGACCAGGAACAAGAGACTGGAGAGCAGTGCTGCAGAGAGAGACCTGGGGCTCCTGGCTGATGGCAAGTTGAATATGAGTCAGCAGTGCCCTGGCAGCCAGGAGGGCCAACCGTGTCCTGGGAGGCATCAGGCAAAGCATCGCCAGCTAGTTGAGGGAGGGGATTGTCCCGCTCTGATCTGCACTGATGTGGCCTCACCTTGAATACTGTGTGCAGTTTTGGGTGCCACAATATAAGAAAGATATTAAGCTACTGGAGAGTGTCCAAAGGAGGGCAATGAAGATGGTGAAGTGCCTTGAGGGGAAGCTGTGTGAGGAGCGGCTGAAGTCACTTGGTCTTTTCAGCCTGGAGGAGACTGAAGGACCTCATCACAGTCTGCAACTTCCTCATGAGAGAAAGAGGAGGGGCAGGCACAGATCTCTTCTCTTTGGTGACCAGTGATAGGACCTGAGGTTGTGTCAAGACCTGAGGCCTGAAGCTGTGTCAAGGGAGGTTTAGGTCAGATAGTAAAAGAGATTCTTCACCCAGAGGGTGGTTGGGCAGTGGAACAGGCTTCCTAGAGAAGTGGTCACAGGACCAAGCCTGACAGAGTTCAAGAAGCTTTTGGACAATGCTCTCGGGCACATGGTATGATTTCTGGGGTGTCCTGCGCAGAGTCAGGAGGGTCCCCTTCCAACTCAGCATATTCTATGATTCTAATCTTTAGATGCTTTGAATAACCTCTTACCTGGACTTAAATATCACATGGCAATTGCATTCAAATAGCAAATAACTGCAATAATAAAAACATGCATTGAACCTGAAAAGCATGACAGACAGTGAAGTTAGATGAGGTTAGCTATCAATGTGAAATAGCTGGCACAACCTCACAGTGCTGTCGAGAGGCTTGAATTTCACATTCGTATTTGTTCTTCACAGACTCCAGACAAAGCTCTCTATAGATACCTGTAATCACAAAAAACATAGCAATATTACTTTCTTTAGCAATTATCCAGTTTCAGAATTCCCTTTTAAGACTGTCTGCAAATCCCAAAACATGCACATAGTGGAAAATACAGATATATTAGGCACTTACAGTGCCTGGCTTTTTTAAAGAGTAAAAATGAGAACAAGTAAATCCTTAATTTTGAAGATGTGAGAAAAAAAACCCACTATTTTAACTCCTTCCTGTCAGTCAACAAATCACACCAGTGGTCATGCTAACTTTACAAAATAGGTCTATTTCATATTTCTGATCAAGTTATCCCGGATATCATCAGTTTTCGAAACCAAATACTAAATGGCCTCTTCTATTTTCTAATTAGTTTTAAATAATGTTTTAGTGTTTTAAAATAGCTAGAAAACTGATTGAAAGAAAAAGGGTTTCCAAATTAATATTTGAAAAATAATTAAATTAATATAGATTGATCAAATAAATTAATATGTTAAATAAATTAATGAATTAAATAAATTAATATCATAATATTACTTTATAATGCATGACCTTAATAAATTAAATTAATTAACAAGACTATTCTATTCTTAGAAATAGTCACTTTGTGATACAAAGCATACCACTTCTAAGCCTTAGGAGCATTTCTTACACATTTCTGAAAATGTGTACGTTAAACATATAGCTGAAAACAATCTGAGGTATCTGAAATGTACTATCTGGTAAGCATAGACAGAACTTGACGTAATATATTCAATGCATTCAATACAAAATATTTATATGGTTTCAGATTAGAAACTTGAGGAGTTAAATTTGCACATATACTGGTGGTGTCTCACAACAGAATAACTTCCGAAACCAAATTCCCTTAGAATTCAACTGACTATAAATGAACACAGTACAAGAGGAACAATACTACTACCAGCAATTCCTATGAAAAATAAACCTCCAAGTATTATGCCAATCATCTTTCTCCTGTGAAGTCATTTTTGATCTAGAATTCAAAATGTTCTTTTCTTACGTTGCTACGGTATGCTGGATTTTTTTATATTTATGTCTGACTGGCATATCTAGGTCACTTCTTATTTGCCTGAAAATGAACAACAAAATTATGAACAGTTCTAATGTATTTCTGACTTGCTGAAATAGTCAAGATCCACATTTTGTTCAAATAGTGCCTTAGAGAGCAGCGTAACAGAAGTTTCTTTTCTACCGCAGATGTAATTATAGTCAAAGTTTAACTAAACATAGTTTAGTTTGAGGATTTTTCACCTTTTTATCCCCTCTCTCAGGTAACAGTCAAGGCTGTCCCACAGTAAGAGCAAATAAGCCTGTTTTGCAGTTTCTTGCTTTCTCCAGAATAATTTTATCAAATTCATTTAGTTGAGGACAAAAAGGAAAAAAAACCCCTTTTTTTTATTCTCAACCTCAAGGAAACTGCAGTTTTTATGCTGGGCTTTTTTTACATTGGAACATGGATCTTCAGTGCCGCTGAAGACCAATCAGGAGAACATGTAAAACGCATATCCATAACCACCTACATGAAAGCACAGATGGACAATCACATTTAAAATTGAAAATCGAAAGCCTGGATTAAGGTTGCTTTTATATCAAACCTTCTGCAAGTTCACCCACAATCCTTCGGCAAAGCCCAAGTGGGCTACTTACGACTAGTCATCTAAATTTGGGTTAAGAACTTAAAACCCAGGAATTCTGGGTCAGCAGCTGAGGAAAAGCATTACAGAGAAGAGCTGGAGGGAGAGAAATGCAATAGATCAAAAGAGTTCAAATTCTCAAGGCTAAAAGTAACAATAAGACATACTGAGTAGCACCGAAACAGCATTATTATTATGAAAAGTATAAGAAGGCCTGCCATTTTTCAGTTTGGTGGCACCATGTTTGTGCTAAATTTCTTAGAAAAGACAGTGGTATAGCTTCTCTGGCTAGAGAGACCGTGACTGTCTGCCTTTTGGCTCTCTGACAGCCTGTATTACGTAACCCTTAGACAGCAGAATTACTCCTAAAGGAGTCAAGCTGTAACATGAAACAAATTTACAGTAGGGAAGTACAGAACTTTGTCTTTCTATAATACCAGTATTCCAAATGATTATATACAGTTGCATAGTGGAAGAAGATCAAAGTTCTTGCTGCCTTCTTCTATGAGCATAAAAGCCTATCTAAACATTAGTTTTAATGATTAAAATTCAGCTTAGATCAAAGCTGCCAAGGACAAGGTTTTTCTTCTTCCCTAGATGGAACAGGAAGATGGGAGCAGAGAAGCAGAAGAGGCACAGACTAGAAGAGCAGGAAAAAACACGATCATCTAAGATGATCTGGCAAGCACTTGATGAGACAGAACTTACACAACTCTTCAACAGTGACCACTGTGTAGACTTGATCCCAAATCTTCTGACTAATAAAAATTATTAGCTTTCAACTCAGTAATTGTGTACTTACTACCCAAAGACAGGCAGCTAGCAAATGAAACATAAAAAAGTCGTATTTTTAGTTTGATGTTATCAGGCAACTTATGCAAAGAGGTAAGCAACCTATTCATTTTTACTCAAAAACTACTTTACATTTAAAATCATGCCACAGTATTTCTAACTTTAAAACATACTCCTTTAACAATTCTAAAGAAAAGAGAAGATTGGCCTTAAATTCCATAGCAAGTTTATACTTTGAAACAGCAATACTCATTTTACATGCCTACCTGCCACCTTGGTTCGGATTTGCATATTTTCTTGTAAAGCTGCCAATGGTTCTAAATATTCAGGTGCTTTTCCAGCTATGACCTCTTGTAGTTTTGCATCCACTTGGCTTAATCTTTCTTTGTAAAGTCTTAAAAAAATAGAAATGAAAATATATATTTTATCTAAAATTATGTATTCATATGTATTTTATTTAAAAGAAAACATAAGATGGAAGAAATACTTTTAACATAGCTATTCTTTTGTCATCCTTTGTTAATGCTATGGAACACTGAAGCAAAGTGAAGATTTTTTAGCATTTGAATTTTTCAAGACATATTTTCTTTTTGAAATATTCTATTCATGTCTATTAAGGCTTTCTGGAAAATGAGTGTAAACAATCAGAAGCATATGTATCTCCATCTCTAAGGAAGAACAAAAAAAAAATAGCATGTCTTTTTATAAGAATGAGATGGAGTAGGATGTGAATCAACATGGAAGAGGACATGAAAAGGTGTTCTCTACAATACATTAGAACAAATTGGCTTATGTCATGAGAGAGAAAGATAGACTTTTTGTGGATAGAAACAACCATTCACTTTTGTGTTCACATATCTGCTCCCATGCTACCACAAAACAAGGAAAAAGAGATGCAGGTTTCAAGTAACCCTCATTTCATCTCCTGTGAAAATCCATATATTGCATACTATCACAAATATCACAGGATGATTTCTAACTGATATCTTCCATTACTGCCAAAAGGAAGCGTATTTAAAAAATTTTTATTCCACCTGAAATTCAGTCCTCCTATAAAAGCTGATACTTACTGGCAGACAATGAAGTAACCTACTTGCATTTTTTTTACAACTTAATGTAATATCAATTACAAACATTTCAATCTCAATACAGCTCCACCTACTGTAACTGATAACGTTCAATGTTAGAATCATCAATATAACTGACTTCTCCTTATCTCAATTTTTTATCTTGCATCCCACAATCAAAAGCTGTAAAATTAAAGTAAACATGTACAAACTCTCTAAGTCTTAAGAACACATCAGATGTTATCTGTTTACACAAATATAACAGATGTCCTTGGGTCAGGGATGCTGCTTTTTTAGTTATTTAAAGTGCACAAGTTAAGTAATCAGAAAAAATAAAGTTTATATATACTAATACATCAAGACCTCCTCGAGAAATAACTGCCTGTTCATCTGCCACCAGCTTGCTCATCATCTTACTTTGACTATTGCTTAGGTTAGATACACATGCTTGAACTATGGGGTTGTCATCAGTGATTACTCCCCTTCTTTTTACCTGCAACCTGTTACGACTATGATACACGCAATCTTGTCCTGCAGTCAACTGACACAGCCTGCACAGCTCATCAAACCCCAATTTGCCGGGCTCAATCCCTGATGAGCATGCTGTGCACGTGGTGGTTAACAGAGAGCTACAGCAGAATGATTTAGCTAGAATATAAGCCTGGCTGCAGAGTGCACTGGGTCAGTCACTAACATTTGACTACACAGCACCAAGTACCAGCTACATAAGAGCCAGCACTTATAGACTGGGTGCACTTGGAACCATGCAGCAGTTGATGGACTAAAACTATTTATACAGTACTTTCAAAGACTGATTTGTCTAAAACGGATAAATACTACCAACCGCTGCAAATTCTACTTATAGCATCCAAACTCAGTTTCCCTGGAAAGGATGAGAAGGGAGATCCAATCATTACATCATCTCTGCTGTTGGTTGTGACTAAAAATCCCATTGTTTCTGCACCTTTTTCTTCTTTCCCAACTTCATGATCTCCCTACTCAGAGCTGCTTCTCCCTATAATCCTTCTTCCATCATTCTAATGGTCCTTTTCTATCATTCCCACCATCACTGTTCTTCGAGCCCATATAAATACATCTATCTCTCAACTAGTCAATGTGACTACACAATGCCTTTTTCCATATACCACTTACCACTCCTCAAACACCTAAACCCCCCAGAATACTTGTTTCCTTCCTCTGAAGACCACCATCTTTCATATTCACTCCTTAAAGGTCTGTTTCCACAAATTGTTTTCAGTCCTCCAAGCTGTTGAACAGATGGAAGAGAAGGGCTGAACTCAAAGGCTAACAGTTTTCCAAGTGCCAAACCAGTCAGTACTGACTGGCTTCAGTACTCATCAGTTGGCTCCACTTCCCAGGTTTCTTCATGCTCAGCCGAAAGAACAGCAGGACAAACAATCTTCTCTAGACACTGCAGCAAGGAATTTCTTGTTAAGCAATTCTTTCCAGACTCTATTATTTCCAGACCTCACCGTGTCCTCTTACACAAAGCAAGTTGAATGTCTCAGTGCTGTAGTAGAAATAAATATCTCACAACCTAAACGCGCATCTAAAGCATGACAACTGACTAGACTTTCAATTAAAGCATGTGCCCATGAACAGACTGAGTCTTTGAAAAGTTTCACTTGCCAGGTACCTTAAGTTAGTTGCCAAATTACCACCAATTTAATCTGGAACAGATGCATCTAGCTTGTCTGGGCACATGTAAAAACAAATATAACTTTACATACATTGCTGGAGTTTGCCCAAAGAAGGACAATGAAGATGGTAAATGGTCTGGAGCACAAGTCCTTCGAGTAGCAGCTGAGGGAGCTGGGGTTGTTTAGCCTGGAGAAAAGGTGGCTGTGGGGAGACCTTATCGCTTTCTACAGCTACCTGAAAGGAGGCTGTAGTGAGGTGAGAGTCAGTCTGTTCTCCCAGGTAACAAGAGACAGGACTAGAGGAAATAGTCTCAAGCTGCTCCAGGGGAGGCTTAGATTAGATATTAGAAAAAATTTCTTCACTGAAAGGGTGATCAAGCATTGGAACAGGCTGCCCAGGGAAGTGGTGGAATCACTGTCTGAAAGTGTTCAGAAAAATGTGTAGATATAGTGCTTAGAAACATGGTTTCGTGGTGGACCTGGCAGTGTTAGGTCAGTGCTTGGACTCTGATTTCAGAGGTCTCTTCCAACTTTAATGATGCTATGATACAAATATCTGGCTGTAATACAAATGACAATCACTTTTGAATGACTGTGGCTATTAATTTCATCTCTTCTACTTAGCAGGTTTTTACTATTTATGTAGGTATTATGGCAAACTACAGAGAGATAACAGTATTTTCATTTTATTTAGTACTGGTATCTGGTTTGAAGTAACCACAAGAAACTTCCAATGGTACCAACTACCAAAACCACTGCACTATCCTGTAAAAAAAACCAAATTCCAAACCTAATTTCTTACTTAGCAAAAACAGTACTTAAGTCTGTCCCACACACATAAAAGGATGAGAAAGACATTGAGTAAATAAATAAATAAAACGACATATTTCCGTAAAATCACAATTCCTTGGTTCTACTAAGGAGTTTGATGCAACAGACCCACACCAGCCCTTCACAACAAAAACACTTCAAAACTATCCCTATAGCAAAAAAAAAAAAAAAGAAAATATAAATACATAAAATTATTCTAAAGCAACTGCCTGCAAATAATTTCAGAACTCTCAATCCTCATTCTCCTCCAAAAGCAGCATTCATGAAAGAAACACCAGCTGCACACAATATTTTCATGGAATGGATTACCAAATGAGGCACTTAAAACATTAAAATACTTACTGATCTTTAAGGTCTGTAAATTGCTTTTCGAGATTGGACATTTCATCTAAACACTCCATTCTTCTTCTTTCACAGTCCTCATCATCCATTTCTAAGAATAAAAAGAATAATTTTGAACAATGTAATATATAACCAAATAAATTGGATATTTTATTTCTAGTGAATGTGAAGGAAGCCTGAATTGCAGCCATTAGCAGTTTATCCCCTTATATTATTATTCTCGTAGAGCCGAATATGAGAAATCACTTCTCATATAAGCTACAAAGTAAGAAACTTAGACCTAATTTTAGAATAAACCCCATAAACAGTAATTGTTTTTTCTCAAAACAGGAAACAACAGCACTGTAAGACCTCAAGAGGTTAAATTTCATGACTGATAATACGAAGTGTACATAAGAATGCATGAAACAGAAAAACTAAACATTGTATATCATACCAGACGAAAGACACTATTAAGCATGAGAAATTATTAGCCACCACTGAAAATTCAAGTGTATCCTTAGTCAGTATAAACAAAAGCCATCCCTGGAATGCAAGCAAGATTACATTTGTTGTATAAAATTCAAGGTTTGTTTTATTAAAATTCTTTAAAGAAAAAATAACACATGATTTTGAAACAGGTTTCACCCTGTGCAATTTGAAGAGATCTTTGAAGTTGAAATATAATTGTAAAAATACCTGTAGTTCATTGTAACAACTGCATTTCTAAAGAAACATTTCTTAACCTGAAAAGTCTAGAATTTTGCAGAAACTTGACTTTATACGCTTTTATGCAGCAAGAGTAATTAACATTAAACTCTTTCCATGGTTTTTAATTTATATTCCTGATTTTTTTTTTATTTTAGCTTGGGAAGATAAAGTACAACAAATACCAACTTTTTTGCCAAAAATTTTGCCACTCCGTTGAGACATCTGATGTTATTAAACATGAGTTGTTATCTCCACTGCCATCTTAGACTGAAAAACTCAGCTACAAAATTCTTGACTGTTTCCCACCCTTCCCAGATGAAAAAAAAAAAAAGGCTTTGTTAAGCCATATTAAAAAGTCAGATATGTGAAACTGCTTTATAGCAGCAGTATCTGCAGGAACTAGATCTCATCAGTTACAGTACAATTGACCCGTTATCAAGCTGTAGGAAGCATTCAAAAGGGATGGCCATACAGTCAGGAACTGGGGCTGAAGTGGTGCAAACAGGCCAGGTGTTTGAGAGAAGGCACTGTCCTAAGGAGGCCATATCTATGAAAGGAGTTACTCTGGCAAAAAATATCCTACCTCCTGACAGAAAGGCAAAGTGGGATCCTGAACCCAGCAGCCCAGACTCACTCCTCTGGACCATAAACAACTCTAAGCTTCTTGTTTCTTCCTCACTCACGTTTTTCCAATAAATATGTTTAACTTCATTATGCTGTCTCCTACACCAACTACAGAACTCCCGCATGCAAGTCTTCATTCTCATTGTTTTGCAAAAGAGTACGGCAATTTGTAAAGATGATGAGGTGAAACAAGTAGCTTCAGGGCCACTGCTACTTGGGAGGATCTGATTAACTCAGATGTCTACTCAGACCTTTCAATGTATGACCATTTCTGCAATTCACTTGTTTCTGAAATCATCACAATCTTTTAGGATTAAAAACTACACTAGCCCTCTGCCTGGATATGAAAACCAGCAGGCAGCAGAGCACACCAATCTGTATTACAATGGCACCTATGACTCCAAGTTAAAGACCTAGTGCAGTCTGTCATACTACAGTTAGTACAATCAGAAGAGTGTACAAAGTTTTAAAACAAAATATAACCTGAAGTATTTGAAAGCAGAGCAAGAAAATTTAAAGACAGAACTTAAATACATTGAATGGGGAAGGTGGAGGAAGAGCCTATCAGGCTGTTAAAAGATACTATTTTATATAAAATATTGTTCTTAAAAGTAAGGCAGAAGCAGAATCCCAGAATAAGGCTCGAAATTAGATTAAAGAACAAAGTTTTATTTGGCTGTCCAATGCAATACTCTGGCAAAATTGATTTGTCAATTTTCAGCTTGGTCAGATTTAAGGAATATCGCAATCATATTACTCAGAGTTGTCTAAAGCATTTATGTGCTATAAAAATAAAGCTTCTTTAAAATTTGAAGGCACCTCCCTGTGCAAGCAAACAGCAACAAGCACTGGGATAGCAATAGTTTTCTCACTTTATTCTCAAACATGCGTTTCAGATGTGTACTGCTATGCCTTTTGTTCTAGGTATGTTTTAGTAAGGAATTCAGTCAGAAGCTTTTTTTAAAATTAACATGGATTTTATTGTTTGTGTATGTTTAAGGACTACAAAGCAAAGAAAACTATTAGAATTGTAACCTTGGCTGAGGATCAGTGCACACCCACTGTTGGAGGGGAAGGGGACTGCATTTTACATTTTAAACTTCTGTTGCAAGGAAATTGTTATGCATCGGCATCTGAGGGCACAGCTGACTCTCTTGTAGATATTGAAATAACACATAACTCTCCAGTCTCCGCTCAGCTACAAATACTCTCAAAAGTCTCTGACTTTCTGTTTAGAAGTCTGCATTCTACCTATCTTTCATACTGAATTGTCAATTCACTTGCTAATTCACATTCACTCTTAAATTGTTTCATCTTTGTTCTGCCTCCAGTAAGATTCATAAAATGATGAAGATTTTTAGAGTCCTGAAATATCTTCAATGGATATAATTTACGAAATTTCTTCCCCATGGCCTTAAACAACACCGACGAAGGAATATGCATTGCTGAAAAAGTAAAAGGTTTTAGGATCAAATCTCACAGCTTTCCAGTTGAAAATTTACATCACTGGAGGCAGGATTGCTCATTTCATATTAAAACACTTGCTGACAGGCCCATCCTGTCTCAACACCTCAGATTTCCCACACAGCTTCATACTGCACTAATTATTTAGGGTACTTTTAAACACTTTCAAAATCACAGTCACTTTTTTCCTACTATGTTCAAGCAGTTCAGCACAGTAATTAGGGCAGCCTGGTTTAAAGACAAAAAGCCCCACATAGTACTTAAAATGTAACAGCACCTAAAATAGCTTTTTTAAATAAGCGTTGGCCTACATAAAGTGCTTAAAAAATGGCCAAATTCTCCTCTGGGATATTAACCGTAACTTTTTTTATTCAACCTTAATTTTCTATTCTACATCCTGGTCAATAACAAACCTTTACTAAATACATAATGTCAAAAGGAACAGGATAGGAAGAGTGCCAGTTCTCAAGGACAACTCATGCTTTTTTTAACAGCACCTTTTGTATTCTCAGGCATCTAGTGGAGGGGCAAAAAAAAGGCTGAATGCAACTAAAGCAAAAGACAAATTTAACCAAAAAAAAACCCCATTACTAATTTCAATTAAGACTTAATTCTTGTTGTGCTAATTATCTTATGTCCGTAGGACCAATATGCTCCCATGGAGTATGTTCGTATTTGTCAAGACACTGAGACAAGCATGTGATTTCCTGTAATCATCACATTTAAAACGATCCCTTAAAAGCATTTCTCTGTGGAATGCAACAGAAATTATCTGGAGAGCTTCTTGTATTGTTTTAAAGAAACACTCACAGACTACATTCACTAAAACACAATTACTTATTCCTAATCCCAGAAGAAAGCAAGATAAGGACAAAACAACAGAAATTTTTGCCTTCAATAAAAATCAGCCAGTGTCTTAGAGGACATGTAAACTTCAAAGTTCTCTTTAAAAATACCAAATAACAGAACTATAAACAAAAATTTTGAAAAAGAGCTAACTTCAAAGCTGAAATTAACAGAGACAATTCTCTCTTCACTACAGCGAGGAAGCTGGGAGGGAAAAAGGTAAGTTTACATATGTTATACCAAACTCTCCCACAGAAAATTACATTTTCTCAGACATAAGTATTAGCTAGAATAAGAGATAAAGAAAGGGCATTCCCAGATGGCATTTAGCTACAATACAAATGGGAAGGCTAAGATGGGCAAAGTAAGTAGTGGGTTTTGTTGCAGTGCTGCTCCTGGACCTCATGAAGGAGACCTTAACAACTCTGTGCCTCACCCACCTACTGCCCAATATGATTGTATATTCCTCCTTTATCCCCTCTCTGCCTTCTCCTGAAAGATGTAACAAACTTCATGTTTCTTTTGTGAATTTCTTATCCAAAATACAGTATTCCCTTTTGAGTTCATGTACAATTCTAATAACGGAACTGAAGCATGCTTTCCTAAGTCACATCTGAAAGGAAAGAAGGTTGCAGTGCAAACAGCACAGTATCAGAGTATGCTCTTCCAAGAGATCACCTCCAGTTGCTTGCCCTGGTACCCTCACTCTAGTTCACTCTTATTCCAGCACAACCACTAGCACACAGAGATGCTGCCTACTTTAGGTTTCACCATAACAACCCAAGACCATTTTTGAGCACATTTTTCTGGCCCTGTTTTTCAACAGAATCATTTTGAGAGAAGGGAGGTAAGAAAAAACTGATCAGGCTTCTCCAGCAGCAGATCTGTAATTGCGTCAGGGGAGGCTCAGGTTGGGTATTAGGAAAAGGTTCTTCACCTACAGGGTACCTGGGCACTGGAACAGGCTTCCGGGGAAGTAAGTAGTCACAGCACCAAGCCTGACAGAGTTCAAAAAGCATCTGGACAACGCTCTCAGGTGCACAGTGTGATTCTTAGGGCTGTCATGTGCAGGGCCAGGAGTTAGACTCAGTGATCCTTCTGAGTCCCTTCCAACTCAGGATATTCTAAGGTTTTAATGTGGCGATTAGGGGCCTCAGCACTACCTACTCAGAACTATTTGCCAAATATTTCCTTATTTGCCAAATCAGTAGCTAATACAGTCAGAAATAAAATCACTACATTATACTAGTTTTGCTGACTCTTTCAAGTCCATATCTGGATATCGTTCACAGTTCACTGAGTGAAGACATCTCCTGTGTAGCACTGCATTAGATGAGATGCAAGATCTTCCTCAGATTAGAGTACAGCCCAGAAATAAAAATCACCTGCTCCAGATGACCTCTTGTCTAAATATATGCAAATTCACAAAACTCCCAAATTCACAAAACCTGTAGGCATCCCGTTAACTGATTTAAGTTGGACATATTTACATATTTTCACAAAATTGCCACTTATGCCTTCTGCTGCTATTAAGCTGCAGTCTATCTAGCCATGGTTTACATAGTCCCCAGTGCCTCCCATTTACGTATCAGACTCTTCACTGAGATGCTTTCACTGGCTACCTTTTCAACGAGTTATTTTTCTGACACCTTAGCATACAAAGGCCAAACAAGCAAGAAAGGGGATAGGAAGGCACAGAGTACCAGGAAGGGTGGGTAAGGATGAGAGGCAGGACAGTAGCAGTCAGCATTTTGATCCAGGTGGACAGCACAGACCAGCAGCCTAACTTGTAAAATGGGGTTCTAGCAGCAATACTTGCCAGCTCAAAGACATGGGGGGATGGGGAAGAAGGGGAAAAAGGAAAAAAATTAATAGGAAGCTCTGTATAAACCATGGGCAGATTACCTGGATCTGTGGATTAACCAAGGCCTCTACTGGGGAATCAACTCTAGTGCAGAGTGAGAATTAACTCAGATCAAGGCCTAAGGGAATGACCATACTCTCTCCCACTACTGCAGCCACACTTTCTCAGCACTGTAAGGGTCTTCATTCTACTTCTGCAGAGTGAGCTTGGCTGTGTCTGTACCACACCTGCGGGGTTTCAGCACCTTGCTAGCCCATGTACAGGCAGATGAGGACAAGCTCCACTGAGTCCACACAGCACTACCACAGCAGGGCTTTCCCTGAACTGCATCAGTCAGTGGGAATATAAAAGCCTTAGAATTTAACTTTCAAGATCTCCCAGATCATTCAACAGCAAAAATTAAGAAATAAATGTACACTGAAGACTTTAGCACACAAATAAATCAATCACAAGACTAACAGATGTAAAAATATAATTTCACAGCTGCCTAATCTGTCCAGTTCATGGCATCCCACTTCTTCCAGCACTCAGGCCACAAGTTGATATGCTAGTACAGGCATGGGACAGGATCCCAGCAGACCACTCTAAATCACTTAAGCTGCCAGAAAACACGTCAGGACTGGCCCTGGCCCACGTCCCTGTCAGGACTTCTCACAGTTCACTAACTCTGGCCATCTTCCTTTCCATCTACAGTCCTTTCATCACTAGTCCAATAAGGCACCATAAACTTTTACTGGGAATCACCCGGAAAGATGTGTTAAGATCAAAGAAAGAAAGAAGCAATTACAAGTAAAGTTTGAGCAGATAATAACCTTTCTATAACACACTTTAAATTGAGCATAGAAAAAGTAATTTTTTAAAGCTAGATTTTATCTACTAATGTAATTCCAAATCTACAGTCCAGAAGGAAACTATGGAAAAAGGAAAGGACCTTCAACAGAGCGGAGACTGAAATGATTAGCAAAGGAGGCCAACGATATTGACAGGGCTTCCAATATCCCCTGAAAGACAGGTCTCAAAACAGCTAATTGAAATTCACGGATTTGCATACGAAGAAATACATACGTATATACACGTACACACATGTGTGCGTGCATACACACGTATGTATATGTGTGCATGTATCTATGTACGTACGTACGCCAAGCCCTAAAGTGCAGATCCCAGCGAGGACCCCGCTCAGCGGGGACACTTTCAAGCCCAGTAGGGCACAGCCCACAGCCCTTCCAGGGAGCGGGGCAGCGCGCCTCAGTCCAAGGCCGGGTGCCAGCTGGCTCCAGAGCCGGCGGCTCGGGGCGAAGCGGGGCTCCGCGCCCCTGTGCCCCGCCACGTTACCGCGTCCCGGCCGGCGCGGCGGCCCGGGGAGGAGCGGCGGGGCCGAAGCTAGGGCTGGGCCGGGCCGGAGGGGCGGGGTCACGGCGAGGGTGAGCACCGGCAGCCACCAGAGCCGAGGGACAGGACCAGTGTGACCCCGGGGCAGAGCCAGGCGCTGGGGGAACCGCCGCGGCACCCCCTCAGCGGCCGCGGTACCTGAGCTATCCCCCTCCTCGGAGACGGACGAGCTCTCGGTCTCCTCCTCCTCCGAGCTGCTGCCCTCGTTCTCTCCGTAGTCCACCTCCATCTCATCGTGATTATTTTCCTTCTTCTCCCGGGAATGGACCGGCATCGTCCCCGCCGCCGCTGCGAACCCCGAGCCCGCCCTTCCCGCCGCCGCTCCGCCGCCGCCACCGGCCACTCCGCCCCGCCCGGCGCCGG
>VZRE01007506.1:0-61348 GCA_013396775.1 Cephalopterus ornatus | reverse complement strand
GGGGCTGCCGCGGTGTGCCGGGGGCCCGAGATGCTCTGCTCCCGCGGGTCCACCGAGATACGGACGTTTCCACCGCGCCTGAGGGTGGAATTCCTTTGGCAACTCTAGGAAGAGGCGAAAAACTGCTGTGCTTACACTGTGAATTACTCTCTAGAATACATAACTGCTGGTGCACATGAATAGAAGTGGCTGGTGAGCGCAAATGGGGCTGTGACTCCTTAATCCATTTTCCCTGCGTTCTTACAATAACGATTTATGTTTGTGTACGTTTTCAAGGTAAGAGCTACAACAAGTAAGTGCTCACTCGAGTTGATGTGGAGGAGCATCCATACAGGCAGTCTGAAAACACAGTTGGTCAAGGAGAGCAGGCAGGCCCTTAAGTGCCGCTGCAGTTGCATGGGAACAGCCATTGAACCTGATCAGTGATTTGGAAATTGTGTTTATAATTTCCTAAAAAAACGGTGGAAAAACCCCCTTAGAGTTAACCATTCCAAAATATCTGTTAGTTGCATGTGTTTGTAAAAATCCAAGTAATTTTCATCAAGCTGTCCTTGAAAAAAGAAGTTTGCTCCAGGGTGTCTTTTGGGCCCTTCAGTTCTATAAATCCGTGTGTTGCTTCTGACAGTTTAACAACACGTGAGCAGGGCTGGGTCAAGGGCAACTGCATTCCGTGTTTAGTACAGAATGCTGAATGGATTATTTTGGGTTCTGTCCACAGTCTGGTGGTATTTATGTACCTTGTCCTCCAAAGCTGGATTCTTTCCTTTCAAAGGAAAATGGCTATTGCTCCCTTTTTTATATTGGTGTTTGAAGGAACAGGTGTTCCCATGTTGCACCATCTGCTGCTGCATGAGTTATTTTCTGCAACATAGTAATTATGTAGACTTGAAATGGAGAATAGTTGTGTAGCTAGCTGTCTAAGAGCTTGGGTAGTCAGGTATCTCCTCTTGCCTCACTCAGAATGTACCACTCTTCCGTTTAACAAGCTGTACTAAGCCAGTGGTGGTTGATTTTTAGCTATATGTTGATTTTTAGCTGCTTTATCAGTTGAAATTTAAGAGGAAAAAGCATTCTAAAGAAACTAAGTACCTCTCTGAATTTAGGTTTCCCGGCTAAAGTGTGTTGAATATTTCTAGTTTTGCTTTAGTCTGCAAAAGACTGAGTGATTTTGATCTGATCTGTTCTAGATCTGATGTTTCTGTTGTTTGCCGTTTATTTTTATGTTTTTTCTTCAGCTTTCTTAATAATTGCATACATTCTGCAAGATGAAAGCCATGAGCTCGATGTCAAGCAGATATTGTTATCTAATCTAAGGTTTTTGTTTACTGCCTGTAAGACACAATAAATCTCTGCTCCGTGTGTATATCTCAGCTGTTGAGGCACAGCTCCCACAATATCCCTTTTTCCAAGTTTGGGAGAACACAGTGTGTGACTGTGTAAATAGGGAAAGGTGTAACAGTACTCTTCAGTTTGTTTGTTTTGGATACATCTACAAAATTTTGTCATTATGCAGATATTCTTGGGTGCATGAGGTACAAAAACAAGGTCTTTTTTAGGGCAGGGGAGTAAGGTATTTCTATGCACATTCCTACTGTAGTGCAAGACAAGTGTATAGCAGATTATTTGAAGTTTGTCTTTGCTGTGATCACCTCCTTGCCTTTTTCCCTGAATTTCTATACTGCCTAAAGTGGCTTCCAAAACATAAGCTCTATGCTCTTTCTTCTCCAATTGTTTCTTTGACTAATCTGCAGGACCAGATTAAAAAAATTAAGGGTTTTTTATGAGATAGAACTTCTGCCTGAGGTGGCTTCTTACACAGGCACCGTCCTGCAGCTTGAGCAGCATAGTGCTGTGTATCATTTTTTCCTCAGCGACAACTCCCCCAGCATAATAATTGCCATGTTTCCATATTTTCAGGGGAGCCAAGTTAGCTATTGGTAACAGACTGTCTGAGGGGACGAGGGAGGAAATCTCAGTTCTGCATCGTCATGAATAAAAAATAATTTTTGTTTATCGCTGTTAGCCCCTGCACATTAGAGACTAAAAGACTATCAAGAAGTGGATTTTCTGCAGTTTCACATCCAGGAGGAGAGAATTTTCTCTTGTTCTTTAACTTACAATCCTTTCAGTAGGTGTATTGGACCACAGTTCTTTTTTTTTTTTTTTTCCTACCCTGCACTTTTTAGTCCTTGGTTCAGCAGCAATAAACAGGCATGGCCTTGGTTTCATGGTTAAGACTTGAGGGGAGGAAAGGGAGTATTAGTTCATTTTCCCCCTATTTTATCAAGACATCCAAAGCAGCAGTTCTCCACTAAGCCAAAATAATGGAATAGTCATGAAAAGAGGCAAGTGCTTGTGAATTACAGACTGCTGGCTGTTAGCCAAAGAGGAGAAATCTAAAAAATTTAATTATGGTAAAAGATTGAGAGCCGCATCCTGCAAGGCAATAGCGCTAGTCAGGAATTGTCTAAAAATATTTACCATAGTACAATGTCATTGTTAGTAAGAACCAGAAGAGACTGAACAATATCAAAGTACCTAATATGAAGCTAGGTGAATAGATAGCACAAAGGCTAAGACATTTATTTTTAAAAAATTAAAGGTAGTGTACATTAAATGGAATTTTTTTTAATTCCATCTTTTACAAGATAGCTTAGCGTGCAACGAGTTGTATTTCTCTAGGAAAAGGTATCCTGTCATTGGTGACAACTTGGTTTAAATTTTGTAAAAGATGCAAATTAGTCTACATAAGGATATACAGAAAATTTTGTGTCTTCAGAAAGTGGTGTACCATTATACCAAATACAATTACAGCTTTAGGTGTAATTTTTTTTTAGTAGAGGTTAAAGCCTTTAAGAGATCTCCAAGTAATATTATTATTGCTAAGAAACACTAAGAGAAATTGGAAAGAGATTGAAGTCTTATATCTTGGGACTTAGCAGTCTGTGAATGAAGGGAATCTGCTTTTCATTGTTGTCTTGCTCCAGTATATTTCTTGGAACAACTGGAGCTATCTGCTTTAATAGATTTTATTCTTTTGAGATGTATTAGTTTCCTCCCATAGAGAAGTGTTTACCCCACCCCACTCCTTTGGGTTTTTTTCTTCTCAGTTCTGAGAAGTACCTTTGAATCTCATACAGTTCCATGATGCTGACTTGGTCAATGTGTGACTTTTTATCAAACTGTGCAACTGTCTTGTTTCTGTGTGGTGGAAATGCTGTAACAGTTGTGTTTACTGTGTGTACCTGTGGTAGTTAGAGTATACAGACCTGGAGAGGGAAGGTTGAACGGGATTCCCTTGCAGTCTGCGTGGAAGGGGCTCAGCCTTTTCGGAAGGGAGGCCTTGCTGTAAGGAAGGCTGCCAGCTGCAATTAATGCAGGTGATCACCGAGAATTCTCCTGCAGATGAAGGGGGAGGCACATTGTGCACCTTACCAAATAAGGTATTGCCTGCGGAATGAAACCTGTGACTTTCCAGAAAATATATATATTTTCAGCAGTCCCTAGTCAATTAGCAGCTAACTGCAATTTTGGCGATCATTAAGAAGAAATAACATGGAAAGAATATTGCATTGTTTTTATAATGTGGCACTGTTTAATCAGACTTCAACATCAAACTAAAATTTCATGATTTTAAAATGGTAGTTTGTAAAAGTTTGTTCTAGTAATCTTTCAAGCATCAAATCTTACTTGATATGTCCTTTTGTTAAAACACTGCTTTAAGCATTCTGTAAATAATTAAGGCAACTGGATATGTGACCCTTTCATAGGGTCTTACCTTAACAATATTGACTTTTTGTTTTGATATCAAATATGTTGATGCTACCTGTTGGATTTGTCAGAATGTGTAAATGTATGTATTTTAAAAAAAAAGCTCAAACCTCTGAATATTTAATGATTTCTATGTAATCTTACTGTGTGCAAGTAAGTCAAATGAAATACTTGGTTTAAATTTACTTATAGAGCTGAATTCTTAAGATAATTGTTTTCTTGTTGGGTTGGGTTCTCCCCCTTCCCTTTTCACATTTTTGTAGAGGAGAAATAACAGGCCTGTAATCTGTTAATCCAGATCAAAGAAAAAAGGAAATATATTGTAAATTATTTTATTTGCATTTTATGTCTCAAAACTATGCTGCTTTTATCTCTGGAACGATGGAGAGAATACTTGTAAAATGTAACACAAAAAGAACTGAGTATCTAAAGTGTGGGGTGTTTTTATTATTTTGTTTTCTTATTCTTAGTGGTTGGTTAGTGCTTTACATCTCATGTAAGCAATCTCTGAAAGGGAAAAGTCAAGCTATACGGAACAGAATGAAATTGGTAGTGTTGGACCTGATATATCCATTTTGATGTATTGTTTAATATTAAATAATATACTTAATCAGAGATTGCACTTGTCTACAGAGATTTTAATTTAAGAAATCTGTTTCATTGATGGTCAGCCCTAATGCTTCAGCTGGATGACGTTCATTGATGTTGCACATTATCAGCATCAGTCATAAATGAAAAATGTTTTATGGTTGTTAAAGTGAGAATAAATGAGAAGCTACAATAAAACTAGCTGCTTGGAGTTTTCTTGGAGATAACTATTCCAGAAGTTTCTGTGGATGTGCAAAGCTGTATTATTTTTTACAATAGTTGTAGGGCTTTGTTTTTGGTTCTCTTTCATGTTTGTTTTTCTTTTTTCTTTCCTGGTAAATCTAAGTGCAAAGGACAATGTCACTGCTGTAGCTTATGTATCTGGGTGCAGATTGCATGCAGTTTAAGAAATTAGACTTCATGTTCTGTCAGCCTTGACTTAGCCCTGAACCAGTTATGTTTTGGTCAGGAGCAGAGGGGGAAGATTTGCTTTGCTAATGTTGCACTCGACTTGCGGAGTGCAGCAGTGGCCAGGGCTGCTGAATTGCAAGGGTAAGGGCTGGAGCCAGATCAAAGCCCCGGGGTAGACAAAGGCGAAGCTCTGACCTGGTGGTTGTGAAGGAAAAGGTTTGTGTGGGGTTAGTTTGTGGCAGTTTGTAATGAAAATAAGTACATTACTATGGAAGTGTTTGAAGTTGCATAAATAAAGGCTTAAGTTCTGGAACACGTGTGAATTGTTATGGAAGTATTTCCTAAAAGTTTACTAGTGTAACTCTTCTAGAGGATGCAAGCAACTTGAGAGAATTAGCTTGGAAAGCTGGCAGCTGCTTCTGCTCATTTCTATAAAGCACTGGTGTAATAGTTTCTATGTAGGTGATGTTCATTGGTGCTGTTAACCTGCTTGTTTATTTGTGATTTTTTTTCTTTTATGTTTTTATCTAAAAAGTGGTGGTGATTGGGAGTTCAGACTTGTCTGATGCAAAATAGAAGTCCATTAGGAGACTTCTTTAAGTCTGTTCCCTTTTCAGTATCAAAAACCTCAAGAATATTTTCTTTGACAAAATTACCTTTTTTAAAAAATTATTTTTGGTAAATAGCTGTTAGATCTGAAACAGTTACAGTTACTGCAAATATGAAGGCATTGTTTAATAGATTTGCATTTGTGGTCTGTTATCAGGGCTCTTTCACTTTGACAGTCTGTGAACTATGCCAGAGCCAGCAGTTGGTTCCCGAGGTTTTCCATTTTCTCAGTTACATGCTTTTCTGTTCGAGAGGCAGTCCCTATGTAACTGAACCTCTCTGCTGTTTTGCTGTACAGAAGCCGTTAAATTTTTCAACATGGAAAATTAAGAATGAGTAAGTTCTATTGTCCAATTTGATTGTGTGTTAACTGAAATGGAGGACACTGGGAAACCTTTTGCTTTCTAGTGGCAGCAGTTTGTTACAAGATTGATGGTGAACGTGTCAGTCTATAGCAGGCCTCTGTGTTACAGAAATAGATCTAGAAGTCTGGCCATCTTCCAGGTCATTGTTTGCTGCAGTTGTCATTAGTATTTTGGTTTTGAGTAAGGATGAGGGAAAGTGACCTAAAAGCCAGTAAGTTTTGGAATGAGACAGTATAATGTTTTTGTTATACTATGTGCTGGACAATTTTATATATAAATGTAGTATAAATTCTGAAACTTTTAAAATAGAACATAAAATGAACCACAACCTAATCTGTAATGACTTAGACTATTTTTTTAAATTTGTGCAATGCAGTGTGAACTGATGGAAGTTCTTTTCAGAAAAGTTAATATATGTCTAAGATCTGTTTTGGTGGGTTTTCTTTTTAAGTTTAATTGTTTATCTTTAAAGTTCCATCCTGCGCAGAAAGGTACTAACTTACGTGCTTTATAATATTTTAATTTTATACGGCAGGCAATCATCTCAATGGTATAGATGCATTACCCTCAATTCATTTATAAATACATAGCAGATATTGTGGATTAGTTTATAATAATTTGTAGAGTAATACTTAGAAAACGAAATGAACGGAGAAGACAAACTGTGTATAATAAAAGTTTAAAGGCCACTGAGGTCTTCTTCCAATAAAGGATTGGTGTATTGAATGTATAAACTTGTAAGCTTTGTAAATTCTTGTTCAGGTGATCCCTTACTTTTGCATTGTAATTCTAAGTATGATATTCAAATAGTATCCTCCTTCTAATGTGTACTATTAAGGGTGAAATTTTTATTGAAATACTTTTCTGAATGGAAATTATTCCCGGTTAAAAAGGGATGTGCTAATAAATGAACAATAATAAAAGCACTGGACTAAATGGGTTTACTTTCAGTCAGAACAAATTTTCTGCAGTAAGACTTTGGCCTGGAACCTTTCCTTACTAAAATTATCAGCATGGACACTAAAGTTTTGAATATTTTACTGAGATACTTAAAAAGAAACTAACCTTTCATAAAGTTTTGAACAATTAACCTTCAAAAGAATTGGTCATTTGAAAATATAGGAAACAAGTTCCTAAAATACAGTCATACAACTCGGTAGGAGGGTTTTTTGGTTTGATTTTTGTGGGTTTTTCTCTTTAGTCCTTCTTTGTTACTGCTGCAGTCATAAGGTAGGGAGTAGCAGAACTTCCATATTTCAGTGGGTTTAATGGAAATAGGAACTCCAGGAGATCTGCTACTTGAATGCTCTTGTAATGAGGGACAAATATTTTAGATAACTAGTCACCCATTTTTAGTTTGGTTCTCTGTTGCATGCATCAAATTAGAACATAAATCCATAAGCTGAGTACAATTTCTAAAACTTAAACCGAAAAAGCAAACTTAACTTCTTAATGCTGAACCTTGAAAACCCTTCTTTTAGAAGCTTTATGGGAGGAAGAAAAGGACAGAGAAGCTGTGCTATGTCTCTTTGTGCTTAAACGTAACTTTTTCCTTGAAACAAAACAAAAACCCAAGCAAAAAAAAACCTAAACAAAACCTCACTGAAACTCAAGAGGTCAGATTTGTACCAGTTTTTAAGTTACAGAAAATTATTAAGGAAAAATCAACAATCAAGGATCCATATTTCTTGCTCTTCTAAAGCATGAAGAAAACTGCATTTTCTTGACAAACAGCCTTCTTAAAATACGGAAATCAGGATTTTAGTGTACTAAAACTATGCTTTCTTCAGTAGAAACTTTTTTTGTAGTTTTTACATTGTTGCAATACAGTAATGTCTCATTTTCACCCCTCACATTCGGAGTAACTTTTCCAACTATTTCATATGGTGCCAGATCTGTTTCTGAGTCCTTCCCTCCCAGTCCAGACACAGAAACAAGAACACAAGGAGTACATTAGTTTGTTTGTATTCTTCTATCACAGATCATGTAACTAAGTTCTTTTTTTAAAAAATAAAAAAGGAAATGCACTGGAAGTTATGGAGGAAAGCCTGTTTCTGTTTAATCCTACTTTACCTAAAAACAAGGCTATGTCTCTTCTTAAAAAGGCAGAGAAGACTTAACTAGCCAAAACAGAGAATCAACTTCCTGAAAATTCCCAGTTCAAGGCTGTCTGAAAAGGATATGCTACTCATAGAGGAAATTATTTTTGCTTCTGTATGCAACATTTATGATACTTTGAGAGAACATAGAGAAGAGACAATGACCTAATGTTGGAGAAAATGGTTTAAGATGTGAGAATGGAGAAGCTGTATCTTTAGCAGATCAAAAGGATAAAGGTAAACTGAATATTTTAGAGACATTTTCACTAAGAAAAAAATCAGATCCTTAATTAATGAAGAAAGCTCTAACAGCAGCATATAACTGGGAGTTTTAATGTTACAGTACTCAAGGAGAGCAATAGTCACTCCATGCATGCATTAGTCTTGTGGATTGTGTTCAGTATAGAGGTAGCTGTGAGATGGAATGATGTTTACAGGTGGCCAGACTAGATGATTTGCGGATTAAACTCTTTAAAGGCCTATGTTGTTATCTGCTTTTTTCTCCCCTACTCCTTCTTGCCATAATTCTTGGTCAGGGTATTTTTAATGAATTCCAAACTTCTCGACCAACGCAAGGTTCCAAATTTCTGCACCAGCAGCTTGCTGAATACGCTTACCTTGCACTATAGGTGTCCTCTGTTAATGAGCAGATGCTCTATTTTACTCTAGGTGGCAAACCTATCAGAAAAACTGTATTTTCCCTCCCTTAAAAGGAAACCTATTTTTCAGCATTAACAGAAATAGTTTGTGGGTTTTTTAAAAAGTATTATTTTCACATAATGAAAACTAAATTCCCATTCAATACAATGTCATATTTTCTTCCATCTGGTGCATTAGAGTTTATTGCAAAAATTCAGTTGTTGGTAACTGATTTGAATTTTAAAAACTTGCTTTTGATTATGCTATTAAGTGTGATCTTAGGAAGAAATCAGAGAGAAATGCATTAACTACGGAAGTTGCAAAGTCAAGGAATTTTTTACTTTGCCTCCTACTCTTGCAAGTTATGGCTGTATTCTGAAGGTATGCTTTTAGTGTTAATTGAGCGTTAGTGGTAATAGTACAGGTCCTCCAAGCATTTTCTGAGGTGACTGACACCACGTTTTTCTTGAATAAATAAAGACAAAATAAAAATAATTAAAAAAAAAAAAAGGCAAACTTCTGAAATTCCACCCTACCTCCCACCCCAAAGTCAGAATGCATTACCACAGTACCAGCTGTACGTATGCAATTATGTGGTAAAATGAGAATCACTGTTCAGCTGTTCAAGCAAGCCTTCATTTTGTTGCCTGAAGAATCTCGGAATAGTGTCTCCAGAAATTACTGACTGTTTTGTTGAGATTGTTTAGAGAATACATTTGATTTAGGCTTTTTTTTTTTTTTTTGTCTTCAGAGTTGATCCATGTGTGGGGAAGGAATGAGGGCCTATTTCAGGAAACAAAACATTTAACATGCCTGCAAAAATGCAGCATTCCTGTGTGTTGATTGGCAGAGATCCAGCTTATCTGCCTCCCTTCCCTTTAGTATTTGGAACTAGTCCTTTTGGCACATTTGCATCAAGTCAACCATTCCACCACTTGCTGTGTGCAATTCCCATTAGCATTTAAATATAGGGACTGCAGGATACCTTTTGCCACCTTTATTCCAAACACCTCCATCACTGCTTTCTTTTTTTTCGTTTAATCTTCCCGTCTCAAACTCTTTTTATTTTCTTCCACCTGTGTTTTCTTGTCCCTAGCCTAGGACTCACTTAGGGTTCTGCCCCATGAGTGGAAGTGTTTATAATGGCTGTGCCTATGCTCTAGTCATAGCTCTATTTTGTGTGCTCTTGCCCTGACAACTGAAAATCATTGTCTAGCTTGTTTAAAGTGGAACTGGTTTTTGTTGTCCTTTAACGTTTCCACCTCTAAACTCTTAACAGTTTAACTGCTGATCTGTATGTGGTGTAAGAGTTTCTGCAGAACTGGGGGTTTGGTGATCCTGTAGATGGTCAGGCACATGCTTGCTGCTCTGGACCACTAAGTTTATTCTTAGCTGAGCTGCCTTGCTTAAGAGTTGATCTTAGCTGCAAATATAGTGCTGTTGGCTATATTAGAGCACTCTGACTCTGCTACACTCATTATGCAAGATGTTGACAGAATGCTGTGATACAGTAAAATCTGTATTGGAAACTTTTCTAGCAAAATTTTTGTCAAGATAGTCCTCTAAAGCTGCATAATAAAATAATAACTGAAAATATGCCATGCCTTGGCATTTCACTTGATTCTTTTTGTTCTTTATAGTCTACTATTTGTATATCCAGCCATGTGAGATAATAAAGATTGATGTATTCTAAATTAGAATACATAGGTTAAAATCCTTATGATCCCTTACACAATTAGAAGGAGATTTATAGAAGGTATGTCTACAGTGGAAGGTGATGTCTCAGTGTGTATAGCTGGTGAAAGGGCTGCCTTAATGTTTTATTTTTGTTTGGTTTTGTTTGTTCCACATCAGTATTCTGAAAGGGGAGAGTTTTGCTTCCATGCTATTGTTTTGTTCACCTAATTTCTCTAGCCTTATGTAGTTAAGTAACAGGACAGAGAGTGTCTTTTCGTTCAGTATGTACTAAGGCTTGAAGGAATTGATTGTTTAAAATGATCAGTTTAAATTTAATCTAGATAAATCACTCAGTATTTCTTTACTGAAGATTTGCACAAAACCATCTGTGGGGTTGTGGGAAGAGTCTGGAAACTTTCCTGGGGTACACAAGAAAGCAACATCGCTCTATACTTACGGTGATATTTCCACTTCAGGGTATCCCTGAAGTCCTAGCTTCTGATCTCCTGAGACCACACAATCAAAGCAGTGGGGAGGGCTGAGCCAGACTAGAAATTAAAGTGCATGTTGGAGCTTGGAGGGAATAAGGAGGCAACAGTGGGAATCCAGTGCTACTGTTTGCATCCTCCCAGCTTGTTTTTCCAAAGAACAGATGTGTTCCTCGTTTACCATCCTTCTTTTACTTCTTTAGTAAGCTTAGTTCTGTCTAGTAATTACAGCTGGGGATTGTGATGGTCTTTCTGCTGTAGAGTTTGGGCAGCATTGCAAACTTTATTTCTATGAAATGAACAATTAAAACCAGATTTATCTGTACAGTGCTAGTCCTGATGGAATTGGGATTTGCTGGCATTACTGTCATGCAAACAGTGAGCGTGCAAGAAGATGCTGCTTCCTGATTTAAAATTCACTAGGCACTTATGGCATGCCATACTGAATTTTATTAGCCTCAATATAAAGAATGATTCTTTACCAATGATAGCTTTTCTTTTAAATATCTTGAGTTCTTACTACTGGTTAATGGTATGCAGTGGTTGATTCTGAATATATGAAAGCAATATAAACAATGTTTTGTTTTGTTTTTCAGAGAATGCAGAATCAATTGATCTCAAACAGTTTTTTGACCTACATTTCTCACATATATATTATGTGTTCTTTGAAAACTTTGTGACTATTGAAGTAGGCCTTAAACAAAAAGGTAAGTCTTCTAAATAGAACACTTTTTTGTATTCTAAATAGAACACTAAGTGTTTGTGTTTTTGTTGTAAAATAAAGCAGGGTGCTGTGAATAAAGCCCAGTGTGGTCACAAATGGTAACATTAGCTGTGCAGAAATATGTGTAAGCACTGACTTTGCAAATAAAGGCAGAGCAGTGAGACGAGCACAGTGGAGGTGAGCGAGAGGTGTTTATTCTCTGAAGGTGAGGTTTGTCCTTTTGCAAAGTGAGGATTCTTAAGGTGTTATACTTCGTGTTCTGCAGAATTATTCTTTAACAAGATATTGTGTAACTTAATCTCTTGCAGCTGTTGATGCCATAATAGGAAGTTACATGAACTGTATTTATGAAATATAATTTTTATTTGCATAAGTAATGCAAAGTTATGGTTGTAAAAATGCAGGGATTTGTTTTACACATTTAAGGATCTTTGTCAATGCTTTTATATTTTGTTTTGATATTGAAAGTGGATCTTCTATTTATTTTTAATTGCATCTAGGTCACAAGTCTCAGAGAGAAGAATTAGATTCTATTCTTTTTATTTTTGAGGTAAGATAATTTGAATATGTTTTTTGCTTTGAATTAAGTCCTGTTATTCTATAGTTGCCTGGAAATACACTTAGCATTTAATTGCTTTCCTTCTTCCTTTTGCTTAGAGCTGAATTTATGTGCTTTGTGTGAGAAGAAAAAGAATTTGACTTGTAGTTTTGCAAGAAGATGTCTAAACTGGAAAAGATATTTTCTGTGACTGCAGATAGTTCATTACTCTTTGGTGGTGGTGTTTCCCCCATCGTGCATTATACACTTTGAAATTCTCACAGAGTCAATCACTGTTTAGTTATGATCTGTTTGACTTTTTGATTGTGTGTTATCTCTGCTTTTTCTCATAATAGATTGCTACTGCAGAATTGGTTTTTATAGATCCTTTTTAGTTTCAAAAAGATTCATTATTTGAAAATTGCATTTCACAATATCGTTTCCAAAAGCGTATCTTGACTTAATTTAGGTAAACTAGAAAATAATTTAATGAAATCAGAACATTTCTGAGCGGATGCTATAGTTTAGAAATAGCTTAGAATGTCAAATATTTGTCTTTCCTTTTTGGTGGAGGTTTCTAATTATAGAACAAGGACTGATCAATGCTTATCTCATGTTTGAATACAAATTCAGTTATTATTTATTTATTAGTGAAGTATGTTGGGGAATCTGAAGAGAGCTAGTTCATTTGTTCACTAGTTTCTGCATAAAGGGATATTAGGTGATCTGTGCTTTGGAAGCAGTTGCTCAGGGTGCTGGAGGGCCACATCCAGGAATTTATTTGAGAAACTAGGTTATATACGAGTTGCAAATGCCTCTAGTTTAAATGTTGCGAGTGCTACATGATAAATTTTTAACTGCCTTTGTTACTAACTGCTCTGTTTCTTACTGTCTGAAGATGATTATCCTCCAACCTAGATGTAGAGGTCTTGTCTTCATTGTTTTGCTGTAGCTCATTACCCCTCTGTTGAGAAGGCAGAAGCAAATACTTGCTTGTGCCACAGAGGCAAGCTGACAGCCGAACATACTAGCTTAAGCCACTAGAAAGGTGGAATAACCTAATGCAACCTGTTGTGAACTAGAACTGAGACAGACACTCATCCTATTTCATTCCCTACTCTATAAACAGCCGTATCTATCAGAGAGGCAGTGGAGCCAGATGAACTGCAGTAACATCTGAGATCTCCAATGCAGGATTTGTCAGACAGTCTGTCAGAGCCTTTAGGCTTCTTAGCTTTAGGAATGGGATCATCTTGAAAGGACAGTAATGCTTCCAAGGGGAGCAGTGTGGGAATTTTCTAAATTGGCGCTTCAGCTTCTGACCTGTGGCCTTTGTGAAAGCACTCTTTTGTCTTCCAAGAGCAATATCTGCAACATACATCCTTGGGTTCTGTTTTTTTATAGAAAATTTTGCAACTCCTTCCTGAAAGGATTCATCAGAGATGGCAATTTCATAGTATTGGTAAGTTGATTTTCTTTTTTTTTTTTTTTTTAAGCTTCTTTTTTATTAGTAGGTACTAGTAGTTCATACTACTCGTTTCCTGGAACTTTAAGTGGTGTACCAGGGATTATGGTCTTGAAACTCTTGCAAGCTAGGTTAAGGAAAATAATAATAAAGGAAACAAACAAAAAATCCCACCAATGTAATGAATAGTCTTCCAGATAGAATTAAATCTGGGCATCTGGAAATAGAACAGTGGCTGAGAAAGAACAAGGACAAGGTGGAAAGTTTAAAGTTTTATTTATTATTTTTTCCTTATTTTTTTTTTAGTAATACATTTCAAAATTGACGAGGTTGGTATTTGTAAATGGGGAATGCTGATTTTATGCATAGTGGTGACTTGAAAATGATTTACTTTTAATTTACACATCTCAAAATTCCTTGGGGAAAGATATTATACATTATGAGGAAGCTATAAAAGGTGATATTTGGTTTTTTTTCCTTCTGGCATTGAATCAGTTGCCTGAAGATATCAAGGTCACCAAGATTAAATTGGAGATTGCCAAGGACTTGTTTAAAAGTTACTATCAAGTCTGACCGAGAACTCTGACATCTTACTGATACAGAAAGAAAGAACAAAAGCAAAGAAAATATTTTTTCCCTTTTTTTTTTAGGTTTGATTTTAAAGAAGCTTCTTCACACTGGAAATTCATTAAAGGTACTGGAGAAAGTTGCATACTACTTTTGCTTAAAACATTTAAAAATACAAATAAGAACTTAAGAGCAAATTTTTATGGTAAAAGCAGAGGAATCAGAAGCAGATCATGACCTGTGTGTCATGAAAGAATGACTTCAGATCATCATCTTTACCTCGGTAGAACTAACCTCTAATGCAGAACTAACTTCTGCATTAATGCAGAAGTGTTGCCTTAACCATTCATTGTTAGGGGCAAGGCAACTGGTTTCGGGACTCAGGAATCAGAACTACCTTGGAAATGGAAGGTTATCTGTGCCAAAGAGACTTGCTGGTGGGTAGAGTAACTTAAATGGCTAACTATGGAACAAAAGCCACTCAAATGTAGCATGTAGTTTTGGTGCTGCAGCAAACAGCTGCTCCATTCCACTGTAAACCACCTGCAGGCTTGTCTAATACTGAAATTCTCCAGTGGGAGAGCCAGGAGGGGAGTGCTCTAGGACTCCATCACCTTTTTTGAAGGAGAAATGGGTCATTCTGATACAGGAAACTCACTCTGTTAATTCACGAACACATTTAGAAATTTTATGTCAGTCTTTATTTTCCGAAAAGTTTGTGTAGCATCTTGCAGTGCTGTAGTCAAGCGAGTGATTAGACACATGTTGGTTTTTTCCTCTTCTTTCGGAGAAACCCCTGTGAAAAGTTCTGTGAGACAAACAGCAGAGAAGGTGCCAGGATTGCCCTTGCATTTCAGCAGGAGCAGATGTGTTAGATTGGCTCTGCTGATTGCTGGTGGTCATACTGTCTGTCCACATTTTTTTCTATCACTCACCTGCTCCCTCCAGGACAAGTGGAAATTCTTTTGTGTGTTCTGGGACAAGATAACTTATTCCATTTTTTTTCCTTTTAAGATACGTCGAGAGGGTGTGCGTCTCTTTCTTTTGTGGCTGCAAGCACTTCAGAATAACTGTAGTAAAGAACAATTATGGATGTTTTCTTGCTTGATTCCTGGATTTTCATCACCACAGTCTGAATATGGCCCCCGAACACTTGATAATCTCATTAACCCTCCTCTTAACGTTCAAGAAAGTAAGTTATTTGGTAATATTACTCAATTCTCAACACAATTCAATTCTTGTCACAGAAAAGGCAAGTTGAGGTAACAAAAACTAAAGTACATATGTACCCAGGAAGATGATGGAGCTATTAATAAGTTTCTTAGCAGTTTATCAGGTCTTCTTTCAGTAGCAACTGTTTTGTTATTTTTCAGGATGAGTTGTTTTTTGTGGTTTTTGGGGTGTTTTCCCTAGGTATGGCTATTGTAGCTTAACACAGAGAGGGTGAAAATTAACTGACCAATAGTATGCAGTTCCTCAGGATTGCACTAGAATACTGCATATACTGCAAACTTGCACATTCTGATTGCACTGAACATTTGCACTGGCCTTGTTCATACTCCAGGGACCAAGCTATGCAAAGCAGTTTCTGGTGTGGTCTTTAAGAGAATGAGTGGGTTTTAGGGTTCTGTGTAAGGACAAATGTGTCTGTGTATGGCCAGGCAATTAAGGCTGTGGTATTTTTGCAATTTGAAATCTTTGAAAAGCATTGGACCTTGCAAATTGCAAAACCTGAGGTCATAAAGGTTTGCATCAATAGAAAAGCGTGAGCATTCTGAGAGAAGGTTTTTATACTTTCTAGATTTGTTTTTTTACTGGTAAGATCATTATCTTGATTCTAATCAATAGAGGATAATTTTTCTCTTAAGATGATTCTTATGACATTTTTTCTGTTGTTCACTCTAGCAGTAAGTATCAGATACTGGTTACTTTGGGGAGTCTCTTGTCTCCTACCTCAATTTATTCATGTTAGTGGGATTTTAAGTTCACTTATTAATGATTTACAATTGGATGAGGTCATAAGTGCAAGCTGTGCATTCACATAAGCGGGAATAAAAATTAAACTGCTTTTTCCTCTGAATATTAAGTGCTGTTGCCTTCTTTCCGTCTTCACCCAGGATTTTAATATTTTATTGCTTGTAGAGGCAAGCAGTGTCTCCATGACTAGTTATTAAATTTTCGGAAACTTAGCAGACAAATTTCATTTTCCTTTTGGAAAAATTCAGTTTTGTCAGATAGATTCCCAAGATGCATTAAGAAAACCTAGTTATTATCTGCTATGCTTTTTATATGTGTAAGAAATTAATTCTGTGGTGGTTTATTAGTTAAAATTTCCTGATTTCTATTTATCTATGGGTGTACTGTTTTACCTATAACTGTCTGTGCTTACTCCAGTGCATTTCTACTTTCACAACTTGGTAGATATTTATGCATAAGAAGTGGTCTAAACATGAAGTGTACTTCTATTTTTCTTTAAATAGCTCAAGTCACTACAGAGGAAATCACTCCACTTGTTCCTCCACAATCAGGAGATAAAGGACAAGAAGATTTAACAAGCTATTTTTTAGAAGCACTTTTGAAATACATGGTAATTCAGGTATGTTCTATAGTTTTCAAGCAAACAAGTATGAAACAATTAGCACCTCTTTGTCCATTACAATAAGTTTTTTACTTTTAGCACTGCAGATGTGTATAAAAATCCTTTAAATATTCCTCCCTCTTGCCCCTCCCTCAAGTGTCCTTTGTAAAAAGCAGATTCTCCTAGAAAAATCTTCACTTGTCTTCTGTGTGAAGATTCCTAGGTCTTTTTCCAGAGGATCTTCCATCAAATTGTGGCATAGAGGGAAAACGACTTGTCAGTCACTTCCAGCTGATTTCAGCTCCCTTCCTGTTTTCATCTCCCCTTCACTGCCCTGTTGCCTTCAACCAGTGGATCAACTGTGTGCAGAAAATGAAGACTTGAACGAGTATTTAGTGCACAATGTGCAACTCGGGCTTACGCTACAGGTCCTTCCCTTTGTAGTTTGACACCTCCATGGTCTCAGCCAGTACTTGAAATGCCTAGGGCAGGGACATGGCAGCAGCTTCTGTCAAAAACTGTGGCCTAGCTGTTATGTGTTATGTAATTGATTTGCTGGCCAGCTAGCACATACTGCTTCTGAGCCTGCTCTGCTGTCACATGCGCAGCAAGTTCTTGACTGTGTGACACATGGTAGGTGTTCCAGGGTACTGCATTCTGGGTTAGACTTGTCCAGCAGAGCCTAGTTGTCTATCTGTCCATAAGTTTTCCTTCATACTTCTGTAGGTTTTCTAGAGAAGATGGGCAGTTTACAAATATGACCAATGTTAAACAATTCATGGCTTCTCTTTATCTATGGGATGAACTTCAAAGTTCATTTGAGGTTTGAGATGAACTTCATCTCTGGGAACTTTGCCATGCTGGAATAATATGCAACCTCATTTTGTTGCTTCCAGCATCCCCCCGAGTTTGAATAGAAGTCATCATACTTGTCATCTGTAGGGTAAGCTTATTGCTGACTAATCACTTTGGAGAAAAATAGTGTTTACGTTTTTGAAGACAACTGCTCTCTCTGCAGTGAATTGGTAGTATTATATTTAAATTCAGATAAACCATTGAGACAGGTGTCATAGGGCTTGTTCAGTATGTGAGTGATGAAGGTTTGCTGAAGTTTCTTTAGAGGCACTTACAGTTGCAAACTGAGTAGTTACTTCTTTGATATTAAGTTCTGCTGAAAGACTTTGTGTCACAAAATTATACATATCACCTATTCTATTGAATTATATCGGGGGATGAAATATGTATTCCACTCTAAAGGCCCTGAAAATAGATCATAATAGAACTGTGGGTTTGAGTAAGGAATGGAGGAGTGGAGGGGAAAAAGAAAAAAAAAAAGGGAGAAGTTTTCCTCTATATTATTTAATATAGACTTGGCCGATTACCCAGCTCTGCAGACAGATGGACCCTTGTGAATAAAGATGGAAACTGCATGTTGGATTTCTTAAAGAGAACTTACCATGCTTCATACTGCTTACCATGTAGGAAAACATTTCATAATGGGAAATGCTTAGCACTCATGATCCATGAAAGTACATCTGTTTAACTCAACTTTAAAGTTGTACCTTCTGATGCATGTGGTTGAAAAATTCGTTTGTTTCATATTGCCAACTACACAAATGAATCCGAGTACCTATTATAATGACTATATGGACACTTATTAGTCAGAATGTGTTAAAAGAAATTGTTAAAGAAATATTTGGAGTGGCATGGGTAATTATTATTCTCTTAAAAAACATTTTGAAATAAGACAGTTTTATTAAAAGCAGTGAATTTGGATTTACTCCCTGACTTAGCAAGATGACTGCAAAGGTGGATGTATTTCTATTGGTTTCGTTATTTGATGTGTCCAAGTTCATTTTGAAGCAATGTTTTGGAAGAGAACAGCCTTTCTTTCTGTGATGTTTCCTAGCTAGTTTCTTTTTCATGTCTCTGAACGTGTTTATTAAAACATATATGATTTTGATTCGAAGAAATAACTGATAAAATGTCCTCTTTATAAGTTATCTTTCTTTTGTACTTAAGAGATGTTTACTTTGTCCAATTTCTTTTTTTAAGGTTAAGAGCTTAGAATGGAAGAACAAGGAAAACCAGGAAAAGGGATTTTCATTTTTATTCTCAAATTTTAAGAAATACTACTTACCTTCTATTTTCCCAAACATCTGTAAGGAGACCAGCTTGTTTAACCCTGTACTTGGTAAGTGTTAACACAGCTGGTAAAATCATTACATTTTACCTAATAAAGAAGCTAAACGGTTAGTGAGAGATGCGTCTGCCCAAGTTAAGTTGCAGACTAGGCCAAATGCCAGTTCAACACCACCAACTTTATTTTGTAACATTAAGTGTATAGGGGAAAGAGAAAGAGAGAGAAGGAGAGAGATAGTACAAGCAAAAGATAATCACCACCTGTAGATCCAGCGGCATCCCATTGATCCTTCTTTGGATTGGGCTCGGTGGTGTGATGGGGGACCCAGTTCATTCTTGTGTTGGTAAGTTCTGTGCAGAAAGGGGTGATGGGTCCATGAGATTTGCTGCTGACTACCAAATCTTTTCACATTTATACATTTTAGCAAAAAAAGGAATTAATGCTTTTTTACTACAAGTTACATAGTTCTCTTATTAATTAGTATTCTGTCTTCTATTGATTAAATGATTCCCTTGCTTCTAATGCTAATTAGTGTACATGCTCAGTCTTTCTCTTCTTTTGCATCATGTATTTCTTGAGTTGGTGGGCTTTGAGTCCAGTGGTCACGATCTCCCCCTGCCAGAATTACCTTTTACTCAGTCAGAGCTAATTTCAGCACAATTGCCAAGTTGGTTTTATTAGTTTCTTCCTTATCTTGGGAGTTCTGACAAATGTCCTTGTGGCCCATAAATTCTGCATTCTTTGTATCCACTATCCGTGATCTATCCATCTTCCCAAGCTTTGCTAACCTCCCGCTAGGTATTAACACCCAGACAACTGGGCTACCTTTATACAGTCCAAGTTCTGGGCATCCACAGAGGTGTAGTCCAGGTGGATTGGGTGGCTGATGGTCACAGATGCCATCTGTCCCATAACTTGGGATGATCTTTGTTTGACCGATGATATGCATATGAGCAGTTGCTTCTTTTCCACACAGTCTGTCACTGTGGGGATGCATTAACAAGGATATGCTAACCAGATCTTGCGTCTGCCAGAGCCTGGAATTAGCACCTTCCTGTCAGAAATTCCTCTCTTCTATGGCCTTAACAGTGTTTGAGACAGGTAACTGTGCTCTCTAACCTCTAACAAGAGAGTCATGTTGCCCACAAAGAGCATTCTCTAAAAGTATTTTTTAAGAAAGAACGTGTTATGGTTCCTGTTCATGCTTTTCAACTCTTTGTGGAGGCCTCTGACCCTTTCATTAGAGTCCATCTTGCTATATTAACCTGATGGAGGTAAATGAAATGTTCTTGTAAAACAGTTCTTTAATGTGACCCTTCTTGATGATCTAAGTTTTGCTCTGAAGAGAAACTACTGCTGCTGAGATAAAAGGTGTTAGTGTGCTGTTCTTTGAGGGTGTTGGCTTTATCTGTACAGAATCATAGTGCTTGGATCATACCGTGCTTGCTCATAGTTCTGACAGGGCAAAGTTAATTATGTTTTTGTGACAACTGTGTTGTGTCAAGACCTTGCAGTGGGAAGAGGAAGCTAGAGTTTAACACACTCTTTAAAGCTGATGGTGCTAGAATGTATCTTTCCCTATATAGAGTGGAATTTTAGGTTTAAGCAAACCTAAGTAGAGTTTTATTCAGAGGGTTTTAGACCATTTTTAAACTAGAACGTTGTTTGCAAATCTTGATTTTTGTTATATCAGGTTTGCATGCACCCATGCAGTGTTAGTTGTAAGCCAGCAGAGTTCAAGACTCTTCTTTGCGAAGTGATAACATGTACACCAGCTTTAAGCTACCATTTCATTACTTGAAACACTACTTTCACAAACACCTCACCTCACTGTTCCTCTTATCTGTCAATGCAGCATCTCAAAAGCATTAATAGGAATGTCCAGCCCACAATTCCATATTATAAAATCAGGCTGTCAGGAAAGTTTGTTGAAAAGGTCGTAGTTTCTTCCAGTGTATATACATTTATTTGAATTTCAGAAGTGGTTGTTTCAAAACCATGTTTTCTTGGGAAAGACAAACAGTGGACCTTCTCATCTAGGGGAGAAGAAACAGTATAAATCCAGCCATAAGTAACAGTAGAACAAGAGTTATGTGAAGATGCTGAAGAGGTTCGGTGATAAAATAGCTACAGGAGGGATGGTAAGCAGTGCTGAGGAAGCAAACCTACTGTTGCTTGATACCCTCAAACCAGAAATATGGAAATTATATTTTCTCTTTCTATGAAGATCTTGATTTAGTCTTCCATAAGTGTTACTGTAGCCCTCTGTTTTTCTGTGAACCATAAACAAGAAACTTCCAACACCTTGGTAAAGAAGAGGACAATGGTGAACAAGAAGAAATAGGCACAGATCTCCAGAATTACTGTGAGTGCCTTAAACTGTGCAAAGTCAGCTACAGTGATGAGGATTTTTGGAACAATACGGTGATGAAAACAGCAGAAGCACTGGTAAGTAGAATAATCTTTTTTCCTCTAAGAAGTTCTTCTCTGGCATGCATCGTCCCACCCTGTTTGCAAATAATCTTGTGCCTGTTCTGAATTTACAGCATTCAGGCTGAAAGCAGGGCAGACTTGGGCACTGAGCCTGCTACTAAAAATAGTTCTTATACTACTGGTGTAATGTTTAATCTAGGAGAAATCATGAGATACAAATCAAAACAGTAGTTCTAGTAAGCAAGCATTGATACAGGGCTTTACTGGATATAGTACATTAGACTGAGGTTTCTTTTTTTCCTTCTTTCCTGCTTTCCTTTTTTCTTTTCAGATAAATATATTGGTTACAGTAACAAGCCCCGAGCATTCCAGTTACAAGAAGGCTAGTATGGTGCCTTGCATTAGAAAAGCCCATGAGATTGTTTTTTGGGGGGATTTTATTTGGGGGTTTTTTGTTTTGATTTGGGTTTTTTTCTTTGTTTGTTTGGTTTTTGTCTTACTGTGATGTCTTTGTTAAACATCTGTTGAGATTGAGATAGAAACTGTTTAGGAAGAACTACAGATATCACAGTAAGATTCTAGGGGCATTGCTTCTTCCATTATAGTAATGTGTCTTTCTCTGCCGTTTCCAAGCCATTTAGGTGGACTCCTTCATGTACAGGGAAACAATAGAGTGGGCTATCCTACAGTTTTCTTCAGCTTTTCATTCCTTATGAACTCTTTATTGTCTTAAAAATTAGCATGGTCAAAGCTTACAGGTGTCCAACATTATAACTCTGGTTTTGCTGGCCTTGTCATTTTCTACCCTGTATATGTCTTCCGCCACCTACAACTTCCTGCCCTTTTTGGCATCAGCTCACATCAGGTTCCCAGCAGGGGAAGGGCAGCAGGTGTGGAAAGCCCAAAACATAACAGAAAGGAAAAATAGAAAGCTGGGGGAAGGGAATATTTCCTTTTGTCAATCTAACAAGCCCTGTTTTGCTTTGGTTTTATGTCTGAAGCCTTGATACCTACTTCCAAGATGGACAGAAATGTGAAAATAGAAGAAATGGCTGAAGGAAGATACATTTGAGAAGCAGCTTCAGCACATACTGCAGTTGAAACAAAACATATAGAGAGGATGTTCTGAGAGGATATCATGAAACTAGAAGGAGACAGTGTACTGCAAAGCCATATTTACTGCATTTTAGTCCTTTTGAAAATACTGCAGCCTTTGTCCTCTGCCGAATACAAATAGATACCGGAGAGAACTGATTTTTGCATCTTTAAATACTGTGCTATCAGGCATTTGCTTTCTTCTTTCACAGATTGTACTGTTATCTCTGCATCTGTTTAAGATACTAGTGTTTCATTTTCTTACTGGCCTCCTGCTTTCCACAGAATGAAAACAATGTACTGAGGTTTTTCATTTGCAGTAAATAAACCATTTGTAAACTTTTCAAAAAGTCTTGTGTACATTTGTTACTTAGGTGGACGATATGCAAGAATTGTGTTTTTTCCCTCTAAAAATAATGCTTCCATTGATAAGTGTGAATGTAACTTTGTAGTGTGTACTGGAAACATTCCTCAGTTTAGCAGCATTGTGATGAGTTTATCACTACTTAAGTATGTGGCTGTTGAAATAGCACTGAGATATACCATCTTAGATATCCTCAATGCTGGGGCTGGATTTTGTGTATTTGTAATGATAACAAGGAAATCTTTGCAGCAGTCTGGCAGGTAGTCTGGGTTCATTTTAGATGCCTTAAAAAGGCTATCATAATTTAATTGCCTAGATAGTAGTAGTTTATTTCTTTGCTACTATCCATATAGCTCCTGTATTCTGACACCATAAACTGGCAAAGTTGTGCAGGATCCTTTAAAACAGTTCTTGGCCTTGCATTAGGAAGATACAGTCAGGGAACAACTTTATATTGTTCAGTGTGACTACTTTATATCTGCTTTGACTCTCACCATTAGTATCTTTGAACTGCCTTCTGGTCTGTAAAACCATGGAACATCTGTCTTGCTCATGTACTAACAGGCTCTAGAAGAGTTGAGGCAGTGCTGAAATACTATCTCTGTCCAATCTGTAACTCTGTATCTGGATAGGACGGTCATTTTCCATGCTTCCTTCTTTTTGGTTTTGTTTGTTGTTTTGATTTGGGTTTTTGTGTATGTTGTGTGTGTTTTGGTTTGGAGTTTTTGTGCTGTCACTCAATTTAAATCGTGATACTGAAACACCAGCAGCAGGGTGTTCTTACAGCACATTTCATAATCTGTTCTCACACAAATATTCATCTTTTTTCTGTATTGGAGCATATCTCACACTTGCCCTTCTAGAGCTAGGACTACAGTTGGTTGGCACATGACTCCCAGGGAAATGTCATTTGCATGTGAAAGTACCGTTGCTGCTTCAGCTTGATAATTAGTAATGCACCCTGTCTTGGGTTGTGAATCCCAGAAATTACATTTTGCAGTGTGGAGTCACAGAAAAATGCATAATTTTAAAATAGTATCTTTGTGTTTCCCCATCTTTGTAGTGCTTTCACCACACATGTCCATTCTATCCACATTGAGTTATTAACTGGCAACTTTTTTTCAGAAGCAGATTCAGGAATACTGATGATTCTAGCACAGTAGAGAACCAGAAGAGCTAAACAGTTTTGAGCTATCACATAGAACATGGAATGGCATAAATGGAATTATCAATTATAGGTGCCAAGTAAGCACAGTTCCTGCCAGTTCGTATGCTGCTGGACATCATTCATTACAGTCGCTGCAGGCCAGTACAGAAGCTATTGCCACAGAATCATCTTTCAGCTAAGTCATAGGAAGATGTGCCTGTGATCTGGCAGAAAAGTCCAGCAAAACTATCCAGTGCTGATGTGGCACTAGATGAAGCTGCAAAGCTCATGTGGCTTTGGAGCAGGATTTTTGTGTTCTATTCATATTTCGCCCATTGCAGGGCTAGAAGAGGCTGTGTTTATTGCAGTGGCTATATACATTTGAGAATTTTATATCTCCCATTGTAGCCATGGTTAGATTTGACAGTATCTTAATTCTGTATGAAAATAGTTTTCTCAAATAGATCATAGTCTAGTTAAGTTATTTTGCTACTTAGAACTTCTTTGAAATTTTTAATGAAAATGTGACGTGAGTTTTCTGAAATTTATATTTAAATATTGAGTATAACATGTGGCTTAAAAAAACCTGAAAACAAGAAATATATTTACTGTTTAGAAAAAAAGTGCAAGCAAGGATGTAAAATTATAGAAATCACTCTCAGATAAAAAAATTAAAGGGTTTGCATAGCAGAGATAAGTTTTTGTCGTTTGGACCAAACAGTGTTGTCTCCCTCCAGGAGAAAAGTAAAGTGTTTTGATGTCTTATAATAATTGAAATTTTCTCTATTGCATCCATTTGAGCACATCTCGGAATGAGTTGTGCAACAGTGAATGCAACAAAACAACACCTCTGAAAGTTCACAAGTATTGGTTGTGCGTTTAGGATTTCTTTCTTACACAGAGCTTTCTCTCTACACGTATTTTTAAGATGTTGTATTTCTTCACAGATATACCACAAATGAGACCAAAGCCACACTATGTAATGGTTAAGAAAGATGCTGAAACCAATGAGGCAATATATTGCACAAAGGAACCTTTTATTAAGGCTCGTGTTATTGTCATTCGATGGTTGGTGTCTTTCTGGCTTGAGCCAAAACCTCATACAGGACCTCATATTCCTGGGATAGAAGGTGAAAATGTGCCAAAGAATATTCAGGTATAATCAAATACACCAAAATGTGTTTGTTTTCATGTTTTTGTCTTAATTGCTATGTCAGCAGTATGCACTCCTACGGTAATTACAACTAATGAAAAGTTTGAAAAGGAATTTCTGAACAAATGTTATGCTTATTAATTCACTTCAGAACGACCAACTATGCTGCATTTTTTTGTTTCAAATTCTGCAAATTCTTTTTAGTCAAATAGATATAAGAAGCCTTGAAATGAATCCTTTTTTGATGTGTTTTTTTTCTTGAATTCATTTTACTGTTTTAAATTATATTGTTGTCTAACTTAACTTGTACCATTCGATTGTTGTACTAAAAATGAGCTATGGAATATTCTTTAATTTTTGTTTCAGAGAGCAGCTGCTAGCATGGCTTCAAGGGAGGACAACAAAAATGACAGTACTGATAAGCAGGATAGAAATGCAGAGCCAGAACAATCTCATTCTAATACAAGTACTCTAACAGAGAGAGAACCAAGTTCTTCCAGCCTCTGCAGTATTGATGAAGAGCATTTAACTGATATCGAAATTGTCCGCAAAGTCTTTTCTTCTAAAAGAAGCAATGTTAATTTTCTAACTGAGATTTTTCGACAGGTAAAAACCCCTCTTTAAAGTGCATGGATCTTCATTATTATATTATAAATTATCATTATGTCATGGTTTTCTTTCAAGAGCACTTGATCGGCAGAACATTATATAAAGTTACAGTTCTTCTGTCATCTTGCCTTTAAGGATCTTATCTTGTCATCCTTAAGAATCAAAAAGCTAAAATTCTGAAATATTTTCTGTGTAGAATATCCCCAGTTCTTTATTTTTCTAATTTTTTCTCTTAAATAACCAGTTTGACAGCATTTAACTTGGACTTCACAGTTCCCCATAAACGGGAACATTTCATCTTTTCATGCATCAACACTGTAGCTATTAGAGCTCACAACCAACCATATTTACATAAATCTCCTGTGGGAGTCTCCAGCTGTTAAAGAGCTGCCTAGGAGCAACTGAATATCCTTACCTTGACAGTGTTCATCAGAAGACTGGGACAGGTGCCTGTAGAAGGTAACAGCTTCTGCCTCTTGACTTCACCGCAACCAGAAATGTTAGCTGAGCATACTCAATCAAAATAGTGTTTCTCAACTGGAAACTACTAAACAAATTTAAACTGAGAACATATGCGAGGATAGAACAAGATAGATTTCTCTATGCCCCATGCTATAGATCAAAAGACGAGAGTTTTCTGAATAATGGTAAAGAAAAATATACAAAGTTTCAAGTCAAATGCACAACACTAATTGCTTTAAACAGCAGAAAGCTTAACATTTTAAAACTCTGTTATATCTGGATGAAATGGATATTTTTGAATGAGGTAAATAAATGTCAGAAGCTTATCCACATCCCTTGCATTGAAGAGCTTGGACACATTACTGAAGGAGGGTAGTTACCTGAATTCAGCTGCCGCTCAAGGGTTTACAGGCTTGGAGGCATGAAATGTAATCTAAATTATCAATGGACAATTTAAAAACTGTCCCCACAGTGAAAAGTGACAGCAAAGGCAATTTTCTTCCTCCCTTTCACAAGGTACTCCGCAAGTAATGTAGATTATTTAGATTTTATGTGCAGTTATGAGATCTCATTTACATCATTATTTAGCCAAGAGTTTTCAGTGTAAATTCATTTCTAATATGTCAGATGTTGTCTAAAACATGAGGACTGAGTTATTCTAGTCAAGAGAAGGTTTCAGTTGTACTGAGTGGTAGAAAGACTGTAGGGAACAAATTTTATGCATTTTAGACTTCAAGGTACAAAAAAATGTATATTGAGCTTGCAGAAGACTGTTAGACTTGATGAGCAAGTGTGTGACTGATGAACTTGTTTAATTCTGTAATACATAGCTCAAATCTTTTCAGTGTGATAATGGTATTAAATATCTATTTACAGAGAGAACCTAAAACTTGGGTTAATTGTGCCCTCCTTAAAGACATAAGCAGTGAAATTTCAAAATTCACAGCATGAACTCAGTAAAGCTGTGTGTTAGTGTGGTTTATCTGTTTTTTAAAAAATATAATTAGGGCATCAAGGTCTTTGGTAAATGTATTTATAGTTAGTTAAAACCTGACTAGTGTTAAAGGTTTCTGGTCTGTTGTTGTTACTGGCAGAGCAGATACAGAAAACCTACTGAAGAGGGCACTGATCAGCCATTACACCAACTCAGATGCACAATTTTTAGGAACAATAATTCTAAAGTCTTTTCAGGGAGTCATTTGTTTTAAAGATACTGTTTTGTAAAATCTCATTTAACTAAAAATAAGATAGATGGCTACTGTATCGTGTGTCGCTTGAATTTTTCTTAGTCATTTAAGACTGGCTTAACTCCACTCTTCCAAATCCTCTGAATGGAAAATGTTGTAATAGAAACTTCTGCTCATTTATTTTGCATATTTTTGAGGAGTGTGTGGGCTTAATTTCAGCAGGCTGGGTGTTAAGTAGATACGCCTGTGTGAATTCTCATCTCTTTCTTGTTGGCAATGAAGTTGTCAAAGTACTTTCTTGACAAGTTTCCTTGTTTAAATCTCATGTTTTTTTCAGTTTACATGTGAAGAAAGTGAGCAAACATCTAGGTTTAGGAATAAAATGTATGTTAAGATCCTACAGTGGCTGTATTTCCCCCCCCTTATATCTTGTACATTATAGAACCCAACTTGACTTCAAGTATTGTAACTGGGTTTTGTTTCTTTCTTTTTCTACTCACAGGCATTTCTGTTGCCAATATGTGAAGCAGCTGCCATGAGGAAAGTGGTGAAGGTGTATCAGGAATGGATTCAACAAGAAGACAAACCTTTATTTATGAAAGAACCTGAAGAAATAATGCAGTGCACAACTGTAGATTGTGATGAAAACATTGACCATAATTTGTCAGAGAAAGGAAAAGAAAGAGAAGAGGTAAAACATTTTTGGTTAATACTTGTGCGACTTTTTAATATGCCAGTAGACAGAGAAGTGGCTTCCTCGATAGTTTATATGTGGCTTACTTTGATGTTAGAGCGTCTGTTGGGGAAAATCAATCATAAAACACTGCATGAATGAGTTACCAGTTTTATCCATTATCTGAAGCTTTTTTAATTCAAGCTTGGTTACTTCAATTTAAAACTTCATATCATTTTATGAACTATTCTCAAGGTATGGATTGTGTAAAAATTATATACAAGCTGTGTAAAAATTATATACAAATAAAAGGATGAGGAAAATAGTAGTTATTTCATTCAGATACTTCTAAGATAATTGCCACAAGCTTCATGAAATATTATTATGTCTTTAAGGTGCATTTGTCTGCCATTGTTTATTATCGAATATATGTTATATCCTTTTTCCTTTAATAAAAAGCCAAATTACCTGTCTATAAATGTATGGGATTTTAAGAAAAAATATTTTTCAGGAAAAAGGGATGAACTCCAGTCATGTTAGAAATTCAAACTGGACAAGAAATGACTGCTATGAAGACACTTTGCATAAAACATCTGAAATTGATACCGAAGAGCAAAATGTACGAGCTGGAGTGCAGTCAGTATTGCAGGTATGAAATAGACTTGATATTTAATTTTATCTAAATTATCTATCTAAAATAATCTAATTATGTGCTATCAGCACATAAAGCATGTAATGCAGTATTCCTGCCAGGGAATCCCATGCATCTCTAAAGCATCTCTAAATTTTGAAAATTATTTTATATGTAACAAGTAGGATGGTAAATACAGTTAGAATAATTACAGTTGTTCACTATACCTTTATTGACCTTAAGCAGGACAATGTGCAGACCAGTGTTGGGTAACACAATTAAAAAAATCTTTTAATTATGCATCAGAACGTGTATTCAACTCTGCCTTATATCACAGAAAAAATAATCCTCATTTGAGTGTGACATCTTCAAATACCAGGCTTGCCAGGGCTAAGTGATGGAATGGTGTGCCAAAACATGAGGAAAACAATCACTGATGGTACACCTCAGTCTGCCTTGTGAGATGGTGGCTACAGTGTACCACATCTGAAATGTTTCTATACCAATGCACTCAGCATGAAGAAAAATAAGAGGAGCTCAAAGCTGTGGCCCAGTCCCAGAAATTTGACATCATTGGCATAAGTGAAACCTGGTAGGATGAGATCTGTGTCTGGAGTGCCCTGTTGGACAATTACAGGCTTTTCAGGATAGATAGACAGGGCAGAAGAGGTAGAAGGGTGGCACTGTGTGTAGTGGAAGGGTTAGAACTTATGGAGCTCACAGTTGGCAATGACACAGTTGAGAGACTGGGTAAGAACCAAGGGGCAAACAAATAATGTGGATGTGATCAAGCCAGGACCTCCCAGCCAGGATGATGATGCTGACAAATTAGTCTTTAAGGAACTAAGGGACACTTCCAAGTCAATTGCGCTTGTCCTTATGAGGGACTTCAACTTGCCAGAAATCAACTGGGAGCAGCATTACACAGCTGGTACAACACAGGCCTGGAGATTCCTAAAAAACCTGGATGACAACTTTATGGAACTGGTACTAAGGGAGTTGTCTCGGAAGGATGCCCTCCTTGTTCTGCTGCTTGTCAACAGTGTGGATCTTGTGAGTGGAGATTGGTGGCTGTATTGGCCACAGTGACCATGAAGTGATCAAGTTTAAAATCTCTGTTGAGAGGAGGAAAAGTGCCAGCAAAACCTGAGCTCTGGACACGAGGAGAGCAGACTGCAGGCTGCTCAAGGAATTAGTAAGTAAGGTCCCCTGGGAAATGTTTTTGCAGGTGCTGGGGTCCATCAGTGCTGGTGACTTTTCAAACATCACCTCCTAAGGGCACAGGAGCAGGCAATTCCCAAATGTCAGAAATAAAGCAGGGGTGGCAGAAGGCTGACTTGCCAGAGAAGGGATCTTCTCTCAGAAATAAGGCAAAAAAGGGAGCTATATGCCCAGTGGAAGCCAGGTCAAGTGACATGGGAGGAATTCAGAAATGCTGCTTGCCACTGTAGGGAAAAAATTCGTGTGGCCAAAGCTCAAATGGAGTTGAAGTTGGCCAGAAACACAGGGAACAGTAAAAAGAGTGTTTTCAAATACATTAATGGCAATAGGCAGTACAGAAATATCATTGGCCCATTACAGGATGAGGATGGTCACCTCACAAACAGGGACAGAGACAGGGCAGAGGTGTTTAATGCTTTCTTTGCCTCTCTCTTCAACATGGATGACAGACCAAGGGGTCTCAGTGCCCAGAGCTGGAGGACCATGACTGTGAGAATGAGCAACTCCCAGTCAACCTGAAATTGTGTGGGATCTGCTGCTCCAACTGGATTCCTACAAATCTATTCATCCAGGAATCCTCAAAGAGCTAGCTAATGTCCTTGCAAAGCCTCTCTCAGTGATTTTTTTTGACTGGTCTTTGGAATCCAGAGAGGAAACTGGCAAATGTTGTCCTAGTTTTCAAGAAGAGCAAGAAGGAGGACCCCAGAAACTATAGGCCTGTCAGTCTCACTTCAGTGCCGGGTAAAGTTATGAAGAAGCCAGCATGACTTCATGAGATGAAGTTATCAAACCTGGTTTCCTTTTGTAACAAGGTAACCCACCTAGAGGATCAAGGGAAGCCAGTTTGATGTAATCTTTTTGGATTTCAGAAAAGCTTTCAATACTCTCTCACAGGATCCTTCTGGACAAAATGTCCAGCACACAGCTGGATAAACACATCACATGGTGGGTGAGCAAGTGGCTCAGAGGTTGAGCCCAGAGAATAATAGTGAATGGGGTGACATCAGACTGTTGACCTGCCACTAGTGGGGTTCCACAGGGCTCCGTCTTGGACCCTGTGCTCTTCAACATCTTCATAAATTACTTGGATGCAGGAATGGGAGGGATACTGAGCAAGTCTGCAGCTGACAGAAAACTAGGAGGAGCTGTTGACTCCCTCAAAGGCAGGGAGGCCCTGCAGAGAGACCTCGACAAATTATAGGACTGGGCAATCCCCAACCATATGAAGTTCAACAAGGGAAAGTGCTTGATTCTGCATCTGGGATGGGGCAACCCTGGATGTTCATACAGACTGGGGAATGAGATACTGGAAAGCAATGCCACAGAAAGGGACTTGGGTGTCCTGGCTGGGGGCAAGTTGAATAGGAGTCAGCAGTGCCCTGGCAGCCAGGAGGGCCAACCGTGTCCTGGGGGGCATCAGGCAAAGCATCACCAGCCAGTTTGAGGGAGGGGATTTTCCTGCTGTGCTCTGCACTGGTGTGGCCTCACCTTGAATATTGGGTGCAGTCTGGGGCGCTGCAATATAAGAGAGACATTAAGCTCTTAGAGAGCGTCCAAAGGAGGGCAATGAGGATGGTGAAGGGCCTTGAGGGGAAACCGTGTGGGGAGTGGCTGAGGCCACTTGGTGTGTTCAGCCTGGAGGAGACTGAGGGGACACATTGCAGTTACAACTTCCTCATGAGGGGAAGAGGAGGGCAGAGACTGAACTCTTCTCTGTGTGGTGACCAGTGGCAGGTTGTGAAGGAATGGCCTGAAGTTGTTTTAGGTAGAACAGTGGAGTTTTAGGTCAGATATGAAAAGAGGTTCTTCACCCAGAGGGTGGTTGGGCACAGGAACAGGCTCTTGGGGAAGTGGTCACAGCACCAAGCCTGACAGAGTTTGAGAAGCAAAGTTTGGACAATACCCTCAGGCACATGGTGCGATTCTTAGGGAATGGTCCAGTGCAGGGGCAGGAGTTGGACTCGATGATCCTTGTGGGTCCCTTCCAACTCAGCATTTTCTGTGATTCTGTGGAATATTCCTACTTAAGTGTTTTGTGAGAACGCTTAGAGACTTTTTTCTTTTATTAGACTCTATTATACTATTAGTCATCACACACAAAACATCCAATCCTATAGTTTTTCTTATTTGATTAATAAGATTTCAGGGATGTTTTCTCATCTTTTTCTGAATTAACACTATAAGTATTTGAAAAACTTGATCAGACACCACAACTCTCCGATGACATTCTTAAGGAATGGGAGCATTGCAGTAGTTCTCAACAGAAGTTTTCTTAACTGCTTCTAGGACATTTGCCACTGTAGAAATTGTGTTCATTTGAAATGTTTAATGAATTGCTTCACTGAAGTTGAGGCTATAGAAAATCAAGAGTGTATAATTTGAGGATCTTTTAAATGCTTTTAAGGTCGTATAAAATGTGTGCATATTATGTATAATATGCGTGTGCACGTATGTACGCAGAGGTGGGTATATGACTCTAGGCTCAATAATATTCTTTTGTCTATCAGAAAATTGATTCTGAACAAAATAAAATAGTTCTGTGCATTTGCCAGTTTACTGTGTGCACTTTTTCTGTGGGTGACCATGCTATTAAAACTCCTTTTTACCACAGCCTGAATGATTTTCTGAATAGGGTTATCTTTTGTGCTGTACACTGTTATATATAAAAATAAACTTTCTAACTGAAATCACTTTTGAATTCAAATATTTTACAATAATTTAAGCTTCATAATCTTTGTTTTAAAATAACTTTTTAAAATATGAAGTGTTTCTGATAAAAGAAATAGTGATGTGTGTTTGCAGTGTATTACAAAGGTTCACGCATCTGAGAATGTGTCAAAGATTATTGATGTCGAAGTTTTTTAGGCAGAGGTTCATTTGACTACCAAATTCAATTTTTTTTTATTTAGATTAAAACAGAGTCAAGACATCATTCTAACCCAGTGTACTATGTGTCAGTTTGAGGGATTTCCTGGCCTGGAACCACATTTGACTTTCTCTGTGAATCAATAATCCAGGACTTCTTTCTTGAGTTTTCTTTAAATTTAATGCTTGCATAGACTTATTTCTAGGCCCTTAGAGTAGGTTAGGTACATTAATTGAGGCTAGTGAATATAAAGCTGCATACTAATAGTTTTTAATAATTAAAAATCCAAAGCTCTCAGTAGAGGGAAATTATGACTGTAGGACCAATGATTTTATGTACATGTAGATTAAGAAAGACAAAAAAATTGAAAATCTAGGCCTGTGATTCAAGTGCTTCCTAAATCTACACTAAAATATAATAACACTTTAAGAGTGGCTCCTTTAAATCCTACAGTGTTCTTGCTTCCCTTTTTTTCATAATTTTCATTCTGAAAGTCCTAATTCACTGTACACTGAAGTCAGCTACTGTGGGGAAGGTATCCTGTTTCCTACTTTTGGTAAGCCTTTCTAATCCCAGTGGGATAAGTGCTTTTAGTTTCCCAGAACAGTCCATGTCATGCCGAAGCACACACTGTATAGCAAAACTGTTTCAAGGAGTTTAGCATATATTGTACTAGTCAATTACTGGCTTACAGGTGGAATTTTTGTGCTGTGGACTTCTTTACTGGGATGTTTTTCTGTCATATTAAAATAATTGTTCTAAGTAGTTTGTTGTACTGTCTGTCTGTGAGAACAAAAATATTTAAATACATTTTGTAGAAAAAGTAGGGAAAAGATCAGTCATATTGTTGCTTAGTCATTACTTCAAACTTAATATATTTAAACATATAGTTCTGTGTGCATATGCAGCCTTTTCTGATAAAGATTTTCTCTTACAGATTTTTTCTTACTGGTTCTAACAACTGAATTGCTGAAAACATGGAATTGCTTCAGGCTCATAACAACCACTCTTTTCTACTTACAGGTTTTTATAATAAATTCTTCAAATATATTCTTTCTTGAACCTGCAAATGAAATTAAAGCTCTGCTGGATGAACACACTGATATGTGTAAACGCATTCTTAATATCTACCGCCACATGGTAGTCCAAGTGACTATGGACAAGAAGACATGGTAAAATGCTAATGCTTTTATTTTAGATTATTAGGTCACAAGATAAATGTGAAAATTTACTTGGTAGTGAACACAGTAGAGTGGTATTTTCTATATGAACCAGTTTCTCTAAATCAGTAAACATATGAACATCACAGATAACTTAGAAAAGGGGAGGAGGAAGTTAACTATTTTGTTAAAGCCTGTAGTGAGCTCCTAGTTAATTTGAGGCAGCTTAGCCTCAGTGAAAAAAGGAGTAAGTGGGGATGTGTAGACTGCTGTTAAGGAGCTACTGATGATTTTTTTTGCTCATGGGTTGAAGTGTTAAAATATAGAAACATATACGAAGCTTCACAGCCTTACTGAAAAATAAACAAAAAATCTTCATACAAGCTTGGATAACTTATAATCAGATGTGTGTTGTTCTTGACCTGTAATTGTGAACAGGAGTCTCTGTACTGTGTAACTATTTTATTCCTTTCCAGTGTTTAAGATGCCTAGCCAGGTACAAGGGACCCTGCTTTCAAAGCAATTTCTATTATTTCCCCACTCCTTTAAATAGTTGCCTGTAATGAGGTAGTATATTGCCACTATTCTCCACTGCAAGGAAGCCACTAGCAAGGGGATTTCAAATGCCTAATTTACTCTTGACTTTGCATTTAATCTGTCAATAGTATTTCCTGAACTCTGGGTGAGTAGAGTTGGCACTAAATGTCATATGAAACTTGTCTCCTCTTCTGAGGAGTCAGTTCAAGGAAATTTAGGAGTAATAATAGAAAACATATTCTACTAGACTGTAAAACTGAGAAACAAAATAACATCAATGTAAAGAAGTGACTCTAGATTGTGATGGCAAAGATTGTGCCACACAAAATAACTGATGAAGTATGGTAATGATAATTCAACATAGCGAAAACCTGTAATTCATAGGGAGGAAAAAAAAAGAAAGTAAAAGGTCAGATTGAAAATGTAATTAAAACTTTGCCTGTAATTTCAGGCCTTTCAAGGTGATGGCAATTGAATGACTTGGCAGAAGATGTTAGAGTGCAACAGGGATTCCTCACTCTTAAGTGTGAAGAGAAGATTGGAGTAATTTCTTTTGTGAGAACCAAGTTAGGCTGTTTGTCATCATTATATATAATCTTGCTTGGAGTGTGTTTGAGCAAATCAAACTTGGTTATTACCTTTAAAAATACTCTGCTACGTACAGAAGTATAACAAAGCGTTAACTCCAAGTTTAATGCTGTTTTGCAGGGAGCAGATGCTGCTTGTGCTGCTTAGGGTTACTGAGTCTGTGCTGAAAATACCACCCCAAACTTTCTTGCAGTATCAAGGAAGAAAAAACTCCACTTTAGCTGGAAGACTTGCAGGACCTCTTTTCCAGGCAAGTAAACATAAATTCACTTCAATTAATTCAGTCTTAATTTTCATTAAGAGATTAGATACAACAATCAGTGTTGGCTAGTTTGTCATCTTAAATCATTGATATGTTACTCAGACAGTGTGAATGGTGTGGGTTAAAGAGGTGGTTACATTCGTTACTTTGTCTTACATTTTAATGACACCATGACAACAATTTTTGAGGTACTGTGGAATTAAAAAGTTTCTGTCATTTAGTTGAGTTGGAATAACTGACAAGGATAACTGGCAATAGGTGCAGTTTTAGCCTGCTTCCATTGCAAAATCAGCTCAAGTCAGCACAAAATCTGTGCCATTCATGCCTAACCAATGGCTTTTTTTATTTCTTAGAGAATTCCTTACAGAAAGCTGTAGCAAATCCTTTCAACACTTGCAGAGTGCTGTTGTGGTGGGTCCTCTGTAACTAGGATCCATAGAGACTCTAGGCTCTTTAGTAGAGAAAGAAAGAATATACAAGATAATGAGTCAAACCATTTGTTCCTGTATCTTAGGTTAGAACCCTGTGTTCACACTTGATAATTTATACAAGTCTGTTTATACTGGGGAAAAATTTCAGGACTACACAGAAATTTCTGTGGCAGTTAGAAATTTCCTTTTAAGTAGTAGCATTTGAATGTTGTCATGTTATGTTCACAACCCAACTTTTCTCTATTCTTTTAGACTCTTATAGTGGCTTGGATCAAAGCGAATCTAAATGTGTACATTTCTCGAGAACTTTGGGATGACTTGCTGTCTGTAATGTCATCACTGACATACTGGGAAGAGCTGGCCACTGAGTGGTCACTGACAATGGAGACACTAACTAAAGTATTAGCTAGAAACTTGTATAGCTTGGACCTCAGTGACCTGCCATTGGATAAATTAAGTGAGCAGAAGCAGAAAAAACACAAAGGCAAAGGTAAGACAACGCTATAGACATAATTTGAATTTGAGCTATGGTAATGAGTTGTTGGGCACTGGATAATTTTGGTCTCACCTTTATTTGTATACCTAATTAGGCATCTCTATCACCTGAAATAACCCTGTTTCTTTGAGGTAAAGCTGCTTTTTAGAACTACTACAGAATCCTCACATTAAGATTCATTTCTGCAGATAGGCACATATGGAATGTAGTTCTTAAAGGTGTGTTGAATTTAAACTAGAATGTTACACTGTACTTTTTTTTATCAAAGCAGTTGAATAGTTGAGTCCTGATCATAACATCTTGAAAATAACAATACTACTTATCTGGTGAAAATTAAGCCATTGCAAGCACAGTTGGAATATTGAAATGTTGTTACAAGGGGAAATCTAAGGTGAACATAGTTTTGTTTGGTACTAATTGATCAGTAGTCTATGGTGAAGACAGGTTTTATTAAGATGACCTTGTGGATTATTTAAGAGAAAGTATACTTTTGATAATCAATATGAGCAGTACCTGTTTTCAAACTGTTCCTAAACATTGCAGAAAATACTCCGTAAGACACAATATGGGGAGCGGAAGTGACTGTTTGTTTATTATGGTACAGTTCTGGAATTAGTAAGGACAGGAAGTCTGTCTTCCTCGATGGGGGGCTGGATTGAAAGTTGAAAATCCTGGATTCTTTTCGCAGTTCAGAGACTGACTTTCTGCATGGGACCATTAGAAATCATTTCTGTATTTGTTTCCACTTTTGTAAAACTTCTGTAACTATAATATTCTCCTTTAAAAAGTTACTTATGATCTAATAGTGAGAGGCAGGGTTATATTTAGGGTGAGTAAAAAAGATGGAAAAACATGTAGTTTTTCGTCTGCTCTGTGTTCTCACTGATTTGATTCTCCAGTCAAACCTGAGGGAAGGTACAATATGTTAGGATTTGTCAGTGAGAAGTAATCTGTGTGGATTCCCTCTCTTTAAGGGGATGTTCCTGTAGGCTGTTTCTGCTAAAAACATTTCACATGCTTCTATGCTTCTCATCTTGAGCAGAGTCATTATTCACACTTTTGTTTTTCTAGTGTGTGGCAAGTGAATGAAAACACATTTCTCTGTAGTTGACCTTGAGAGGCTGTTTCAGACCATGCATTTTTAGTTTTCCTATACCATACAGTTTTCTTCTTTTACTTACTAAAGACACAGTCAAAAAAAAGGTCTGATGTGGTATAAGAATATTTGTAGTTATTTTAATATATGCTTTAAAAAATATTTTGAATAATCTGTATCACCTATACAGAGCCACAAGAGAACTTTCTTAGCCTTTGGTAATAGAGTTCCAGAGAAATCTGTTCCTTCCAAAGCTGCACTTAACTCTGCAACTCACATTTAGCAATGGAGGCTATCATACAAATTATGCTAAATTTCTTTGGCCCTGTTTGTTTGCTAATAATAATGAACATGTTGGACCAGGACTCGCTGTCCAAGAAACTGTCCTTTTAAGGATTGCAATTGTGTCATTTTGGATGGATAAGGACATATATTGCAAATATTCATCACTTCTGTTTTTTACATAGTATTGTTTTTGTTAGTCTCATATGAGCTTTATTTACTTAATAGAAATTTCAAATCTGAATTTTTTCTGTCTTACTATAGTATTTTTATCAGTTTCCAAAAAGCTTTGTTCTCTGAGCCCATCATCCCATTTTTTTGCTTTTGTATTTTGTGTAATAATATTTTATCATAATTATTTCATGTTCCTCAATGCTACAAAATTATTTGGAACCCCCCCACAATATTAATGTTTTGAAATGTATGATTTTGTGTGCCTTGTCTAGTAGGAATAGCAAAGGAAAAGTTATATATTTTATCAGACTACAGCCTTTGTAAACTCACTTTTTTGGAAAAGAAAATTACAGTAGTTTAATAGATCCAACACTTCTGAAGAATTTTGAGTATCCCTCAGTGTTAGTGCTGGCTGAGCTTTTGAAATCATGCTTGCTTTGTTAACTTGATTCATTCCATCCGGCTTTAAAACTCTTTGAAAGAACACAACTGCAGTTATCTGGTCATATCAGAATAGAAGTGAATAGATTTGCAATTCTGTTTTTGCAGGAGTTGGGCACGAATTCCCAAAGTCTTCTGTCGATAAGTCCTTTTCTAGAGGCTGGAGCCGTGATCAGCCTGGACAAGCACCAATGAGACAACGCAGTGCTACAACCACTGGCTCTCCAGGAACAGAAAAGGCAAGAAGCATAGTACGGCAGAAAACAGTTGGTAAGTATCTGTAAGAGCTGATAGAAGTGACATTTGAGAAAGGGAAAGGAGTTAATAACTGACTTCTGTAGCAGTGTGGATAACTTCTCTCCACAAAGGTATACTATCTGTAATAATTTACACATTAGTTAAATGTGTAAATTATGCAGCTTTATGTGCTTTGAGAGTAGCTGAAAAACTTGTGGTTATTAAAATTAGAGTTACTGCAAATGAAAATAATACATTTGATACATTAATTCTTACTGAGTTTGATCATATGCCGAAGCTGGACTGGAAAATAATACTTCTCTGTGTGTATGAAGGAGAAAAAAGCTGGAATGGTTTGAGCAATGGTGCAGATAGGGGGATAAGAGAAGGTTTCTTAAGTGTGTATTTTCATAAACTACGCAAGATGGGTTGAGTATTTTCAAACTGTTCAAAGGAAAGCATGAAAAATATGTGTATGTCTACATAGTTTATAAGATATGCTGTCCTTTACAGTACTCTGAATATTGCAATAATGAAAGATTGACACAGATATGTACAATTCTCCATTTCTGAAATCATCTATTTCTCAATTTTATTACTTGCAGATACTCTTTACTGTGTTAGGAAAGAGTGATGCTGAGCAATGTTTTAGGTGAACTCCTCAAAAGAAGATTCATTTATGTTCATATGATTTGCTTAGACTACGTTAACATGAACTGGGCTACAAATTTCTTTATGCTGTTGGCTCATCTTGATCTCAGTGCTATTCCTTACGTGAAAGAAAATTAAGCTGATTTTAATTTTTTATTTAAAATAAGAACCTTTCAAGGAAGATCTCTTTTTTTACTATCTCTATAGTAGTAGCGGCTTCAGTCATTGTGTGTTGTTGCTTAAATGATACTTCTTGGAAGTAGGTACATTCTGACACCGTTTTAGAAACTTGAGATGCATATTGGCATTGAATAAATAATGGTACTACCTTCTCAGAAACAAACATTTTCTTTCTTTTTCCAAAAATATTTGCAATTAGTTCTTTTAAGTCACAGAGGTTATTTAGACAAAGTTTTTATTAGAATATTCTTCAAAAATCTTCATTTTAAAAATTCGTTCTCTCCTAAGGCTCTTGTTGATGTGGGAGAATTAATTGTCCTGTAAGCCATACAGAAATGAGAGAAAATGAAGTCATTACTCCAAAATTTCCTGTCTTTTTTGCGCATTCGAATGCTACACAGGTTTTCCTGTATCTCATGCTGACAACACCTAGCTTTCCTCATGGATCACAGATACTTTAAATGTAATTTCTGCTTCTATTTAGATTGTCTGTGATTAACAGTTGTGGTGGTTTTGTTTTAAGTCTTAATTTCTTAACAAGGTAAAGCTCATATTAAAACTTCTCCTTCACAAATTGTTAATATTTCAGATATTCTGTCAGAAGGTTATGTTATTTGGTCAATTTATTAATGGTTTTGTTTTTCTGCTATTTGAAGTATGGCTATTTATATGATGTTAGCCTTAAAATGACTGGAACTTATCCTATCAAGCTATATATTGACCTGGTTAGCAGCAAACTAATCTGATTTTAGTTTCACTGGACTTTAGCTTCCATGGTTTTGTTCCTTTCCTCCAATTGTCTTATGTATCTGATATTCATCAGCCAAGTTTGTACTACTGCAACCAGTTAAAATTTCAGTTCTATTCATGTTGTAGAATACCATCTGTGGACAAACATCGCAGAATGGCTAGGATGATTTTAAAAGATGAAAAGCCCACAAAGAATTTCCAGAACCAGAATCCCAAACTCTTCTGTTTTTTAAACGTTAATGAGGAAAATGTTGCAAAATGTTACATCTGTCTTAAATGCCTGCAGACTCTTGTTTGTTACTGCCTCTCAGGTCTCCAAAGAGAGCTGTTCAGATGCTTCTTAATCTGTGCCAGTTAATACAGGGTCACATATAAAAAAATAGTCACAAAAAGTAAAATCTTCTCTAGGGCATTTTGCTGGTCAGATCTTCTTCAGTTTAGCACTAGCTCCACAAGCTAAGGCTGTAATTGAGTCAGACTTTAAATATGTTGCATGATATCTGATATGTATTACATTCCCTTTGATTGTGAGTAATATATACTCTTTATATCTGAGTAGGGGGGATGTGCATGTTGGGTATTTTATGGTAAGAAAAAGCTGGGGTTTCTTTTTCATCTGTTTTATGTTGTACACATTTCTGTGTACATCTGTGCACCTCTATTTTTTGAGCCATCATCATGCCAGCACACATTTATTGCTGCACGAAATATGTGTGTGTGCGTGTTACTCAAATAAAAATCACAGCTTTTCTGATATGCAGTGTGTACATTTTTAGCCTGAACTTATGTAAAGTAATTTTTGGAAAAGGGCCTTTAAACATAGTATGCATATGGGTTGAAAAATCTTCTATAAGGCTAGATTTTTCACTTAGACAGCAGGTTCTAATCCTATAAAAATATTGTGTCAGAAAGAATTTACTATCTTATTGTTCTGCTTTTGTTTATAGACAACAGTGGAAGGTTATAAATTGTCAAATATATAGTCCATGTTCTGGTATTAAGTCTGCCTCTGCTTAACTACTTATTTGAATGTAATATGGTGGAAAACATCCAGTCAAATTAAGAGGAACACTTTATATTAAGATTTATATTCAACACAGTATCCAATACAAATGCTTGATTTATTTAGAATCATTTAGGTTGGAAAAGACCCTTAATATTTACTATGTAGCTTGTTATTTTTCTCTTGTGTACATTCATTTTAAGATTCACAGAGATGAATGTAATGCGTCTAACTATCACTGTATCCTGAATTTTTTTACTATATCTCTTAAACAAAGAGATACTTAAGCTTTACACATAATTGCTTTTAAAAAAAATGGTTTCTGTCTTACAAAGTAAGTTAAATAGAGTATGGCTTAAGTTTTAAAAAGTCTGTCTTTCTGAATTGTTTTTTAAACTGATGTTAAGACACCACTTAAACTGTGCTGCATTTGTCAAATATATTCTATGCTCTATGTGACCTACCCAGTTAGTTAATGTTAGTAGCAATTCTTTACCTAGTTTAGAAGTGTGATATGCTCAACTTTCACTACACTTCATTCATGTACTTTTGATTCCCATGCAGATTAGGTGCACTAGGTCTTTATTCCATGTTGTTTTGAAAATAAATATATATAGAGAGAAAAGTTCAAATATTGCACTTACAATATTTTTATAAGATGCACTGAAGGTTATCGGCAATAATTTTAACACAAACTAGCAGATTTGCAACAGTTTGAAAAGGAAGCTGCTTGAAAAAATGAATGTTACTTTTGGAAGAAATTCCAATGTACTTTGAGGTTGAATGCAGTATCAGTTCTTGCTCTGACAGAGGAAAACAAATGTCATAAAGATTTATTTTAATTCTATTAGAAAAGCTACAGATATAACCTTGATTGTGATACCACAATTCTTATGTAAGTTTTCTATTCTGTAGGAATGGTGGCAGGATATGAGATATGAGAAGGTGATTTAACATCAGTTTAGCAAGTTATCCAGCATCGATTAAAAGCCAGGCCCTATGGATATGAACCAAGTTAATGCTTTTGTTGTCAAACCATTTCACTTCAGTCATTTCACTTTTAATGTGGAACTGTAACAACTTTTATTGCAAATTTATCCACACAGAATTGATAATTTTCTCCCTATGCTTTTGAATCTCATTTGGAGAATGTGAATTCGAGAGTATGGGTGTATGTAAAATACAGAGAGGCATTTTGAGGAGAAAACCAAAGGAAACTAGAAAAATGCAAATGTAGTGTAAGTTACTTTTTCTGTTAAAAAAAAATTCAAGTTCTGAGTGCTTGTGAAGCAACTTTAACTTTGATTTTTCAACCCCTGATGCAGTGGGAAAAAGTGTTAATTAGTTTCTTGATTTGGAATGCAAAATCTCTGTAATTGTCGTAATAAAGGCATTGTTGCTGCTTTACATAAAAGTTGAGAACTCAGAATGTCTTATGTGTCCACTGATTTTTTTCTTTCTTACAGCTCTGCCAATATCTGCCGTGCTGAAATGTTTTGATTTTTGAATTTTCTTCCTTTTTATCTTTGTTTTCTCTGTTGCTGCTTTTTCTGTGACACAAGCCTTTCATTATAGTCACTCTTCTTTTTTCCTTCCCCACTTCTTTCTTTTCCTTTTTAAAGCCATGAGAAGCCGATCCATTGGTGAATGTGCTCTGCCATCGGCCTATATACGCAGTGCTAAAAGTGCTCCTGTTCTGATCCATACTTCCAAACCCTTCTTGCCTGATATTGTTCTCACTCCCCTTTCTGATGAGCTTTCAGGTAGTGCCACCTCTGCTAATTTCTGCACCCCCTTTATCACTTTTTTAAACCTTCTGCTTTCAAATTCTGCTAAATCATTAAATTTTTTCAAAGTAAAAATACTCTGGGGATGGTGGGAGAGGGGAAGAGATTAAGAATTAATATTTTGAGTTATGTAAGATACCATGCTATTTTACAATTCATTCTGGAACTGTTAGAAGTTAGTGCTGTGCCAATGTTTACTATCATAAAAGTGAAAATTAGAGAAATATCTTCACTTTTTCAATTTATTGTTAAGCAGCATTATAGCATCTGTCTACCAGAGAGTACAACTAATCTAAAATTTTTATTTGTGACTAGTGAGGGAGGGAAAGGAAGAATTTAATTTTACTTTGATTTGCCATTTACATCTTTCTATGTAAACTTTTGAATTCAGTGTCATAGACGTTGTGCGAACAACCATGATGATACACTTTAGCTCCCATGAAAAAAGAATGAAGTATATGGTATCATATAATAAGCTTTAGAGTATGACTGTTTTTCATGAACATATAAAAACATTTAAAAAATCTCTAGTTTGGAATTCTCAAGTGCTGTGTTTTGATGTTATTTTCCAAATGATCCATTTTTTAGAATTGTGGTTTTCCTCAACATTCTGATTGGTCCAGCAAGGTAATTGACTACAAGTCTGACAGTAACTCATCTTGGATAATTTTCTCTGAACAAATAGGTTCAGAAATTAGAATTAGCACAGATTTTAAAAATACGTGTTTAGACATAATGCTATTTTTCCAGCTATTACATAGATATAAATTAGTAGCGTGTTAAAGCTGACACTCATGTTCTGCCTTTGTCCCAAGGAATTAAAAAAAAAAAAAAGCAAACCACCAAACCGAAAGGATAGTGGGAGGACTACGTATATATAGCCAAAACTGTGTACACATGTAAGGACTTAATGGCAGTAATGGTTTTATAGACTTTTTTTTTCTTTACTGTCTCTCCTATCTGCCTTTGTTACCCAAGAAGTTCCAAGAACTGTATCTTTGTAATTGTATTTTGTCATGTGTCACGAAATTCTTGTAGTGAAACAGAAATTTGGTGCCTTAGTGTTCAGTCTGAAAACATAAATGGAGAATCAGGAAAATTCAAGGTAGCCACTCTAGAGAGACCAGACTTTCACAATGTACAATTACAAAGTAAGTTTAATGAAATACAAATTATATGTAATAAATTAATAAACATATGAATGCAAAGGGTATCTTTTCTGAGATATAAATTATTAGAACTTAGAAGATAGAGATTTGTATAGGAATGATACATGAACAACCTGTTAGGAAAAACGTCTTACCTAGCCATGGGATTGTTGGAAATAGTCAATTCTTAATGAAGATCTTAAGAACACCTGCAGAAGGGAGTGAGCTATTATTTTGTCACATAATCAGATACTTAATTATCCTGTCTTGAAGATGGCAAAAGTGCTGTTGTAATGGTTTCATCATCTATGTTTCTGAAAAGTCCTGGCTTGCATCTTACTTCTAATGTGTCCCAAACCTTATGGCTCTCTTGATATTATTCTTTCTGTTGATACTCATCCAATACAAAAACTTCATGACCAATGTCATTCTTAAAAGTAAAGTTATGTTACAGACCTTTGCACTTTAAACATAGAAAAGGTTCTATGACCTTCCTGCTTTTTGTGGCTTCTCGAACACATGGGTGTTGCAGCAGCTTCATGATGTGCTCATGAATCTTGAACATTGCCAGAAAACTAAAAAGCTCTAGTGAAGAAAAGCAAGCCCTTAGAGTGTGATGGGGAAGTAGCATAGTAAAGGATGCACTATCCCCTGGATCAGAGTGCACTTTGCTCTTTTAATTTTCTGCGTTTTTAATTGTGCTCTCTTTTATTCTTTTTTTTTCCACATGAAGCTTTATCATTTTCCTTGCCTTTTCTTATAGTAAATGTTATTTTCTGAGAGCCTTCTGTTTCCAGAGGTACAGTATGTAATTTGGGAAGTAATCAAATTACTTCTACCATAAGTGTGTTCTAGGTAATGAACAATATTTAGCTAGCTCTGACAGCCCTTCATCTTATTTCATGATTATATAAATATCCCTATTATCCAAAGTGACTTTACAATCCAACACAACTTGAGAGAACGTTTCAACTTACTCCAAAGTAATAGAATGCCTCATATTAAGTTTCTGGAAGTAGTATTCAGCTCCTTTTTAGCTGTGAAACTCCTCATTGAAAGGTGGACTTAACTGAACACTGGTAAATCTCGACAGGTAGTCCAACAAAAAGCATTTATGCCCAAACCTTTACTTTTTGTACAGTATATTAATTTTCTGTATGGCAGAACACCTCACTTGACTATAATTTGATATTTATTGAGACATGATATTTCTTTTTGAAGATCGGTCAGTAGATTGACAGAATATTTTGCAAAACCTCAATATTGACATTCAGTCATCTAGCATCATAGAGTGCTTTTCCTAAGATCGTATTTCCTTCGTGTAGTTTCTAAGTTACGCTGTGTTTCCATGTGCAGAATATTTGCAACTTTTCAAATAATATCCAGAAAGTGGGAGTGATCTATGCTTTGAGGTATTTAGTTATTAAAGTGATTTAGTATAGTGTATTTGTTGCAAATCTGCAATATTTCTAAAAAGAACTTTCCTTTAGCCTGTTAGAGTCAGAACAAATCCAGTCTTACACTTTGACAAGATAACTAGTAAAATAACCATTCATTCTGCAACTGTTGAGGATTTTCATGTACAAGACTGCTCATGAAACAAAGTGTTAATGAGATGTAGGCAAGATTCCTAGAAGCAATGGGCAAACTAATGAATTGCAGGTGGTAGATTTTTCCTTATCCACCGGGACTAAAAGAGTCAAATGTGGTATTAACATGAAAGGGAGATGCATATTATGCCTTTACAACCTTGCTCCCAAAGCAGTAAGTAGTCATTAAGATGAAATATAAAGAAGTCATAATTGTAATGTCAGTATGGCTGTAATTATTCTTTAATCTCAGAAACTTGCAGAATGAGTGTGTTCTTACAAAAAAAATCAAAATGAGAGCTGAGAAGCAAAATATGTCATTTTTTCTCTACTTCCTGAACTGACTTGCAATGATGAAATATAAACCTCTCCCAGCGTTATATGGGAATCTTCTATTAGCACTCATGCTGTCTTGTCAGAATGTGTCTCTCCATGAATTTGTATTTTAGCTTATCTATCTCCCACTTGATGCTGAAAGGTACCTTCTCTTTCTGCCTTCTAGCAGAAAAGGAGAGGTAAGGTTGATTTAAGCAAAGTTATGATTGGGTGAGATTGGCCAGGTCTACCAATTTCAATCTCTTCCTCATTGTAACATATAAGGAACCAGGGCAGCGTTTCTCCTAAGTGCACACAAGATGTCAGGTACACAGCCTTCTGGCACACAATTGCATTGTACAAACTCCTCGGGAGTTTATGTTGTCCCTATCTGACTGCATAGTTGCATGCAATAGTGAGCCCTGGTTGTGAAGGAGCAGTTTGTTTGGGTTTTTAAACATTGTCTGTGTTTTCAGTGCTGGTATTGCAATAACAGTACATTTTTCATTTCCTTTGTTTCTTCCCTCAGTTCTACAAAATAGAAATCTCTATTGGCACAGCCACACGTTTGTTTGAGAACGTGTACTTGTATGTGCTAGTCATACATATGTGAATACCTAAAATTAATTCTGGATCAACATTGAAATAAATCTAGCTGAATTTATTTCAGTGTGTGGAGTTGTTTTGTGTGCACTGTGACTTCTCTGTCCAGTTATTTTTAACATCCTAGAAAGTCATGATCACTCCATGCAAGCAAGCATGTGATTCCTAGGCTGCTGCTTTAGATGAGGTTGAGTTTATAACAGGTATGAAATATGCATACTGAGGGCTCAAGATGAGATCAGTGTATCATAGTTGTATATATTAATCTCATATATATCATATGTATTTTTGACTGAAGCCTTTAGTCCTTTCTTTGCAGCTGTAAGAAATGGCTTGAGACTATGTGAGCATAACCTGTGTTAATCTCTAAGTCAACAGAGAGTTTGAAATAACAGTTCCAACTAGAGAGACACACCATTTGTTTCAGAGGGTGCTTATTCAGGTAGTAATAAGTTGAACAAGAACAGTGATGAAAAATTTGTCACTTATCAAAGCTGAAGAGAAAAGGACAATAGATTGTGTTGTATTCGACAATTTTTCAATTCATGGTTATTTTCTGAGATAGTTTGGATGTCTCTTTTTTCCAGTATAGATCTCTCAATTTCCTGTCTAATAGCTTCTTTACAATTCGGGAAACTTTGTATAAGGACAAACTTTAATTTTCAAATTTTAACTTCTCTGAAAAACTGAGCATGGAAATACCAGTTCTCATCTTTTTGGAACACATATGATTAGTTAAGTACAGATATATCTCATTCCTCTGGTTTATATGCTTTCCTCAGAAGCAGAATGTGGGAAAATTCAGCTCTAGCTCTAATGTTCTCAGAAAAGTGCGAGCACTTCAAAACAGGTTTTTAAGGGGACTTCAGATTATAAATATTCAATATTACTGAAATGTATAGATCCACAGAGTAATAATTTGAAATATTTTGTAATATTTATAGATAATATTTAGTATTAACAGAAATATTTTAAAATATAATTATAAAATAGTTACTTTATTTTGGCTGTAACACATCAAAGTTAGGGGAGAGAAAGGTGCTTAAATTTTATTCTGATATTAAGTAAATTCACCACTGCAGTCCTGAAGTTAAACCCTCTAGATAAAGCAACAAGGTAAGTCTGTTTATTGTGGCAAATAACTCTTGCTGGTGTTCATTTAAGCTCTTTACTTTTGTTCCTGACTTTGAAAGTGTATCTGCAACTTTTTAAGCAGCAGGTAGTAAAAAATTAATCTGAGGAATAAAGGATTCTATCAAAAAGAAACCAACATAAAATTGAGTAAGCTGTTTTTACCTTGCTGTTCAAGTGCTTATCTTATAAAAAAGACTGCAAGGAATAGCGTGAAATCTTCCAATTAGTTGAATTGTCTGCAGGGGATATTTAGCCTTGCCTGCACTGGTGATTTGATAGTATATAGTATTCCTATAACGTATCAGGAAATCTAAAGAGGTGTGTGAAGGTTCTTTATTTTTGTGGATGATGTAAAGTGAGCTGAAGATACTTCTGTACAATTCCTAGGTGATCCGTGTTTGAATTGTGGCTTTCATTACAGTTAACTATGATTTGTACCCACTAACATATTAGGAGTCTCAACAGAGTCAAGGAATCACTAATTTAAGTGGTCTTAACATATTCTGGTCTTTTCATAAATAAAAGCGGGTTTACTCTAATGTTAACTGTTGTGAGGCTGCAGGGTGTTTTTCTGTATCAGAGTCCTTAATTCTGTAATTCTCATGTATGTTACATTTGCTGAGTCAAACTGGAAGAAGAGGGGGAGGTAAGCCTTCATTAAGTATTTAGTTTTGCATTTTGGAGATGAGAGACAAAACATCCTTCTAGGGAAAAAGGGTATATCTTTAAATTGTCCATTATGTATAGTCATCTCTTCTGTATAGTCAGCTCTTCATTATCATTTAAAATTTTTAGTCTTAGGTATACACTAAATTACATATCCCATAATATTTATAATTGTATTATAGTATTCTTTCTGAAATTTCAGTAGTTTATATATATTTCTACAAGTAATTAAAAGTAATAGTTTGCCACTTCAGTAGACAATCTTAATTCTAAAAAAAACTTGCTTGTTCTCTTTGGAATTGCCCATTTTTCTGAACATGTAAATTCCACAAAGAGAGTACTGTTTTTAAGCTAATTTGTATTACAGTAACCATTTCCTTGACAAGCTAGCTGGAATAAGATTGGTTGAATTATTGAACTTATTGGCACAGCTCTAGCTTTAACTGTATTTCCAAACGTTCCATGATCTCACTGTTTGTTTTCATGCATGTTAACATTTAAAACTGTGTTCTGATGGTCTAACTCATTTATATTACATTCTGTACTGGATATTATGTGCGTGTGTTTTTAACACTCTAGTATTGGAAAAAGTATTTTTGTTGCATCTAAGAAAACAAGGCTCTGGACTTTACTGGCTTTTGAAGTCACATAATTATGAAGTAGTGGTAAAAATATATTGTCTCTGTATGTAAATTTCTGTGCATGTTACATATACTTTTTTCTACAGACATTGACGATGCTCAAATTCTTCCACGTCCACCTCGAGTCAGACATTTTTCACAGAGTGAGGATGCTCCAAGTGAAGTTTTTGGTGCATTAAATGAGGAACAGCCACTGCCACGAAGCAGCAGCACCTCTGACATCCTGGAACCATTCGCAGTTGAACGAGCCAAAGGTGCAGTTCCTGTCACTGACAGTTCATCCCATCATGCTCCAAGCTTACAGAGTTCCACTGAGACCTCTTCAATGCATAGATCCACTGAAAGCCATATCACTGATACAAATAGCAGAGAGTCCTCCTTGGAAGTTGGGGATAGTATTTATGACCATCTTTGTCATTTAATAGGGCCGGTAGAATTTGCAAACACTGCCTTTGAACAAAGCCAATATGTTGACCTTGAAGGTGAAGATGATCTCCTTTCCTCTCTGAGAGAATATCTTAAAGAAAAAGAAGAACTTTGCGGTAACTTTGAGATAGATAAATGTAAGGCTTCTGCTCATGGCGTTGATGCATCAGTAAATAGGAATGATAGATTACTACTGGATGGATTAGAAAATAGCAATCAAACTGGGCAATGCTCAAATAGCATCACTGTTGCAGAAAGAGACAATAACACAGAGCTGCACCTAGAACAAAACCCAAGTGGCTTTATAAGTAATATTGCACCTACTCAAGTAGACTTCTTTACAGGAAATCAAGCGCTCAATAAAGCCAGACAGTTAGATATTAATAAACACTACGAAAGCGTATTTGATCATGGGTCAAGTAGTCCCAGCAGCAAAGAAGGGAAGAGATACCTGTACAGGCAAGCAGCCACTGAAGCTGATGTAGATTTAGTTGTGGAAGCAGCAGTAGCTGAAAAGCATGAAAGTGCCCAGTTTAATGAAAAGCTGACCAACTCACGTATTGTCCATGCAAAGAAAATTCTTCCTAAAGCACAAGTTGACCCTCAAATGCCTTACCTCACAGGCACAAGCAAACTGGCACCAACTAAAAGAAGTATATCTGAAACTGTAACTCATAGGGCCAAAATCATGAAAATAACGACTAAAAAAAGAAATAGTGTTCATGTTACTTTTAGGCCATCTACAGAATCGGTTCAATTTTACAATCCTCTTGAGAGCAAAGAGGCTGCTTGGAAAGCAAGACTTCGTAAACTCGGTGGCTTCAGTAGTAGCAGTAGTGGTAGCAGCAGCAGCAGTACCAGTACAAGCACCAGCTCCTCAACTGCCACAGAGCTGGTTAGACCTGGAATATATAGACATCTAGATGCAATCAATGCTGCTTCAGCTGGCAGCAAGCAAATTAAGGAATCTACAGAAACTCAAGCAGCTATGTTGCAGAAAGAAGGTATTGCAGTTAGTCAGCTCCATAATCGTAGTGCCTTTAGGGCACCAGGTCAGGAGTCAGCACAACAGCAGGGCTCCCTGGGTGGTGTTTATAAAACTGTTGTACATGCTCTTTCGAAGCCGAAGGCAAATGTTTCCCCACAGAGGCAGAACAGAATGCCAGCAGAGGCTCCACTGAGGGATCTGTACAGTCATGTAATGGGCTATTTTGGAAGGAAAGCTGCAGGTGAGCACTAACAGTGTGCAGAGCGCAAAAGGAGAAAGGCAACACCAGTATGGCTTAATGCAACTGAAGCAAGCTCTGATAAGCAATCAAAAGGCTTTGGGATGATCACTGCTTTCCCTGTTTGGTTATGCATGCGCCTACAGCCAGCTGATTTTTCTCCCAGCATAAGTTACATTTATATACTTTAAATTACTAATTTTTCTTTTCAAGATACTTAGTTGAACCTCTTTGCTGCTGAAGACCATCAGGTTAGGGAAGAGGAAGAGACAGTAAATGACCTAAGAAAGGATTAAGCCTTGAGACTTTTGAATTTTCATCTACCATGCAGAGCCTTAAAATTCAGCCTACTGTATGATTGGCATATGCATGTTTTATCAGAATGTGCTATTCCACTCTGAGTGTAGTTTGCTTATCAGAAGGACCTGGCTCTTGACCAGCTAGGTTGAAATGATTGTATTTCTGGTTCATTTAGTGTGTTTTCTTCTTCCTCCCCATCCTCTTCCTCCTCTTCCTCCTCCAAAAAAAAAAAAAAGTCCCTCAAATTTACATTTGGAGGTCAGTTTAGATAATTTTTAAAAAATAGTGTGAAACAGCAGTCTGCTATTAGTGGAATGGTTTCATTACAATAGTTCTCTGAGTCTAATCATAAGGTTTTGTTTGAGTATTTTTCAAAACATGACATAGGCTTTCCTATATTCATTCATCAAAATGGCTGCAGTTACATCTTGGCAACATCTTTCATTGCTTTCTTTTTCTTCTGGAATTGTGGATGTTTATGAAGGTCTCATGATAGTCTTTCTCCTGCTAACTCTGAGACCTCTGTGGACTGATTAAAAAAGAAGGCTGTCACTCTAATATCCATTGTCTTAGTTCACACAACCTTAAATGAACAATAAATTAACTTTCAGCAGTAATGCAGGTTTTCTTTTTTTCCCCATTGTTATGCTGGCATGATTAACAGAGGATTCTGCAATGCATCCTGCACTGAGATGTTAATGCCACCTGAGGGCAGTATCTGTAAGCACAGCACCGGAGCGCGTTACTGTCATGGGTCTCAAAAAAACGATTTACTGCTCCACAGAATCTGTACTTCTGAAAAAGAGATATCTAGGAAACACCAAATTTAGAAGTACCTGTTATCTGAAATTTGTAACGTTTAACAGAACCTCGTTGTTAGAATAAACTACACCATGGTCTCAAGAGAGATGACATTGAGGGAAAAATTATTATAAAAAGAACATGCACTGGAATAACTTGGACTTTAAAGGTGAATATCGTCAAGTCAGGTGTAACAGCCACAGTTAAATATGAACAGTATAGTTATATCAAAAATTTAACACTGATAAATAAGTGAACTTAATTAATTGTTCAAAACCGTTGATCATCCAGAGTTAGAATTTTCATTCCACGTACTAGCATGTAATTTTATTATGTAACATTTTCTTTGCACTATTTATACTAACTGTATACAGTGCCACATTGCCATTTGTCATTAGTATATATTACAACCTAGTTTACGTTTTCCACTACGTTGCTTTTCATTAGGAATAAAATGAAGAAGAAGCCTGTAGGAATCATAAATTTTTTAGGATTTGTTACTTGTGATATGGAGGAAGAACATACGCTTTATCCTTAAAGCAAGCATTAACAACTTTGAGTAGTGCTTACCTATAAGCTTCCTGCTCTTGAAGGTGGAACTGGAAATCAACTAACCCCTGCTTAGTGGGAAGAAGAAGCCGTACTAATTCTGAAAGTAGAGTCTGCTTTAAAAGAGGGACATTTTTAAAATGCATGTTTGGCAATTTTGGTTTTTTTATTTCTGTTAATTAGCAGGTTTTTTCATTTGTTACATTTTGTTTTGAAAATTCCTTGATACATTCTTTACTATAAATGGTTGTTCGTTTGCTTTTAGCTAATAGAGAGGACATGAGTCAAAAGCTGCACCCTATTGATAGTGATATTGGCAGTAGCAATACAAATGTTCCTGACCTCATGGATGAATTTATAGCTGAGAGACTCCGCAGTGGTAGTGCACTGGTAAGCCTTTAAACTTGCTACATTTCAATGCTTAAGTCTGCATATATATGTGAACTTGCCAATGACATTATTAATCAGTTCACTAATAAGTATTTCTCTGGCTTTCATGAATCAAAATTAAGAATATTGCTTAATTATTCCTGGCCTTTGAGATAGATTCATGCCATTTTTTACCATTTGTGTTTTCATATCTGTTAAATCTTCATTGTGGAAGCAATGCAGAAGTTTCTGTCAGGTAAATAGTCTCATTGAGTTAAACAACCTTAATTGCACCTATAAAGATCTTTGTACCTGGACACTTTCAGAATAATAGCTTCTATGTACATTTGCAGTCCTCAGAGTGGTATGTAGTTAAGTGTCAGTCTGTAATACAGTACTGTTCTCTACAGATACAGTCAATGCAACAGACTAAAAAAATGCTCCAATATATGTTTTTTCTTAAGTTTTTTTTAAATTCACTTCCAAATGTTGAATAATTTCTTGTAAGTAGTGTGCTGATAGTCGAACCAACTTTTCATATGCTGTCTTCCTGCACTTTTCCAGAAGTGTCATGTTGTTTGGAATGGCATTCATAATGAGAAATTCTAACCAATTATAAGTGAAGAATTTCTGGTTACTGTTGAATGCTTACAGAATGAGACAACTGAGTTGAAGAGATAAGTGCTTATTAACTAGCAACAAAAGGGAAAATTAAAACAAAAGTTGCAAATGAAGAACAGCATGGGTAACAATTTAAATACAGTGTTTCAAAATTGTTCTTTTTTCCGCTTCGATGTTTTGAAGAGGATCATTTTAAGACATTCTCCTATGGAAAGTTGTCAATAAGGAGTTGCTAATAAGGGGCAGAAGAAGATTTCTGCAAGTGATTAAAATTGTTTGTTTATCATCATCTTGTATAAATGGCAAGAGAGGATCTGTAGAGTTCATCTATATGTATGCTTTTTTCTCTTTTGTATTGAACTCACATTTATGAAACTTGATTATTAGTGCAAAGTATTCTTGTTAGTAAGTCTTGTATTACAACACAGAATGCTAACTTGAAGTCTATGAAAAAGGTTATCTTAGTCTGCAAATCAATAAAACAGAAATCATCACAGCTGGCCCAGAAGAAGACAGAAAAGGAGGGAATACTGTTTGTTTTGAGAATCGATATTTTCCTTACATAGCCAAAAAGAGACGAGATAGGTTTCAGTACTACTCTGACACTGCCACTCATTTTTGTAATTAGCACACAACAATAGATATGCCTTCTTAAAACAGTACCCAAGTTATTAAGATTAGTTTTAGGTTGCTGTATCTATTGAATGATAGAACCTTATCCCAGAAAGCTTGTCAGACTGAGTTAATCTCTAGTCAGTAGTAGGATAGTAATGGAATGCAGAAGTGACTGGATCTAGTGGAAAAGGAAGGCATCTTTAGTCTCACAATGCATGAAGATTTCAAGCCATTTCATAAAATGGCTTTTCTACTTTTATCTCTCTTTCCTCTCAAGCAAACAGTCCTATCTGTGGAAAAATATGCCTTAAAGAAAGACTTCAGATAGACCAGCACCTTACTTGTATATGAGCAAATCTACATGCCTTATTTCTGCTATATGTGGTCTTTGGTGTCCAAACTAGTATCGAACTTGAGGTTTAATCATAGGGAGATTAATGCATGAATTAGTAAATTCATTTGCTTGTTGTATAAATTAAATTTTTGCTTTTACCATGGTAGCCTATATGCCAGAAAAGGCAAAATTGCTTGAAATTTTTTTCTGCTTGTGTCTGAAACCAAGGTTAACAAGTTTTCTTTCATAATTTAGATGCAGTATACTTTTTTACTATTTTGCTTTCTCAAGTCTTACCTATAACGGGTGTGGCCCATGCTAGTCTGAATCTTAGCCTTTTACGATACATGTCCAAAAATTCATTGTGCAAATAAAATTTGTGTTTATGAAATTCTCTGACTACAGGAGCTCTTCAGTTGCTGCTGCCTGTCTGGGGGTTTGGAAAGTTTTGACTATATATTTAGTATGATGACAATTTCTGGTTTAGGTACTTAAAAACTATTTGTTACATTCGGACTTTGGCAAATGTGGGATGCTTTTTTCAGTTCATGTAAATAAGCCATCCAAGATTGCAAGTTAGTTTATGTCTCTTCAATGTGTAGAATGTGACAAGAAGAGGAAGCAGTCCTGGCAGCCTGGAAGTTCCTAAAGACCTTCCTGATATATTGAACAAGCAGAACCAAATGCGTCCTGTGGACGACCCAGGTGTACCTTCCGAATGGACATCACCTGCCAGCGCGGGCAGCAGTGACCTCATCAGTTCAGACAGCCACTCTGACTCCTTCAGCGCCTTCCAGTATGATGGACGCAAATTTGAAAGCAAGTATATTTTTCCAAAAGTAATAGCATTTTTTTATTAATTGATTACAAATTCCCTTTTTTTTTTTCTTTTTCCCTGGGGAACTTGTGTGCCAGCAATTTTCTGTAGAGAGAGAATATTTTGATTTCTGGTTGAAATCATTAGCAAGTTAATGGAGCAAGAAGAGTTCTTACAAGAGGCTATTGTGGTTTTAGTATATTAAAAAAGAGAACAGTGGAATACTACTTTTCAAAATAATACTTGTGTGCACAAAGCAGAACAACACTGAACAGAAGTTAGAAAGCAATGTTGTCTTTTCCCTGGAGCGTATCCATCTATTTTGCACAAAATATCAAAATCAAAGGTTACTTACTTATTTTGGAAGTGTTTTTAATTCTTTTGAAAACACTTAGGTAAAACTTAAAGAAGGCCTTCTGATATTTTTACAGTGGCCTTTGTGTAGCCATAGATTAATCAAGATACTAAGTGTATTATGGTAAAATTAGTAAGCTTTGTTAAAATTAGCATGCTTTGTGTAATAATATGATGCTTTTCATTCATTTCATTTATCCATTCCCACCCTTGTAGAACAGAAGGGGTCATTGTGGTTGCTAGGAATTATGACTTCATGTATTATGTAAGATAAAAATAATGTTTATATGATACAATTTATTGAAGAAATTACAATTTTTATATATGTTGCTATTGTGCAACTAAGTGAAGGTATTTAAGCCTACATTTCAGCCTGACATTTTTCTTTAGTCTTGAAAATAACATTTGTTAGAGTACCATTTGTCATAATATTTTTAGTTTATTGTTTTTACAACAAAATTGAATATTTCTTCCAGCTTGGAAATTTCGCAAATAAATTCCTTAATATAAGAGTCCGTTATTTTTACTTTATTTGCACATAGGTGCAAGCAGGATGCAGGACATGAAACAGGAATGTCTTCTGGAGACGTTCAGTCACGGGTTCAATCTTAGAGGAAAGAGATTATTCAAAGTAGTGAATTATTTTCTACTGTTCCATTTTATGTAAATTTTGCAATAGTGGAGTAGTAGCATAGAAGATACACATACAGGGTTTCCATGGAGGAGTTTGGAGGTCCTGGGCCTTTGGGTTTTTTTTGGTATTAGTGGTATTTTTAGGCTCTAAGTTAATACAGTGTTTTCCTCATACAGATTTCAGCTTTGGCACTGAGGCAGGGACACCAGCTTCTACTGACGTTGATGCAGTTTCAGGACAGCAGCAGAGTGCCGAGGAGCAAGAACTGGCCAGTCTAACTACACTCCACATAGATTCAGAAACAAGTAGTCTCAATCAGCAACCATTGTCTGCTGAAGCTGCAACTATTACTGGTAAAGTAGATTTAAAAAAAAAGCCCTAAAAAAAAAGTGCATTTTTTTCTGAAATTTTTCGCCCATCTTGAAGAATGCAAATTCCAGCTTCTACATTCTATATTCTATTTAAGATGATTATTTCAATTATTTTTGACTGCTATTGAAAAGTAATGTGTGAAATAACATAAGTCAAAAACCTTTGTCTGATTTAGTTACCCGTAGGATCTTTAGCCTGTGCCTAAATGTATTTTAAACCCTTCATGACAAAATCTATACAATTACCAAGGAGAAATTTGTACCACATTATGTATGCTAGATCTCTTACAAGTGTCCTTGTATTACTGGTAGTTAAATAACTGGTTTTCAGGAAAAGGTTTTTCTTCAGAAGGCTTTGACAGTGCTCTTTCAAACCACTCTGAAGTATCATGGGATTCTTTTGTATACATCCATCTTAACATCTCTTTGTATTGTCTGTAAAATGTTATTTTGCCATGTAACATCACTTTCCATTTGTATAACTTAAAAATTCTTTTTATTTTAGTACTTTACTTGTTGTTTTCATGAAAAAGTAAGCCTGTAAGGGAGTGTTTAACAGCCTCAGTTGGTGAGGTCAATGCTCCACCAGTTTATTTTGCAACTGTTTCTTGAGAGAGAGAGAGAATAATAGAATAACAACGACCAAGTGATGCAGTTAACCCCGACTGAATGGGCTCCTTTCTCAAAGAGACAGTCCTTCTCTATGAGGAAGATTTTGAAGATCGGTCTCTTGCCAGGTTTTGTAAATCCAAACTAAAGATGTCCATAATCATTTTCATACTCCTTGTTCCATGAGTGTTAGACACTACCATTCCTGTGAAACCCTGCTTGTAACAAGTAAAAAGTTGCAACAAGAAGTACCTATTTATCTGTGAAAGCTTGTACCTATACAGTATTTTGTTCTCTGAGAGAAATCAAACTCTGCATTTTCAGAGATATGGAAAGACCTCTTTACTTCCCCTCACAGTTTTCACTTTTTAAAAGTGCCTTTCTGGTAAAAGAAGCATGGTATTAGCTTTCATGGACATTGTTGTTCAGGTTGTTCAACAGTTTCCAGCTTGACTTTTGTCCTCTTCATTTTCCTCTTTACTGTGTTCTTGTTGAAAGTCCTTGCTGAAGATCAGTTCTTTTTCTGTTTGTTTGTATGTGTTTATATGTTGATTACTTCATTACTGTTTGGTATTTTTGTCCAAGTTTGTACTATAACTGAATTAATAAGATTGCAATTAACAACAGAGTTGTCCATTGAGAAATTCTGTGGTTGTCTCTTCTTGCTTGGACTACTGTTTTCGAGAGGCAACTTTTGTGTGTCATGTGCATTTAGCTGGGTTTCCTGAGGAAGCGATACTTGTTCAATTCTCTGTCTCTGACTGTTCCACGCACCCAAGGATATCGGAGCCCATTGTCTAATTTCTGCTAAATTGACATAGAAAAAAACAAAAGGGTATTCTTTTCTTTGATGTTTTATGAAAGATAGGCAGCTATCTAGTGAAAATTGCATGTATGCAGAGTCTCATGACAGGGAAACTGCAGTGTGAATTTCACTGTATGAGATGCCATCAAATCAATGCAGCAACTCAACCTTAAAACACACACTTAAGAAACAAGTTTTCAGTGGTTCTGCTGATCAGAAAACTACTCCTTCCAAATAGTTTTATCTTGTAGGTTTTTGGAAGGAAAAATTCTTTTTGGTATATGAACATTATTTCATATTATTAGTAAATGAGAGAGTTTATCATTGCTGTTTGCTAGTCCTAGAACAAGTTGAACCCATATTAATCTTGGTCCAGTTCAGATCCACATACGCTGGAGTATGTTTTAGTGACAGTCTCCCGTAGTTTCATAAATTTTTCATAATTGTTTCTGTCCATTCTCTTCCATCATATGAAGATGTCCTTCCCTCCTTCCTCTGCTCCCTCCCTGCCTTCCCTGCCTGTTCATTCTTTCCATCTCATTCCCTTTCCTTCCCTCTCTCAGTCTTCCTCACTTTCTCTCCTCCGCATCGTTCTTTCATGCTCCTTCTCTTGAACTGCTTTCATCCATCCCCAACTAATCAGCAGAATGGAAATGAATTAAGAAAAGGTTTCTTCCAACATCTTTTAAGGGTATATCTTACATTATCTTTGTAAGCATGTGGAAAACAAGTAGTCGGTAGCAAGAGGGGAGTATCATTTCCTGTTGTGTGAAGCAGTAGTCTGTGTGCAAAGCAGTAGTGCCCCTCTCTCCTGCAAAGAGATGTTGATTTAAATTGATGGTAAAAGCTTCACTGCCTTAGTCATTTAAAGGTGATAGAGACCTTTGCGGTTTAACAATATAATTGAGATTGTTTACCACAATTTTGGTTTTGATAACACTGACATTTTCTGTCTAGTTCTTTAAACAATTTGTTCACTTAACGAGAAAGAACACTTTTCTCAAGTCAGAAGTATTCTCTCAATCTCACAATAATTTGGAAAAATTACTGTTTTAAAAGACTCACTTATTCGTTGGTGTCCCTAAGTTCAGTTTATCTCTAATACTGAATTTCACATATAGTGTTTTTGGGTCGCAGTTGCATTTATCTGAGAGTTAATAGGTTTGAATTCTTACATTTTAACACATGCTGAGGTGTAGGAAAGTCTGGGTGAATATCTATTCTTTTCTTGTCTGCCATGTGACTGTTCTGGCTGAACTCAGCTTTTTATAAGAAGCTTTAGACAAATTCAGGATGTAAAATTTAAGATAGTGCAGAAGAAAAACACAAGTACCTCCACAAATAGAGTAGTAGAGGCCACATAGTTGTCTAGAGAGGTAGTTCAGAGATGATCATGGAAAAATGCCTTTACAGCACTGCCATTCAGACACTTGATTTCCTGCCTTAGAAGAAGTAAAACTCTTCCAACTATACAGAACTTTCCCTTCATACAGGTTTTCTCAACCCAATCAGCAGATAAACATCAAAGATTATCAGTTACTGGTTTGAGCTTTTATTTATAAATAAACTTGTATGCATCAGCAAACCTGGAAAAGCATTTGTTCCAGGAAAATTTTTCCTTAAACATTTTGCTGGAGAGAAATTCAGGCGAGAGAATGTAATGAGAAATTCAACTGCTTCAAACATATTTAAAATTATTTGGACCGAAAATAGAGGTCTGTTAATCCTCTGATTACCTAACTGATTTTGACGTTCATCTCCTAACTTTCCTGCATGTAGTTTGTTTTCTTTCAGAGCACCATTCACAGGGAGATCTTCTTACTGTTTTTATATTTGATACATAAAAGCAGCTCAGTTTTCTGTTAATGCTATGTTTAGACAACATTTCAGTAGCACAAGAAAATGGAAAAGGCTTTTAAGGTAACTGTTAAAAATTGCGTTTACAGGCTCTGAAAGTGCTTCTCCAATCCAATCTGCTCTTGGATCCCGATCACAGACACCCTCTCCTGCCACTCTTCATGCAGATCATATTGAGCAGAAGGATCTGCAGCTGGATGAGAAGCTCCACCACTCTGTTTTACAGACGCCAGATGACCTAGGCAATATCTGGAACAGAAAATACAAGCCTGTTCTTTCTTTCTTTCTAGTGCAATATAGAGAAGTAGTATATGTGACTAATATCACATGAATTGTAAACAATCCTGTACAAGGCTACTTCATCTGTACTTCAAAAATATTTAATTTCAGTGATTTCTTTTAAAAGCAAACAAAGACTTTTTGCATTTTATCCTGAGTTTCATTGAAATTATTAGCAGTGGATTAATAGTCCACACATTTATAATTGTTCTTTTAGTTGGTTAGAATCGTGGCAGCTTAATCTAGTGTGTGGCCCTGCCATGGATTGTTTTATTGATGAACAAATAATAAGACATAATTTTAAAGTAATGTTATCATTTCTCCTTGGAAGTTTGGTTCTTTTCCCTTTCATATTTTAAAAAATATGTAATTACATCAGTTATCTTAGCTATTGAATTCTGAGATACATTCACTTTGTAAATACAGTTTACATATTTCTCTTGTATTTGGTCTCATGGAAATAGAAGACTGTCTGACATATATTTCAGACCCTTTTCTTTAAGTAGCCTACTGATGAACAGAAATATCCTTTTGCTTTGTACTTCAGAATTTATAGCCTAGAAACCAATTAGTGTCTCTACCACAGTGGTCCAGATGTTCAAAAGATGAGGCTATGTGATGAGGCTGAATTCAGAGTTGATTTGGTTTGTCTGTGGGAGCTACAAGGTTTTCAGAAGATCCCAGCAAATTCTGGTGCTGAGGTGTTTTGAAAATCCGCCTGAGGAGGTGGAAAGAAGATTCTGAATGCCTGCTGCTTTAAAACTATGACTCAATAGCTAGTTTCTTGTGGCTCTTGAGATAGTTAAGTGTGATCTGAGTAGATGCGAGCCATCATAATCTATTGAAGATTTCCTTGTATGGACAGTCTAGATCAATCATCTGTGTGGAGAGGTTAGCACACATCTGTGTGCTAGGTTACTGAATGTTGCCTCTCCACTGATATATATTTACTGCTTAAAGGACAATAGCTAGAGACAGATTTGCTCTCACCTTTCTCTTCAATTTGCAAGAAAATACAATCCTAGTAGATTCTAAGGAAATTAGTCTTAGTGTTTTATTGGGGAAAATGTAAAGTTGAAACGTAATTTTACTTGAAAGCAGGCAAGTGAAGTTCTGGATATTCATTGACTCCAAAGAATGCAAGACAGCACTTAGAAAAGGAGTGGCCTTACTGGATCCATCTGATCTGTGTTAGAGCTCCAGAAGTGACCTTAAATATTATTTATGGAAACAATATAAGAAACAGGACAATTCTTCCTCTACAGAGTTTGTAATAGACATAGAGTTTAACATATGCAGTGTTGAGGTGGCTGAATGGGTAAAAAATTTCTTACTCTAAAAACTTGATCTTTGGGTTTAGGAAGACTATGTATAGAATAGTTACATCAGAACTTTTCTTTTTCTGGAGTTATATCTCACTATACTTTTTTTTCTTCTGTTACAGAAACTAGTGAATTCCCCTCAGAATGTTGCAGTGTGATGGCTGGGGGAACACTTACAGGATGGCATGCAGATGTTGCTACTGTGATGTGGAGGCGAATGCTAGGAATTTTGGGAGATGTCAACAGCATCATGGATCCAGAGATTCATGCCCAGGTTTTTGATTACCTGTGTGAACTGTGGCAGAATCTGGCCAAGGTAAAAGAACTGAACCTTTTCTCCAACCTGACTTGTTAGGGCAGTGTAGTGGTTTTGATTTTAGACCCT
>VZRE01007504.1:0-28879 GCA_013396775.1 Cephalopterus ornatus | reverse complement strand
GGCCTCCCATGGAGTCACAGTCTCCTTCATGTATTCACTTGTTCCAGCATGGGCTCCTCCATGGGCTGCAGGGGCCTCAGCTCTAAGTCCTTCTCCTGCTTCTGGGAGAGAGGGAAGCCGCTCTCCCTCTCCTGCTGCACTGACCTTGGTGCCTACATTGTTGTTCTCAAGTTTTCCTCCACTCTTCCCAGGCTGGAATTTCTTCTGTGCAATAATCTCCTCTGTTCTTAAATATGTTATCACAAAAGCGTTACAGTGCTAATTGGCTCAGCCTTGGCCAGCAGCAGAAAGTCCCTCCTGGTGCTGGCTATCATTGGTTCTTCATAGGACGAGAAATTTCTAGCAGCTTCTAACAGAAGCTATCCCTATAGCCCCCCCTTGCTACCAAAATCCAAACACATAAACCCACGACAGCTAGAGTTTATTTTTAAAATCATGTCATCTAGTAAATTAATCTTACAGAAGATTTATCTGAGATGCCTGCATCTATTGGATCAGCAAAATGTTGTAAAAACCTTGCCCCTTTCTTCGAAATGTAGGAGATTTGGGGGATTTTCTTCAGGGATATTTTTCTACCTTCTTCTTAAAGCTTTGTGAAGTCATTATGTGCCCTTTAGAAGTGACTTTTTGTCAGGATTACATATTTGTGCTCGTGGTGTCTAATCAAGCCTGGTGTATTTTCTGTCTAAGATGTGAAATCGATGTAAAAAATCAGAAAAGGAATGTAACCTGTAGGTAAAATTCTTCTATTTTTCAATCAGTTTACATCAAAGATCAGTACTCCTTGGGTTTCATTTCTCGGAGTAAGAGGGGTTTTTTTGGTTAATCTGCTGGCCCTTCAAAAATCGCGAGTGAGTGGTAGTGCAGATAAAAATAATGATACGACAGAAGAATGTTGTTGTACAGTAAACTACATATACAGTGGAAGAGAGAGAGAGGTCCCTACTGGTCAGAAACCTTGCTATTCTTCCTTTTTGAGCATAGAGAAACTTCTTGAATATTACACCACAAAGTACAACAAGTAGATAGCAGATAAGATGAAGGGGCTGCTTGCAAGGCGGTTTAAGCCATGAGTCTGAAGTGAAAAATATCAGGGGTATTGTGAGACTTGCAAGCAAGAAAAGTGGCTTAGCTATTGTGGGACAATTACACATTTAAATGTGAACGTCAACCGGTATATCTGGGTGTGGGAAACGAACCACAAATACTCATATATAAGCTCTGTAATGTGATTTGGGCAGATGAGTTTTGTTCAACGGTCATGGTACAGTTAATGCAGTACAGCCTCCATCCTGTATTTGAGGATGTGATTCTTATATTGCTACAGCAGTGCAAGCATCATTTGAGCCTCATCCTGTGAAGAACAGACTGTGCTGATGAAGCTGCAGTTTATTTGAGAGTTGCACCCACATAATTGCAGAAACCCCCTGCCTGCCACTGCAATGTTTTTAAGACAAGTTTTACACTCTAAGATTCTTCTGTCAGACTAGTGCTGAACATCAGTATGGCACTGAAATACAGAAGCAGTCCACACAGAGATTTGTTTCCAAGGCATCTTGATTAGTCTTATTACTCCTCTCTGGTTGGCTCCTGAAATTTTTTGTCAAGAATTTGGAACAAATTTAAGTGTAATTGCAAGGCATATATGTGACGCATTTAAAAAGCTTAATGTTAATATAATCAGGATAAATAAGAAACAGTTGGTAAGAAATACATTTAAAATTCTATTCCTTTGGCTGAGAGCCCTGGCATCTGCTAATAATAATCATCAGCTTTTGCCCGTAAGAACTCCTCAGATTTACTGGTGAGGAGCTGACCACAAACACACTTCCCAATCTCATAGTGTGTCACAATGGCAATGTGAAGTTTTGTTTTGGCATTCATAAGATAGCTGTTTGGTTTTTTTGGGAAATCTTTTAGAGTTGGTTTGAAATGCAACATCATGGATATTGAGCTAGACTTTCAGAAGTCCTTATTACTCAAACATTTCAACCATTCATAATTTTCTCTATTTGCTCACATTACCCTCTGTGATTTGGAAGAACAGAAGGGAAGTCGCAAAAAAAACCACCTTAAACTATGTAGTTATGAGAAATTATTTATTATATAAAATACATTCCTGTACAACTTTTCAGTGCATAGATAGTCTAGTTCTTGTAGAAAAATGTTCAATGTAGAAAAAATTTAAGAGCTAAGAAAGTTTTGCATCTTAATTATTCCCTAAAGACTTGTTTCTTCTGTAGAAGACTTAGTGGATCTTTGAAGAGATGATTTTTAATTAAGACCCATTAGGGCTAAAATGTGAATAAAGCCACTCAAAAAATAAGAGGAATACTTGAGATGGTGAGATCCACGGAGAATTTTATTTCCCAGTTTTTATTTTTAGTAATACTAAAACAGGAATAGATTTATCTTTGTTTGATTAAAGTTTCTGACAAAATGAAATCTGACAGAAGAATTTTAATTAATTTAATTTAATTTAATTTTGATAAATACTGCAGAGGAGAACTCTTTTCAAGGGTAAGAACCTTGGAAGCAAACTTGCAAAGTGTCTGCTGGAGTTCTCCAAAGGTAAGGTTGAACCAAGGAATCTTCCAAAGAAACAAAGACACAGAATGTCCTGAAACAGAGAAAATATTATCAAAATCATGCATTTGTCCAACTTGTGATATCCTTGAGAAAAGATTTTTTCAGGCAATTCATTTAATTGTTCAGAAAACAATCTGGAATTTCACTTTATTCTGATGTTTACTCGAATTCTTAATTATGAAAAAATGCTGATGTTAATTCAATATGAAATTAATTTAAATTAAATTAATCAATCAAAATGACATTACATATAGATGAAGTTGTTATCAGCTAGGTCTCATGATATATCTCATGCTAAACGGAAATGCTCTACATATGTTTAGATCCCTACATTCTCACCATACGGAAACAGATTTTCAAGAGAGAAATGCTTTTTCTTATATACATGAAATCTGACTGTTTTGATAAAGTCTGGTTTGCTAATGAATTAACAGAGTTACTTCTTAGATACTTTCAAAATAATTGCTACAAAAAACGCAAATAAAAATTGTAATTTGGGTATATTTCTTTAAATTGAAACATCTCTTTTTCACTAATTTTTTAATTTTTTCCTGATTTTATTATAGTATCAGCTTTGAAGGTTTTATAATGAAAAACCTACTTGCCACAAAAGTATTTCTTAAAAAAATAAATAAATAAATACACTGTGGTGGGCTGACCATGGCTGGACACCAGGTGCCCACCCAGCCATTCTATCATTCTCTTCCTCAACAGGACAGCTGGTAGAAGATGTAATGAAAGGTTCATGGGGCAAGATAAGGGCAAGGAGAGATCACCCAGTAGTTGGCAACATAGGCAAAACAGACCTGACTTGGGAAAATTAACTGGAGCCACCTCAGGTTGGCTACATTGGACACGGGGCAAGTTTATGGCAGCTTCTCGGAGAAGCCACCCCTCTAGCCCCATCCCACATTACCAAAACCTTGCCACACAAACCCAATACAACATGTATACAGACAAACAACATAAAAAAATATAAAATTAATGAATAGCTAATAAATAACTATTTTTGTATAAATATATACATTTAGAGACCTACAGAGCTTAGTATCTGGCTAGTTTATAGGCTGACATATACTTCAAGGAAAAGAACAAAGGACAAAACTTCAATTTTGAGCATTTGACAAGTGGGAATTTTAGCACAGAGAAATTCCTTTCTTTGTTTAAATATTAGCATTTGGTCATCCAACCTTGCCCACAACTCTAAACATTTTGAAATTTGTAAGAGGCTTTCCCTGCCCATACCATGCCAAACAGGAAGACAAAATGCCGCAGGAATGTACCTGTGACAGCTCACTTCTACGGACTGCCTGTAAAAATACGTTACAGGAAGACTAGCTTTGTACTGAGCATTTAACCTGTGGTCTTCCGAAATTGTTCCAAATGCACACACACGAAGGTGGGGCCAAGAAGAAAGGTACATAACTGGCGCTAAGTATCTTATGGCTGCTTCTGCAAGAACTGAGAGGTCTGCTGTGCTCAGGACCTGTTTGGGCAGATTATACAGAAGCAATACTTTGCTAGAGGAGGTCTTAGACCTTCTGTGACCGACAAGATAAAACCAGTAGTGCTGAGACCAGGTAAGTGGGTCTTCAGTGCATGATCAAGCTGTACCTCTTGAGGGACTGGCAAACAACCACTCTGAGTAAATACATTAGATCTTGAAGTTATTCAATACTAACACAAGTCAATAGGTCGGATCCATCAAATGGGAATAAAACAAGGATTAGTGTAGACGGACAGCTGTATGTTGAATGTAGACATCAGCAAACACAAAAAAAATGCAATATGCCAAAAAAAAAAAAAGAAAAATCATTTTAAACAATGCTTTTTACCATCTGGTAAGGTTATGAATATTAACACTGTGGTGGGTTGACCTTGACTGACCACCATGTGCTCACCAAACTGTTTTCTCACTCCTACTTCTCAACAAGAGTGAGGGAAAAAAACATGACAGAAGTACAATTAGTCAAGATAAGGACTAGGAGATCTCTTACTAGTTACTGTCAAGGGCAAAACAGACTTAAATTAATGTACTGCTAATTTAATAGAGCAGGATGATGAGAAATTGAAGGTTGCCATCAGTTCATTACATGTTGTCTCTGTTGCTCCTTCCTCCCCATGCTCTTCTCTCGTTCTAGCATGAGTTCCCACCCCACGGGAAACAGTCCTCCTCAACCTTCTCCAGTGTAGGTCCTCTCCATGGGGTCCAGTTCCTCAGGAACTGGCTGCTCCAGCATGAGTCCCCCATGGAATCTCAGGTACTGCGAGTAAAATTAACCCTGTGGAGGCTCCTCTTCAAGGTCTGCAGCTCCTGCCAAGAGCCTGCTCCAACAGGTTCTCCATGGGGTCACAGCTTCCTTCCAGGCATGAGCTGCAGTGTGGATATGCCTCCACCATGGACATCCATGGGCTGCAGCAACACAGCTGCCTCACCATGGTCTTCTCCAGAATGGGAATCTCCGCTCCAGCACCTGGAACACCTCCTCCCCCTCCTTCTCCACTGACTTTGGGATCTGCAGTTCTGTTTCTGTCCCATATTCTGAGATCTCATGGCTGCTGTTGTGAAGCTTTTGCTTGACCTTTATTTAGTGCATTATCCCAAAGGTGTCACTACTGTTGATGACGGGCTCAGCCCTGGCCAGCTGTGGGTCCATTTTGGACTCAGCTGGTATTGGCTCTGTTGACATGAGGGAAGCCTGTCACAGAAACCACCCCAACAGCCTCCCCACCTGTAACCGAACCTTACCATGCAAACAACAGTTCAAACTTTCAGGTTCCTTGTCTGAATGTATCTTGCAGGTTTCCCTTCAGAATCAGGACTGAGAGATCACAGATGTCATGCCTTGGTGCTGAGAAAGTGCTTATCCAAGGCAAGTGGCCATTTCCTTTCCTTCATTCATGATATGAGGTAATTTCATTATCCGGTGATTGGATTATTTTTTTTTCACTTACAGTTTCCACAGCAGATTGTTGTGAATGTAGGTATGTGAACAAAAATGTGTGCCTCAGAACCTGACCCATTCATATCCAATATTCATGGATATCTGATATTTAAAAACCCATCAGTGTCCCTTTCTTATCCACTGAAAACTGTTTAGTGTTAACTGGTGTTTTATAGTTTTGGATGTGTTCTCAGCTGGGCAGCTGTTCCTCCAACAAGCTGTCTGCCTGGACCTCTCCCACAATGGTCATCACCCAACCATGTTGCCATAGCACCAGCATGTTGACCTTTCTTTTCTTATTCATGTGTGTACTACAGATCTCCCATCTAGTTCTGTGAACAAAGAGTTTTGTCCTAGAACATGATTCATTAAAAATAAATATGAATGTGTCATAGGTCTGTTCTGAGGAAATCACCTCATTATGCAGTTCTCCTAACAAAATCATAAAATCCTTTTTCCTGCTCAGTAGTTCATTGCCCTTTTTTTGATTATTAAGACACCAAGACAAATTGGGTAGTATAAACAAAGTGTCTGTGGTAAAAAACGTGAGAATCCCCATTCAAAATTAGAGTCAGAGATAATATATTGTATGTATGTATAAATGTTTGCCAAAAGACTTTCAGTTTTGAAATCTCAGATCTAATCTAAGGCACTAAGAGAAAAAGCCATGCAGCTGTAATTTCATGTATTTTGCAAATTGAAAAAATAGACAAGCCTGGACTTAGTCAGATTTACTGCTAGCACCAGCTGGTGTGACCTTCCACTAAAACAGGAATGACACACTACATTTTTCAGATTCTGGTGACGATTACAACTGAGTCAATACATAGCTGGGTTCATAGTAGTATTGAATTACCAGATAATTAAATTTCATAGAGAAACTATGCAAGCAAAAAACCAGTCAATGCTGACATATTTTAATCCAAGCAATTCAGAAATTTAGCCTGTTGAGTTTTAAACATCCTTTGAAGATCAGATTAAGAGAAAGTCAGCAGAGCTGATGGAGGATTTTGAAGTGCAGCTCAGACTATGTGAGCTCTGTAAGCAGCAGTTTCCACTTTTTATGCTTCTGGATATCTTGAGTTTTCTACATGCACACATTTTGTATCCAGCTGTAAGGTTTCCCACGTGGAAAGAGAGATGTTGCTAAACAATCTTATCAGAGGACTGCTTTGATGTTGCATGTGGAGGAGTTTATTACCTCTTTCACATGCCTGTTTTATCACATATATATGCACCCATCTACATGTCACTAATCGATAGGGAAGAGGAATGTTCAGGTGGCTCCCAATGAAGTGGTCTTCAGACAACCAGGTGATGTGATTTCCGAGTGCTGCAAGGCTCCCCCTTGATGAAGGAGGAGAGAGGAAAGAGGTTGGCATAAGTTACCAGATAAGATGGACTTCTTTTGCAGTGGGACAAACACTGAAAGATGGGAATGTCAGTTTTTCCCAGTTCCACGGGAGCCCAAGAGGACAATACAATTTTCCTTGAAACTTCAAAGTGATGATTTTAGCTTTCCACTGTGGAATACTCAAATATGATGCACCACATGTCTTCAGTTCCACACATCTGCTTATCTTTGGATTGCAGCTTATCAGCTTTTACCCAGAATCAGTTTGGAAAGTTCCCCTGGGTAAGCAGACTTTACCATATACAGCCAGAAAGCTGCAAGTAACAAAACCCAGGCGCTTGAGAGAGCAGAAGAAAGCTGGAGGTTTTAGAAGTCAACTCAGCAGCATTCTCTGGGGAATGGCTGCAAAGTTCATATGACACTAAGACCATTTAAAAGACAGAAATCTAAGCAGTTGTAGGCAATACAACTAAAAACAATTCCTCAGCTCTAGGACTTGGTTGAACCATAAACAGGATGCCCCCAGCCTCAGAACTGCATGAAGGACACACATAGACAAATAAATTAATGTTTGTTCTGCTGAGAATGTGAATAAATGTCCCTTTCCCAGTACTTTTTAAAAACTCTCTTACAAAAACTTACAGTTAATACCTGGAACTGGTAATCTTTTACAAAAGAACACCAGACAGGTCAAATGTACTGAGGCGGTAGCAGTAAAGAGGCAGGGCACTTTACCTACAGAGCTGGACCAAGTATGGAGAGAAAAAGAAACTTATCAATGCTTAAGAAATGTTGACTTTTTTCTAGGCTGCTACAAAACCCATGTTTGAAAGTAGACTTCCAAAGTGATTTTGGCTTGGAAAACTTATGTGAAAGGTTGTGCTGAAGATCTTGTTTTCCTGGTTTTTTTCTGCCATAGTCCATCTCTGAGCTACGTTTGAGAAGAAACATTTATGTTCCATGACATTTTGTGTAATTTCTGCAGTTGTATTTTCAATGGATTTCATGAAGAAAATTTGAAAGGAAAAAAAATTTTACTGCAGTAAAAAATAAATTTCATTAAGTATACAGCTGACAGTCCTATTCCAAAAGAAAAGTAGTAGCATTGTTTATCCCACTGCTAAGGAGAATAACATTTGGTTTAGATTAGAAAAAGACAAAGTTTAGAAAACATTTCTCATGCATCTGATAATCATTATTAGTGTTGCTGTAATGAGAAGTCCTTGGCTGGAGTTTCAAGGTAGATCTATCAGCATTTATTTCTTAAAGGGAGCAAGCGCTCTGATGCCTCCAAGTTTCATTTTGCTAGAAATCAAACAAGAGAAAGTTCTAATTGGAGATGCCCTAGAGTGTGATGAACCAAAAGAGGTTTTACAGGTGAATCTTGACATCTGCAAGTCACCTCAACAGGCTGTGCTGGTCCTTCTCCCTTGACTACTCCTTACAGGGCTCAGATTCCTACCTGCCACAACGGCCCACCAAAACCTGTCTCTTCAAACCTATTCCTGCAGAGTGAAGCCAGACTCCTTATTTATGTTTTTTGATATTTTACACAAGCACGGCATAAGTTTAGGGGTTTTTTTTGTTGTTGTCAGAGAAAATAGGGGCATTTTCCATCAAGTTTGTGTTTCTGAAGAGTGACTCTTTGATGAGACAGAAGTTGCATGACTTCAGGGTCAGTCATGTGCCCAACTTGTCCCACAGCAAGGTAGAATAACATGCTTCAAAAGTCACAAGCCATAAGAACCAGGTGCCAGGGAGCTCCACCTTGTGTGTCAAGACATTCCCTTTCCTCAGGGAAAAAATTTGTCAAATATTCTGTTTTCCGCTTCCTTTCTTCCTTTTGCTTACATAGCTGAGAAATACTAACTTTCTAGATATCAGTTGTATTTTCATTCCCTCTGCTGATGGGATTTTGCCAGGCCAGAGAAGCTTTCACACTTCCAGAGCCTCTCAAAGTAAGGGTCCTCCTTTCCTTTTGGGCTAAGAGGAATGACTATAGCAGGACTCAGCACATGGCCCATACAGGTTTGCTGATCATTTGCTGGGTGCAGTACTTGCTACAATAACGAGGAAGGTGGATTTAAATGGCAGCCAGAGAGAACTGAATGCTCTGGCCCCTGTGGTTTCTAGTCTGCTCTATATAATATGTTTGGTTTCTGCACCTTGTACGGAGGTCGATTTAGTGTTTGCTGTGCTAGTAACTGTAGGACCAAACTCTACATGGAAAAAGATGGAAGATTGCTTTCTTTGTGGATGTGAATGAGGGTTAGGTACTTTTCTGTTGTCTGAGACCAAGATGTTGCTCATCCAACATAGAGATCAGATTTTAGATGCATTTATAGCAAAATTTGAAGAGCCTGTGAAGCTTGCATGCTTTCAAGTTAGTTGCCAGCTAAATGTTGTTTTTCTGAACAGTAACGCATAACTTAAATGTCTGAAGTCCATTTTGGATCTGGAAGTAAGCTGTTTGAGCTAAATGTTTGCATTAATCCAGTTGGGAGCAAAGGTTTCCCTTCAAACACATAACCCAGTGTTGATATCCATCTGCTTAGATTTCTTACAATTTGAATATTATTTCTTCCTCAGGCAGCTGATGGTTTTTGAAAATAACTGGTCCATAAAAGTAAGTGTTTTCTCAACTTCCAAAAGTTAACCAACCAAAAATTGGTACAATTCAATGTACAAATACAATTCAAGACAACTTGAAAAAGAGTAGAGTTGGAGACATGCAGTGTCTTGAAAACAAACAAGACTTTGCAGGGTAAGAAACAGTTCAGTAGACCAGCACAGAACTGTCAGGGGCAGCTTGCTCTGATCCTGGATCCTGCGTGCAAACTACAGTGTTGCTAGGTGAGAAAGTTGGCTATACATTTTGGAACAGGTTATTATGCTTCATTGATTTAATCTTGGTTTGTTTTTTATTAGAATGTAGATAGTTAAACTAGATTAAATTAATTTGATCAAAATCATTGAGAATCTGATGCTTTCCAGAGGCCAGATATCACCTAAAACATCTGAAAGTCTGATGGGCCTGACTTATCTCACACAGAGCCACACACTATTACAGTGAGTTTTTACAGAGCATGGGAAAACTGTCCAAGGCCTTTTGTTGGTTCTGCTGCCTCTAAATGCAATTATCAATTAAGGAAAGGAAGAAAAAAAAAAATAAAGAGAAAGAAAAGCAACAGGTACCATATAAGAAGCCAATGACCAGTGGAGAGGTAATGTGGAGAATATCGGTAGTCAAAACATCTGGAAGGCAGGAAAGAGGTGAAATATTATTGCACATAGCAGCACAGCTTTCACAAAAATCAAAGGAAATTGGTCAACTGATTTTTCTCCTCAGCAAATCAGGCTGCAAATGGGATTCCAGAGTCACTTCAACATACTTGGTTAATCACTCTCTTCATTGCACTGCAGGAATTAAGGGTATGACTGTTTGGATAATTATTCATAAGCTTTTATTTACCTTTAAAACAGGGCAGAAACATACGTTTTTACATTGCCCATGAAGCATGTAGGTCCACTTTGACATGGCTCCAATGTTTAATAAAAGCTCCAACATTTAATAAAGTCATGACAAGAAAGTATTGTATGAGAAATTCTTGTTAGGAATCCTGCATCCTGAAATTATAAGTGTACCTGTTTATAAATTAAAACCATGATCAAAATCTTCTTCCAAAAGAGATAATTCTCTAACTGAAACTTACATAAACTTTGAATGTTTGGGAGTTAGGTGTGCATTTGGACTTTTTTTTTTTTTTGCTGGTAGCTGTTTTGTTTGGTTTGGATTTTGTTTAGTTTTTTGTTTCTTTGTTATGAAGGGCTTTGGGGTGTTTAGTTGATTTTTTTTGTTTAGTTCATATCTGTTTGTTCAAATCTAAATAACAGCAAACTTTCTCACACTGAAACTGGAATTTTCTTGAAGTAATTTATGTCCAAAGCATATACGGACACTGTCCTCTCAATTGGTTGCACTCTTGACATTCTGGCTTCCATAACCAAAAAAATTGGAGAAGTGTAAGGAACAGTGTACTCTGTGAAAAATGAGGAGAGTGAAAAAGTAAATGTATTTGACTTTAGGGTACCATTTTTTTCCAGTTATTCTCATACAAAAAAGTCACCCAGGAGCTTCTAATAATGCATAGCATTATTTTTTTTTAATGCAAAGCTGTCTTGCTAGAATTAAGAAATATATGCTATTATAGAGTTTCTATTTCTGTGGTTTGTAGTGGGGAAAAAGGTACGTTAGTCCAGAAGAGGTAGAATGAACTCTGTTCTGCTTGCAAAAATACACTTACCAGGAATATTTAATACCTAAACATTACTTCACAGGCATTAACATTTACAATCCAGGTTACTTTTAAAAAATTATTTATGGGATGGCTTGGACCTGGTGACCTGTTTTCTTATTTTCAATCTCCATAGATTCACAAGGAGTTTAAGTAGGATTACCTTTGTTTTACAGTATATGTTATAAAAAATACAAGTTTAAAGAAAATTGTATCAAAAAATATATTGGTTTTTTTCCAAACTTAAGATGTTGGATAAAGTTAGTCAGTGCTAAGACCAGCCATCCTATCTCTGAGTTTTCTACAAAAAGTATTGTTTCATGAAGCATGAAGTGTATCGTGTAAAGGTGCTGTGAACGAAAATTATAATATATAATCTTTTACATTTTTATACAGCTAAATTTAAAATGAAACTATGAAAACACTCTAATCCTTCTTCCTTACTAAGCAACTGAACATTGACAGTTCCTCTGTAATCATCAGTAAAAACAACTTGTACCTAAGACAAAAGGAGAGGGGTAAAAAAAGGAAGTCAGGTAAAAGGAAGCAAAAGTCCATGTTCTGTTCCAAAAGTATCTCTTTAAATTAAGCTAAACAAACAATCTGAGCATTTCATAATAACACATCTAGGCAGTACTTTTTTATTCCACATTCAAGTTAAAATCATATCAGGATAGATTACTTCATGTATTGAACAGCTTACTTCAATGAGAATGTTCAGAAATGCCGAAGATCCTAAAAGAAAACTTTTTTTACTGTGGGAATGATCAGACACTGGAAAAGGTTATCCAGAGAGATTGGGGCATCTCCATTCCCAGAGATATTAGAAACTCGAGTGAACAGAGCCCAGGGCAACGCATTGTAGTGGCACCCACTTTGAGCAGAGAAGTTGGACTAGATTATCTCCAGAGCTCCCTGACAGCCTCAGAAACTGTATGATTCTGAAATGGTTAGGGAAAAATTGTTCTGCCCAGTGGTTATAAAACCAAGAGTGATATTGACCTGGACAGGAAAATGAGAAATTTTGTTCAGGCTTGACTAGTTTCATCTTTTCATGTACTTTAATAGGGATGCCAGAATGCATTTCTGGTATAGCTACCCTCCTTCCTTAATTCCATGCTAACATTAATTTCTCAATTCCTCAGACTGTTTCATCAGTGTGCAATATTTGTCTGTACTTAATCACTTATATAATGCATCTTATCCCTACTTACCATCTGTTTTGAAACCTTTAATTCATAATCTGACAGAAAGGTTTAATCTATTTATTACCCAAATGTGCAGACATCACCATCCAGGACCTATGGTTGCAATTCTAGCAGGAGCAGTTACTAATAAAAGATGATTAAAGTTCTGGAAAGGTTTTTGTTGAAGGAGTGATGGAAGAAACTTTGACTCTTCGGTCCTGAAAATGATAATTTAAGAGGACAAATAGAGATTTGTAGAATCATGCTTTGAAGAGAGAAAGTGAATAAAGATGACCTTGCTGACTGGTTTTGTCCACAGAGGGAAATAGGAGTTACCAAAGGAAGTGGTTAAGAGTCAGGTTTAAAGCAAATTAAATGGAGGTGGTTGCTCATACAGTGGAGGCTGCTCCTTGTGATATCATTCTCAGTCAAAGGATACTGTGAATAATAAAAATTCCTCATGATTTAAGGGCATATTTAACTAGTATATTAACAAAAAATCCATTGGGGATTGCTCTATCATAGGAAAAATTTCTGATTCAGAAAATAGTGTCAGTGAGTTTCTTACGTGCTTGGGAAGTTTTTGTGCTTTCATTTACAGACAGGAGAGACTGCGTATCAAGATAAATGAATCTTCGGTTTGACCAAATCTGGCCAGTTTTATGTGCCTGTATATTTTATACTGCTATAGTCAGATTAGATAATTTTCTATGTATCACACATACATAGAAAATACACATTCATGTGTATTTATCACACATGAAATTTCAAGTGAGATGAACTGTTGCAGAATCACTAATAACTTAATAACTGCAGTTAAAAAAAGATCATATTAGATTTTCCAAGTAACAGTGATTTAAATCCCAAATGTATTTCTATTGAAAATGGAGGAAAAAAAAAATCCTGCAGATAGCAATAATCTGAGAACAGAGAAATAAATATTTCCAGTGCCTCTATGATAACATCTTAGTTTTTCAATATCTGTGGTCAGGCTTAGCTAATTATAAGCTATTTCGTGTGTCACTGAATACTCAGCTGTGTTGAAAAGCATGCATTTGCTTATTGTCCTTAGAACCTAGGACTTTGCCATTATATCTTTTATGAGATGATAAGCTTCAGAAGTTAACCAACACCTGCCCTAATGTGTGAAAGTTTCCTGTGCATAAATTGACTCTTTCACAAGTTAAGCTTTAAGCAATATATGAAACCGTTCAGTTTGAGGTACTTACCACCTATAATGAACACTGATATATTCAAATTACAGTCTGCATATTGCTCCCATTCATTTCTGTCCTCTCTTCACAGGAAACACTCTTTAAATCTTTATCACATTATAGAAGTAGCCAAAGCCAAGTGAAGACATACTTCAGCTACAACAGGTGTGTTTGTTGTCATTTCCCCTCCATAAAAGGCACAAACCTCTGTTCCAAGCTTAGGTCTCATGCTATTACAGCAATAAGGCCCCTCACTTTGTATAATAACTGCAGATGAAGGACCAATATAAATAATACCAGATTCATTACTTTTCTAAGGTAATTAGCCATGGAGTCAGATGATGTCGATGAGCAGTAGTGGTTTTTTGCAACCTTCTGTCTTTCTTCTGCTTTCAGCTGGGCCTTTAGACAATAGATCTGTAGATCAAGCTTTTGGTGATTAGAGTGAAGAGTTTTGCTGGATCAGAAACTTTTCATGTGTTCAACAACCTTCATATCAAAAGACTAGACTGAGCTTCAATGTGTCTTTTATTGTGTTGCACTAAGCTTTCTAGAAAATGCTTTGGTTTGCAAAACACACTGTGGAAATCTTACAGATTGCATTCCACAGAGACAAATCTTTGCTGAATGAGTAGATACCAAATCATCACACTAGCTAATGTATCACCAGACAGCCCAAGTCTTCTTCCTTCAAAATGTCATTTAAAATTTCATAAAAGTGGTTTGTAGGCCATTTGCTAAACAATGACCTGAAGTGCAAATATATGACATCATGAACAACAGAGAAATTTTTCAGAGCTCCAGAATTTGTTTTTGTCTTCAGATGCACTAATTCAAGTCTGAGCTCCTCAAGATGCTGAATTTCTTTTATTTTACTTTATTTCTTTATTGCTTAGCTCAGTGGGGCACTGATGTTGATAGGATGCAGAGTAATGAGCACAGGATGTTTATATGAACAGAGTAAAGAGCACAAGGAAGGGAATAATATGGCTCAGATTTAGTTTTAGTGCATTTTGCATTTTACCAGGAAATTAATGGTGACATTACAAACTCTCAGAGTCTTTTAAATTGTTCTTATTGATGTTCTGTATCCAAATCCATCCTCAATAATTTTAGCTTCATAAATGCCTTATCCCATATTGGCAATAGCAAAGAAAAATGCAGTAACCAATCAAGTATTTTCAGCACCTTGAAAATAGTTCACAAGTGTTACAAAAATAATTTGTGAAATTGTAAAGCAGAAGCAAAAAAATGTCCTGTCTGAATTCGGCATATTTGAAAGAGAGCTTTTCCAAAGTTATGTTAAAAAGTGTCTGCTTCAGGTCAGTCAAATTTCATGTGGCTTTTAATCTTAATTTGTATTATGGGAGTACTCCACAGCCATGGTCAAGCAGAGGGCTCTTCTGCCCTGGGTTCTCCACAAACCTAGGATGAAAATCATGTCTTTCCCTAGAGTATAGGGTAATAGTGAGGATTTGAGACAAGAGGACTGCATAAACCAGACATTAGCTTCCTAGGGATCCTTCTGTGTTATTTTTATCCTGAATGACAAACCTTGGAGTCTGTCATTATAAATTTGGCAGTTCTTGAAGTGAATAACTGAATGATCACAGGCACACTTCACTTTACCTACTAAGGTTATTTTGTTCCGAGTGTCGTTTTCTGAATTTCTCTACAGTTGCTTATTTTTCATCCTTCTATATAATTTTTACATGCTAACTGACAGGACAAATAATTTGCAACTTATTAGCTGCAAAATCAGTCACAATCCTCCCTCCAACTTATTTTTTAATTTTGTGCTGTTACTACTTGGTGTGGTCATCTGTTGTTTCAGATAAAGTTCACTCTAAATTATGCTTTACTTAGCCTGCAGATTTTGGTGTTCCTTAATGCCAAGGAACATTTTTTCTGAGAACCTTTTATTATCTTCATTTGTAAGCTATTGTCTTAATCATTGATCTCACATGAAGATAACTTGATCCTCACTCTTAAATCCCCTGATGCTTGGAGCACAGCTTTGAGTTGCACATTGCTCGGGAGACTGTTACAGCCATTTAGAAAACACTATGGCTAAAATTTAAACATCTGTATGAAATTATTTATTGCAGTTGTCAACAATTTGGACTTTTCACTGATAAAATATTAAGACCTGGCAAAATCACCCATAGGCGATTACTAGCTTCCTATCTAAATTCCACCTGAGAATTCCAATGGGATTTTTAGTGTCTCCCCTTTGTAAATTAGTGCTTTGAAGAGTTAAGATATGCAGGATAAATGTCATTTGTTCCTCAAGGCAATTTTTCTCTCTCTCTTCCTCATTTCAAACATTTCCCTGTTGCATATTTTCAATTTGTTTCATGAGTCAAGCAGAAAATTAAGGCAGTTAGGCTTTAACTAGTGCCTAATAAAGGCTGTTTCCTTAATCTGTGTCTGTTATGCCCTTGCTTCTCAAATAGAGTGGTAGCAACAGATACTTTTTACAGAAATAAAAAACCACTGGGGTTTTTTTTTCCTTTCTTTCTTTGGGGGAAGAAGAGGAAAAAGAAATAAGGGCTGACATATACTATGCTTTGAGACGGGCTTTTCACGTTAGAACTTAACATCTGGTGATTAAAGGTGTCAGGTAGTATCTATGTATGACGTCTGGATGTCACATCCATGTAGTCAAATCTGTCTATAGAATTAAAAAGAAATTATTCTATCAGTGGTGCTTAAGTAAAATCTGTTCTCATACATGTCTGGCAGACATACATTGAGAGAGGTCTGTGTGTTGTATTTCTAATTCTTCTAGAAAGAATTCACAAAAGACTGAAAGTATTTTTTGTTAATTTTCATTCTAGTACATGTTGCTTCTTGGTGTAGGCAAAGGTATAATGATTAGTTTTAAAAGTGCAATTTCAAGCATTTTATTATTTGCTTCTTAATCTTGCTAATCTACTAGAAAGTGATTTTAAGGTGGGAGGTGAAGAAATGCTTTGGGTGTGCATTAACATGATCATCAATTAAGAGCATCACTGCACCTTGTGTGCCCTTCCCAGGATTGCACTAAAATGTCCCTCTTTCCAAAGTGCCAGAAGGAAAAGCAGTGCCCTTCACAAACATGACTGCCAGGTGTTCTGCCTGCTTGTGCTCCAGTAAAACTGAACAGAAACGGCAAGAGATGTTGCCATGGCTTTTTCCTGTCCTATTCTTTTTGCATGCCTGGGACTGGACACCCTATGATGCTGGGCACAGCAGGATGAGACCCAGCACCAGCAGCCAGCAGAAAAGAGAGTCATGTTTCAAGACCTCTGAGACAGAGCTGAAGGGGTACACCTCACCTCAAGTGGATGCTCACTTCCTGCAACCCAGGTCTGAGCTGAGCAGGAGACACTTCCTCAAAAACAGCAAGTGCACCACTTGACCTCACTATCCCTCTCGTTTGTCGTGCTGTTTAAAACCGCAGTTCAGGTTTGGGAGCAGTAGGTCGAGCAGTCAATAAATGTGGGTTTACTCTCCCCTCTTCCAGTGGAAAGTAAAGCTCTTCCTTCCAAAGAAAAATATACATTCAACCATTTGAGAACTTGAGAGAAATTGCTTCCTATGCCTCCTGGTGAAGCCATATAACTGTGCAAAGAAGGAAATTTTCATCTGTCTCGGGAGATAGACAGCATTGAAGGACCATGGCTCTAGTTTACATAAGTTCCATTTGGGAGAGAATGAGTGACATACACTTGTTACCCAAGCCATAGTAGATATCTTATATGAAAACAGTTAGAAGACAAAATTTCTCAGGATCATACTTTCAGTTTTTAAAAGTTCCCATCCCACCTAGAACCTGCAAGGAGCTGAGACTCCTACTGTGTGTTAATTGTGATATATGTACCTTAATCAGTCTACACATCTCAAGGAAATTGGCTACGAGGACATCTTGTCTCTGGATCAAGATGGGAGTTAGGCACGAGTTCGGCCTGCAGCTGCCAAGTTCAGCTAAAGCTGGGACAGTGGGGAGATCTGAACAGAGACACCACTCCCTGCACTGGTGCAGGGTCTTTACTGAAGTTGAGGGTCTAACGGAGGTGAAGTACCTCAAGGGTAAGATGTCAGGTGTCTTCCATTTCAAAATCATGACTTTTGGCATTTAAATTCTTCCTATGTCCCATTTTATGTATCAGCTGTGCTTGACCACAGCTTATGTTCTAGTGTCAGTCCAGTCTTACCTTCGGATGAAGTAAAATCGAGTTTCATCTTTAGTCATACCTTGAAATAGTGCAAGCTTCCAGAAATACAACCATTTCTTAAAACATTTGTGCTAGAATTATCAGCATGTGAGTGCTGTGTAAAGTTTGCAAACCCTACAAATTAATCCTAAACATTAGGATTACATCCTACACACAGTTTGTATTCGTTTCTTATTGTAAGACAATTTTTTTTTTTTTTGCAGGCTTAGTTTTTGTAACTGTTAATGGTCATTTAAGGAAATTTAAACATGAAAATCTGAGCAAGGACAGTCTCTGGGAAACTTCTGAAACTGATATGAAGACCAGACAAAATCTGAATTAAAACAGGGTGTGTTTGATATACTACTGGGCATACTATGATTACTTTTCTACTGATATGAACTAGTGACCCAAAACTAAAAGTTTTATTAAATATTCTGATACTTGCTGGGCAAATCAAACACTGAAAAATAGAGATATCTAAGGACAGTGTTTATTATCTTGATGTTATCTGTTATCTGATAAAACAAGTTTAAATGCAGAATTGTAATTTCTATTTACAAATAACACTGTAGATAATAGCTGCATTTTTATTAATAATTTTTCTTTAATTCCCATAATATTTGCTGCATTTTTTTAACTAAAGAAGCAAATCCTGGTATTGTAAGACCCCACTTTCACTATTGGAGCAATGCTGATGATACATATAACAGCTTGCAAGCACAGACTCAGAGAAAGATTAAGGTAAAAGGGACCTCTGGAGGCCATTTAGTCCAACTAGCTTGCAAATTAGACTAGGCTGCTCAGGATTTAGCCAGATGAGTTTTGAAAACTCACAGGGATGGAGGTTTTGCAGTATCTGGGCCATATGCCCCAGTGTTCAGTCAGCCTCATGCTGAGAAACCTACATTACTCATGAGGTAAAGCAAAAAAAAATGTTTCTTAGGGTAAATGCAACAGTAAATGGAATTAATATAAAATTACACTATCCATTTTTTATTACTTAATTAAAACAAACAAACAAAAAAACCTCAACCTACAGAAACTCTGTCCCCGTCTCCAAAAACAACATACTCAGAACACAAGTCATAAAATAAATAGTTCTATCTAGAGTAAGACACAGGAATGGCAAGATCTTGACTTTCAAAAAATGCTTGAAAGAAAATTCAAGGGTAGGGAGGAAGTCTGAAACATACACTCTCTGTGAACTCTTGTGCACCGAAAGATGACCAGCGATGACTCAGCTCCTGCAGGATGGTAAATGCAGAAACTAAAAAACTGTAAAGAAAATAAGAGCAGGGGAGGAGACATATCCATTTTCACATTCCTAAGCAGCAACAGGACATGCCTTTCACTGAAAAGAACAAGTACAAAAGCTCTCAGAGTTAATAAATAGATAGCAATAAAAACCTATGAGACATTAACTAAAAGAAAGGGGTAAAGTTTGTAACTAGTTCTGAAGAGGTAGATATGACCAAGGCTTGATTTGCAACAAATACAAAACCTCTGGCAGATAACCTGAACCTTATGCCATCTGCTAGAAGAAACAATGAGACTATACCTAAAATTGTACAAAACCAGTGAAATGACAAGTGATTCGATACACTACATGGCCATTTACTGATGTCACAAGAGGTCTTCTGAAATACTAAAGACATGGTGGTAAGAATAAAAGTAAATATACCCCAACGTGGTTGCAAGGGTTTCAAATTAAACTTCACATTCAGAGGATAGTTTTGGGTGGAAGTTACTTCTTGATATTGTGTAGTTCAATCCAGTTGCTCAAGCAGGGTCACCTAGAGCAGGTTGCCAGTGATCATGTCCAGTAGGGTTTTGAATATCTCTGTGAATAGAGACTCCACAATCTTTGTAGGAAACTCTAGCAGTAAAAAAAAAATGCGTTCAGATGGCATGTTTTAATTTTTGCCCAGTGCATCTTGTCCTGTCAGTCATCACTACTGAGAAGTCTGAGAACCTGTATACATGTAAAATGTGTGAACAATTGTTAATCTGGGAAGAATTCAAAATAAGCAATCCAAGAAAGGAAAATACCTACATCATTCTGAAGGGATGGAGCTGTTAGTAAAAACTGCATCAAAGATTTTTACTCTGCAAGAATATATCATCAATAGCTAGATTATTGAGAAAAATACTCTTATAAGAGTCACCATCACAGAAAAGAGACAAGTTTCCTGAAAAATAGAGATACCATATACTAGCCAAATATGAGTCAGGATGTTCTAAATCTACCATGCAGAAAGGACACATATAGGAAATTGCAAGGACCCTTTTTGCCAGAAACTATGCAAATACTACTTTGTTTTGAGTTTTATTCTTATTTCCAGGTAATATGTTCACAGAAAACCCAATGATGCACAAAGATACCTTACTAAGTACTGTGTATTGTCAAAGAAAGAATATTAACTTGCCCGTAGTGACATGCAATTTTCCTTGGAAGATTATATCCTTCCTCTCCTGCAGTTCTTCTGGTGTTCTCTTGTCTTCTCCCTTTGAACTGTACTTCACTTGTAAGTACAAGCTCATCTCCCACCTATGCACTGACAACTCACAGATCTACTTTCTGCTCCCAATGTCTTTTGGTCCAAAGTAAATTCTTGTCCTGTTTCTTTGACATTACCTAGTATTATCTAATATATGCAATAATATCTGATAATATTCTAATAATAATTCTTCTAAAACATCAAAAGGAGAGACACTCAAGATGGATTGTGTTGCACAAAAAGTTTGTCACATTCTGAAATTAATCACTAGCTGTAGGTATTTGTCAAGAATATATTGTTTAAAAATATAAATTTTTTTAAGCATTAAATTTTGCATCTGGAGATCTGCAATACCACTATTCAAAAAGCATCACCCCCTAACACATGAGGGAAAATCAAAAAAGAGTTGTTCTAACACTACATTTTGGGCTTTACTCTGGAGAGGTGTGAGGACCCTGTTCACTCAGGGTTCTCTCACAGCAACACACCCTTCAGATTTATCAGGTTTCCTGCTTGGACATTGTGCCACTGAGGTGCCACAGTCCCCTGCAACATGGACATAGCAGCAGCCTTTAGACCTCCATGTCTGGGAGTTTACTGGTGGGAGTTTAGTGCATATTGATGACATTTGCTGGCATTTTCACTGATGACATTTACTGGCATTTTCACTTCAGAGAGGCACAGATGTGTTTGTTTCTTGTGTTTGTTGAATTCTTCTTTGCTGATGTGACTTTGTGATCTATCTGCCCCTCTCACTGACTCATGATCTAGGAGAAAGCAATATGCATAACACAGCTATGTTATCACAGTTAGAGTTTACAGCATAATACTGACTCATCAGTTGGACAAATGCCAGAAGTTTTCTCAATCTTTTAAAATAGTTTTTATATTCATGCATATTTTGAGCAACGTATATATGTCTGTGGTTTCTTCTGAATGAAGCTTAGATTTGGCCTTCCTGCTGTATGGCTTTGACCTGGAATTTTACCTGCATTAGAGTTTTGCTCTTTAGTTCAAGGCAAATACTTAATTTTTCATGGTTGTACCCTATATTACTAATTGCCAAAACCCATGAGACCTGAAAGAAAGATTGAATCCTTCCTGAATCCTAGGTCCATCCTACTCATTCAGAATATGTATGCATCACTTGTGATAACCTGATGTTAAATAGTGCAGTTGCAAGACCAAAGTGATGGTCAGGAGCTTCTGCTGGAAAGCAGAGCTCAGAAGTAATGGCACAGAATTACAGCTAGCCTGCCACTGAGGAACCTCCATTTTTTTCCCAAACTCAAGATTCAAAGGTAATTATTTGCCGTTCTGTGCTGGTTTTGACTGGGACAGAGGTTTGTTTTCTCACACATTAACTGGTATGGGAGCATGTTTTGGATTTGTGCAGAAAACACAAGGATGTTTTCATTACTGCTGAGCAGGGCTTACACACAGAGCCAAGGCCTTTTCTGCCTCTCACACCACACACCCCACCAGTGAGCAGGCTGGGGGTGCAAAAGGAGTTGGGAGGAGACACAGACAGGACAGCTGATCCCAACTGACCTAAGGGTATGTTCACATCATCATGCTCTGTACATAAAGCTGGGGGAATTAGAAGAAGGAATCAGAGTGGGGTACATTCAAAGTGATGGTGTTTCTCTTCCCAAGTCACTGTCACACATGATGAAGCTCTGCTTTACTGGGGTTGGTTGACCACCTGCCTGCCCATAAGAATGAATTCCATGTTTTGCTTTGCTTGTGTGTGCAGCTTTTGCATTTACCAGCTGTTTTTACCTCGACCCACAAGTGTTGTCTTTTTTATGCTTCCAGTTCTCTCTCCGATCCCAACAGGAAGGTATGAGCAATTGGCTGTGTGGGGCTTGGTTGATGGTTGGTGTTAAACCCTGACACCTCCATGCCATCAGCTGGCAACTATTTGCCCAGCAAGGAGGTCAGCTTGTTATATCATGACTGCCTTCACAGGCAATGGGCCTTCTCACTGCTTTGCCCCTGTATCTTTCATTCTTCTTCAGCCTGTTGCTTTCTTGATGATCACCCCAGGTTTTCTGCCCTCCCACATCCCAGGCCTGCCTGTGAGGTCCTTGTCCCTCTAGCTGTATCTGTGGCAGTGGTGGGAAAACAGCTTTATGGGTCCTTCCTCCCTCCACAGTTTGGTATGCTTCCTGGTGGGGAAACAGAGATGTTTCAGTGTTCTCCCATAGCCTCTGGTCTCTCTTACAGTTGTGGAATAATGTCCATCTCTTCCTGTCCCCATCCTTTCATACCAAAAGAAAGAGGGACAGGAGAACAGCCAGTTTGAGAGACTTTTCCTCTTACTTAAAAAAGAAAGTCTTGCTCCTTCAAGTAACCTCAGACCCTGCATAGCTCTCAAAATCAGTCGACTCTACATCAAATTCTCTCTATTTTCAAAACCTAATTTTTCCTCTTAGTCAGTGGTGCAGGATAATTGACTAAGACTTTGAGTCTAAATTCATGCCATCTTTACGTCCTAACAGAAACTTCATTAGATGCATGACATAACTCTCTCTGTCTTCCTTCACCTTGAGTATATGTATGAAACCTCTGTAAAACAGCCACTGATAATAATGTAGTTAAGCAGACAAGAGCCTTGTAATGCCCTAAAAGAGATCTGTGTGTCTCTGTCTATGTAAACACATATATGCAGGTTTACATATATAGACAATCTCTGAATACAGTGCTGAGAAAACAGCAGTGATTCATGTTACCAAAACTGCCCTGTGTTTGACCACGGAAAAAGCAGGAATGGAGCTGCTGCCTAGCCTTTTGATACAGAAGAAGGATCAAACTCTGAATATTCTTTCATTCACTATGAAAAATGACTCAACAAAAGACAGGGCTCTGAGAAGCCTGATATATTTGATGTCCCTTCTCATTACAGGGAAGTTGGGCTAGATATTCATTAAAGGTCCCTTTCAACCCAAACTGTTCTATGATTCTCTGAAAAAAGTGTGGGGTTTGCACCTGTAAATCTTCAGCATAACTCGTTAAAGGTTATTAATTTAGCTTCATATACTTTATTAAAGCATAAGGCCTGAAGAGGTCTCAGTTTCTTGTGCTATGAAGAACTTAAAGTAATGTTTAGGAGTCCCTTACTCTTTCTTCTTATCAGAACAGGTTGTGCTGTAACAACTGTCTTTTCTATTTGAGAAAATGACAATGAGAAGTGTGATTTGTCAACAAGAGATGCTACAGAAGCTTGCCAGCAAGTTATTGCCTTCATGTTCTTGATCTGAGGGAGTGGTAGCATTTTTTTTTTCTTTTGTGAACATATATATTGACTAGTCTGCATTTTAAAAAGGAGATATCACACGTAGGAGAGAAGACTTTCAAACACATTACACTGTTACACTGTTCTTGGCATCTCATCTCTTCTGTGCTGCTGCCAAACAAAGTTAATATATTATTATTTTCTTCCTTCTAAAATTTGGTAATATTTTTCTATTATTCATAGGAGTGCATCATAAATTGATTGTTTGGCAGGACATATGAAATATTGCATGAACACACCAAATTTATGAAAAATTGTACCAACATATGAAAAAAGTAATTATCTGAGTCCCAAAATTGACCCTAATAGTCTGTGTTCGATTTTTACTGCAGTGCCATGAATGTCTCTCTATCGTTCAGATGCAGTCCAGAAAGCCAAGTATATCCTGGGCTGCATCAAAAGCAGTACGGGCTGGAGTTGGAGAGGGACTTTTTACACAAGAATATAGTGACAAGACAAAGCGAAATGGCTTCAAACTGAATGAAGGTAGGTTTAGATTAGATATTAGGAAGAAATTCTTTACTGGGGTGAAGATGGTGAGGCCCTGGTACAGGTTGCCCAAAGAAGCTGCGGCTGCCCCGTCCCTGGAAGTGTTCAATGCCAGGCTGGATGAAGCTCTGAGCAATGTGGTCTAGTGAAAGGTTTCCTTGCCCATGGTAGGAGTATTGGAATTGGATGATCTTTGAAGTTCCTTCTAAACCAGGCCATTATGTTATTTTAAAAGAAGTCAGTGATTAAGCAGACAAAGTACTTGAGAATTAAGTGATAAAATGAATGATCAGTTTTCATTAATGAAAATAAACCATTCAAGGCTTATAAGGGAGATTCTCATTATTTCCTATTGCTGAAATATGACTACACTATGGCTACATGGTCCAAAAACACCACAGCAGTGTCAGTCTAGCATTGTGCCTATCCTAACAAGCATCCCAAAAAGTGACATGACGGTGCCATTCCTAGAAGAGCTTTGCACAGGGTTGGCTTTCTGCCTTTCACCTCTGACCACCTGGAGAGCTCTGCATCAAATACCAGTATAAACAGCAGTATAATTGTAGCTGCTCAGCTATAAACAGTTATGTTCATTGTAGCGTAGGTTTTTTCATGAAATTAGAATTTTCAGTAGTGCTTATTTCCTTCCACCTGATTTCAATGCCATCAGCTGCCAAATGCTGAAACACTTGAAACTGAAAAAAAAAAGAAAATATGTTAGGGCATCAAGTAGTTCTTCAATAGTTTTGGACTTTCAAGCAGAGTGCACCTCAAGAATATTAGTGTTTTAGAATGCTTTCTAATGGTTTAACCAGCATAGAAATTTTAGACATGTTTTTCATCTTTTTTAATGTTTGGGGTGTTTTTTGTCAGCAGCCTCTCTGCCCATTCTTAACATGTTGCAATTACTCTGACTGTCCCAGTTCAGTGGTTAGTGCTACAGTTCTAATGTTAGTCCTTTCCTGTTCAGGCATGGGATTTCAATTCACTGGGATTTGTTATTTCCAACCTGAAACACCTCTTTCTGATGTGTTTCTTAACATGATGGAGAGTAGCTGCTCCAAGAGTATACACAGTCTTCCAGGTCTGGGCAGCTTGGAACCTACTTTAATGGTTTCCTGATGACTCCTTACTCAGAGTTTCTGAGATCCCACTTTTGTCCAGATCCTCTTCTAAAGCTGCACGCTGATTCACTGAAAAGAGACTGTAGATAAGGAAGAAAGTATGAGCAAGATATAATAAGTGGCATTAAGAATGATTTCTTTCTCATGAAGTTTCGTATTATTAAGAAAATACTCTAGCAATGGGATACTTCCGTTGTTCCTGTGCCACCCTATGAAGAATGGAAATATCACATTGGATTATAACAAAGGAACTGAAATTTTAGACACTGTAAATTGTTACCTCTTGAATCACTTTGTCAGAGAACTCTCGAGGAGAAAAGCAAAGTTGGGTTAGCTGTAGAAAATCCAAGCAACCTGGTTCAATCTGTGAGCCTTAGACTCCTGTAGAACTTACCACAAGATGCTCAAGTGCAGTATTCTTAAAGAAGGGTAAGAAAACCCCTACTGAATTAGTATTTTATTTAAATAGCCTGGATGTGGGTGTACTGTGCAACATAAAAATAATGAAACTTGCTAGAGGGAAATTGTAAATAATAAAAAAAATATAAAATATTTGCAACCATCATGGATATCTGTTACTTACTAAACCAGGTAAATACGTATGGCAGATCAAGAAGGGCTGTAAAGACAACAAATGCACAGACACAAAAAACAACTGTGTTCAACAGCTGAAGGATACTTATCAGTTTTAAGATAAGGAATTTTCCAACACATGGGTCAAACCCAAAGGAAAGGCAGAGACATCAGTGAATTTTTTAGGAATTAGACATGAAATTACGGTAAGACAGACAAAGAACAGAACTACTACCAAAGACATAAACATAAAGCTGTGGAGTTAACAGACAAAGAAAAAAAAGAGTGCTCTAGTAAAAAATATATACTCAAAATATCCATAGCATTGTGCTATTGCATTGCATCATTTTTGGTAGATCAAAAGTATAAGAGTTAGCTGAAAATAAAATTTCTCAAAAAACTGCTTTGAATGAGACACTAAACAGCAAAAACTTTCGGGTCCAGCTGTTATTCGCCCAAGAGTTTGAAAAGACCAAGATGTGATATAGCTGAGATAGCAGCAGCAATGTGGAACTTCTGGTCAAATAAGTTCTGGCAGAGAAGGATTGGCAGGTGGAAAGTATGGCCCCTGATTCTCAATGGGGTTCCAAGAGAGGATTAGAAATCTAAGTACCAGTAAGTTTAACAGCAGTATCAGGCAAATGTGTAACTACAGCAGTGAAAAAGGAAAATTGCAGACAGCAGAAATGGACGTAATAGGAAATACTCAGGAAAAAATGGCATGTTTTTTGTCAGGGAGAATGTGCATCACCAGCATTACTAGTTACCCTGAAGCAATTGTATATGTAAGGTGAGTCAGCTCATACATCACAGATAGAATTACAAAATGCTTTGGACATGATCTCCAGTGAAAGTCTCTTGAAGAAATTACATTGTCATGGGAGAGTAAGGTTGTTAACAACCAGCTAAATATTGAGAAATAAATGCCAGGAATAAACTGTGAGGTTTCACAATGGAAGGACATATTTAGTAAGATCTTCAAAGGAATTGTGTTGTCCTTCTCATATATGACATAGAAGAAAGAATTGAACAGTGAGATGACAACTTTTGCAAATGGTATAATAATAACTGACATTTTTCAGAGCAACCTCTGGCAGCAAGTTTTATTCTTGGCCAAAGTTGCACAGTACAGAGTAATATAGTGTTAAAATGGCATTCAATAGTGATAAATGAAATATAATGTATATGTGAAGAAACTGCCTTTCCAGTATTTTCTAGGTTAGGTATAATTGTTCAGGTCGTAGATGTTAGAGCCATTAGTTCAACATGCAAAAGCATTCAAAAAGGCAAATAAAATACTGGAACACACTAAGAAGGCAAGATTTATGGATAATGTGTTTTAATAGGTCATGTGGTTTTAAGTTAAAGCTTTTACTTGGTGTTTTGGCTGCAATAATATTTCTACAGTTACATGAATTAGAAAAGAGCAGAAAACAAACAAAAATGCTTCTGCAGTTGTATAGATTCACATATTGCATTATGAAGACCAAGTCCAGTTCTGGTTCCTTCATCTGAAAAAAACAGACAGATGGGAAAAAAAAAGAGGATAGAGGCTCTGTAAAAGCAGACTTAACAGCTCTTCCACCAGTAAGATAAAACTGCGGATGGTGACTTATCAAATTTCCAAGGGATGGGAAAAGGGGTGACTAGGGAATGTTTATTTATGACAAAAGGCACATGACACTCTCAGACCTCTGATTTAAAACAGAAAATGGAAGCATTTTTCTAGTCAAACCATAGTCAAGTTCTGGGATAAATCACCTTAGGAGCCATGAAAATGTAGAAATGAAACCAGGCAGGGCTTACAGCAGATCAGCTGAGGGCTACTGAACATCACTAACTGAAAGCTGGCAATGGATGAGGCAGTCCTTGAACCACTGGTGTGAGAAACTGGGTTAGTAAGCCAAGGCAACATCCATTTTCTACATGACCTGTTTCTAGTACTCTTTTCCAAAGTATTAATCACTTGACACAGGATAATAGAATAATTGCAGCATTATGGACCTTGATCTCGATCTCTTCTCCTGGGTCTGTCTCAGTCCCATGCTGGACCAAAGCAGAGATTAGGTTGGTCTTGGTCCCTTTGCTATCCCTCATCAAGCGTGGGAGGCTGCCAGTGAGTCTTTTGACAGTTTAGCTCATGATAGATGTAGTGGGATTATTTCTGGGGGTCTCATTGCTGTCCTTCCACCTCTACAAGTTCTCTGGAGCTCTTCTCATTACAGGAAATTTCCCTTCCCAGCTCCCCCAGGTTGGCAGGTACATGTCTTTGCTAAGTCAGGACCAGGCCATCTACACTCTCCAAATGTCTAGGAATCCCTGGACTTTTCACCAGGAAGCATGAAGCCTGGCTGACACTCTGCATAAGGGTGTGCAACCCAAGGAACACCTTCCTGAAATGGGGGTTTTCCCTGCTACACCAAATGAACTCTCAAAGGGATGAGAGGACACACAAAAGGGTTGATCCAAGAAAGAAGCAAAGCAGCTCTTGAGAATATCTCAGAATTCATATATATGGCTGTATAAATTCAATTCATTCCCTAAGCATGCTATATAACATGATTTAAAAGTGTATAATCATAACTTAGGAGTGTCAACAACATAGAACATCATTTTCACATGTAACTTCTCTTGAATATTCACTTCACACCCTCCTTACTCTTTGGGTCTTGTATTTCTAAGCATTTTTTTTCTTCTTGGACTATTAGAGGACATTTATGAATTTGTTTTTCTTGTCAATTCTTCTTGAACTTTCAGTTTAATGATGTAATTATTTTAATTTTGAAGACTACAATGTCAAATCAAGCACCCATTTTGAAAATCATAGAATCATAGAACTGTTTAGGTTGGAAAAAACCTCTAAGATTGTCAAGTCCAACCATTAACCTAACAGTGCCAAGTCCACCTTTAAACCATGTCCCTAGTACCACATCTACAAGGGTTTTGAACACTTCCAAGGACAGTGATTCCAGCACTTCCTGGGCAGCCTTTTCCCAAACTAAATATCCCCTCATGCAACTTGAGGCCATTTCCTCTTGTATTATGGCTTGTTACCTGGGAGAGGAGACTGACACCTGCCTTACTACAACCTCCTTTTATGTAGTTGTAGAG
>VZRE01007502.1:0-22225 GCA_013396775.1 Cephalopterus ornatus | reverse complement strand
GCCCCGCCGGTGCCTACGAGCTCCGGCAGAAGGATCTGAGCAAGCTACATCGTGCGGCCGCCAGCGGCGACCTGGCTCAGGTGCGGCAGGGACTGAAGAAATACGGCATCGACGGGCGGGACAAGGCGGAGCGGTAAGCGCGGGAGCCGCGGGGGGGCCGGGAGGTGCACCCACAGCAGCCCCCGGGAGCTCCCCGGCGCAGGGTCGGACCGGCAGCGCCGCTGGGAGGAGCGGGAGGCCGGGCGCCGCAGCCGAGCGCAGCCCTCGGCTGGCTGTGGGAATCGGGCTTGTGTTGCCGGAAACCGAGTGGATTCGGCGTAGCATCCAACTGTCGCCTTACCCTTTTTGACCCGGCCTCTTCAGTGCTCTCATTCCCGGAGTCGTATGCCCTTGCCTACGGGCGTAGGAGTGGAAGCGAGCTGTCAGCCTGGCAAAGGCGGGTTGCAGGAAGAACCTCGCTCAGCGTGCAGGTTCAGTAGTTGATGCAGGCGAGAAGGATGCACTGCCTCCACTCAGAGGCACTTAAGTTCCTCAGAACTTAAGGGAAGTTAAGCACTGCAGTTAGGAAGGACTTGTAATGCAGAATAAACTTGATATTTATTGATGCTGCATGCACAGTTGCCTTTTGTGACTGTGATGTGGCTGCCAAAGCCAATCTGATTTTAGGTGGCTGTTACTTAGTTGTTTGCTCTGAGGCTTTGGCTCAGCTGATCAGTACGTTGGATTGGAAGATCTGGTCAGTGACTTGCAGGAAAAGCTGTTTCTTGTAACAGGTGCTGTTGTGTGGGGTTTTGAGTCAAGCACAGCAAGTAATTGGCAATTCTGTCTTAAGGAGAAGCCCTGGGCTACAGCATAGTTCCTAGTGATCCAGCATAAGAGAACTGGCTGAAGTTTTGGGGTCTTGTATGTGTCAACCCTCTTAATACGTCTTCTGAAAAGGCTCAGAGTCAAAAGGTTTGTGATATTCTGAAGAGATGCTGGTTTTGGCAGAGTAGCTCAGCTTGTTAGGCTGGCTGTCCTGAAGGCTAGACTTGTGGTGGCCAGTTCACTTATTGCCCTAAAAACACCTAGATTTGTAGAAGCGAGGAAGAGCATGGTAAATATCCACTTCGGTAATGTGGATTATGGGCCTGAGTGTTGGCAATTAGTATTTGTTTATGCAGGTGGAGATGGGAGATGCAGTTTAATGCGAATTGAGTGCATTTTGTGACTCCAGTTGCCCGAGTCAGGGTGCCCAATGGCATTTATGGAAATAGTCATCAGGTCTAATCATGCCCTAGTATGAAATTTGGCTCTCTAGAAAGGTTTCCTGCCGCGTGTCAAGCTTTTATCTGTGTTATAACTGGGGAAGTAAAGTAAAACACTGTGAAAAACAAAGCAAAGCCCAAAACAAATTTCACAAGAGACAAGGCAGTGGGCATACTGTAGAGCACTGCAATGATTTTGGCCTGACAATGCTCAGTGCTGAAAAGCTTGCCTGAGAGGGGTTCAGTGGACAGAGTATGCCTGTTTGCTGCAGCCCCTGTACACTTTACCAGCTATGAGGGTTACAGGCCCACTTACTCTCTTAGTTTTTGTGGGTATGTGTGGTGTGAACGATCATGAGATGCAATTGTGTTCCAGAGCTTCATCACGTCTTCCAGGGACTGAAAGGCATGACTGGAAATAGAAGTGAAGAATAGGAAACCTGTGGAGCAATGGCTGAAATGCTGAAATGTGCATTGTTCATATGAATATCTCAGTTCCACTCCTTGGGATTTCAAAAAGGAACATCCTGCACAAAGGACATGGCAAGTCTCATGCCTACAGGCTCCTTCCATAAAGTGGGTCTTGTAGCCCATAGGACCTCCAAAAAAATGTGTTTGGAACAACATCAATTAGGAGCAGGCAGACTATTCAGAGGTGGTCTAGCAAAACCTTCAGCCCTGCTGAAAAAGATAGACAAAACTCTGCCCAGAGTTTGAAAAACTGCAGGCATGGTGCTGGCAAGTCATGAATCCTGGGTCAAACTAATCAGTAAGAGAGATTTACTGTCAGCTGCCTGTCAAAGTGAACTCTAGAGCTTAGCATTGCATATCTTGTAGCTGCTGGATTGTTGGCTCGGGTGCCTTTGAAAGTGTATGTCATCAATTTGCTGTTCCCCTGTGGCCGCCTGGTTGAGTTGTTTTGGGGCTGCTCAGACATCAGCAGGCCTCTTCTACCCTATGGGTGATCAGTGTATGACCGCAGCAGCAGGAGGAGTTGAGTCTGAGCAGGATCCCCAGGGGGGTGGCAGAACGGCTTTGGTGTTACTGAGGGTCTCTTATGGAGACAGGCAAATGTGAGCACTCTGATGTTCTCTCAGCCTGTTCCCTGAAGTGGATCTGTGGAGCTCAGCAGGCCTTGCTCCCAGTAGAGCCATGTCTTTCTGCTTGGCAGACTTAGAGGCTTGGTTGAGGAGGGCAGCAATGAGCTCACGGGTTTTCTGCAGGCCTTCCTTTTTTCAGAGCTTTTAGGGACTTCAGGTTTGTCCTGTTTCCTAGTGCTTGGTAGTAGCAGCTTCTAGATGATCGTGGACTCCTTCATTAGAAGTTCTGTTTAACTTTCAGATAATCTCAGTCAGCCATTTCTTCAGAGATTAAGGATCCTGCATACTTGCATGGGAATTTTTCAAAAATTGGTGGTAGTTGCTCTTAGGAGCTGTTCCTTGATGCTTCAGTTTCTTCTGTCTGTAACAAGACATCACAAGCCTTGTGTGTTTTTTGTCCTTGTGCTCTTTGCTATGGACGGGGCCCATCAGCTGCCTTCTAACAAGGAGTATCTGCTTACAAATTGCTGAGTTCCTGTGTCACCTGCTGCTTTATTCACATACCTCTGTTCCCGCCCAACCAGGGTGATGTTGTTCCTCTGTCTCTTCAGCAAGGTTCTAAAACATTTGAAAGGTTAGTTGAGCTTCAGTAAATACAGAGGACCTATCTACAGCAGTGTGGTTCAAAACTAGTGCAGAGTGAAACTTGTGGTCATATCCACTTATCATAGCCTGAAATTATGCCTGTCTGTGCTAATTTAATTTACTTAATTTTTAGGACACCTCTGCATCTCGCTTGCGCAAGTGGCCATGTGGATGTAGTTACATATCTAGTAGAAAACCAGTGTAAGCTAAATCTTTTTGACAATGATAATAAATCGCCACTGATGAAGGTATGTGGATTATATTATGTTTTTGTAAGCAAGGCTTATTGATTATGCCCTAAATTATGTATTTTGCAGGATTCTTTACTTAGACCTGTGTAGAAAAATGCATATTGTGAATGGTGTGGAAGCGCATATGTTAGCTAATCTTTGAAGGTGCTCTTATTTTTCAGTATTGGGAAGCTGGGGTAATTGCAACAGAGTGAAAGGTAAATGTTGAAAGTTTTTCCTTTTTTGTGTTTTGTTCCCAGGCAGTACAATGCCAGCAAGAAAAATGTGTGGCTATTCTACTAGAGCACGGTGCTGACCCAAATCTGGCAGATGCTGACGGCAACGCTGCCCTTCACCTGGCTGTCCTATCTCCTAATACCACTATAGCAGGGCTGTTGCTTGAGCATAATGCCAGTATTGATGCTCAAAATAAGGTAAGGGGTTTTTTATTTGTTAAGGAAGTTCTTTCAAAAAGTTGCATTCGTATTTTTCTTGAAGATTTTATTTTACTTTACTTTTATTTTTAACTGTATCTGCCCTTTTAGGAGGGATATACCCCACTTATTCTTGCTGTCTCCGAACATCATGAAGAGATAACGGAGTTTCTCCTTAAAAAAGGAGCTAACGTGCATGCTCGAGATCAGTGTGAAAGGTGAGGGGTTTTCAAAACTCTACATGGGTCTCTTTAGTATTCTTTAGGTTGAATTGACGAGAGGCATAGGAATGAGCTCTGAAAAAACCCCAGGTAGCCACACAGGTTTTATTTCTGTGTTACTTGTGGAAGTGGGTCATACCTCAGTGGCTTGCTGTCATTCCTCGATGGATGTTTTCTGCAAGATGGTGTTGTCTGTGATGGCCTTTCTGGCAGGAAAGCTGCCATTAGCGAAGCAGCATTGCCTTGACTTGAAAAGCCATCTCCTGCACAGCAGCAGAGTTTGTATGTAATTGTTGTCTATGTGGAAGCTTTGTTTGAAGATCGAACATTTGTTTTGACTCCTTCTCCCATTTTATTGTTTCTCATAATACTTGATGAAAAATGCTCTATCTTTTGTTAATTTTAAAGTAATGGGGAGAATATTTTTGAGGGCAAACAGGAATAAAAATAATTACACTTTCTGTGTAAAATTATCTACTTCATATCATATTTTGGATGTTTCAGGACCCCACTTATGACTGCTGCTTCTGGGGGAGAGGTTAATTTGATAAAAGTTCTTCTTCAGTATGGTGCTGATGTTTCCCACAAAGACAGTAATGGATGGACAGCTGAGGATTATGCTGTTATTCATGGATATTCTAGGTAAATTTTAAATTTTAAACTTTATTGTTAGAGTAAATTGTCAGTTATCAGTGTGGCTTTTGATCATTTTTGATAACAGCACTAAGGTTTAATGGTGTGTTGAGACCTGTGTTGAAGCTGTGTTCAGTAATGTCTTCATAGAATCAAAGGCCTCTAAGATGATAATCAAGTGAAGACATCAACCTAACACTGCCAAGCCCACCATTAAATTGTGTCCCTAACCACCACATCTACAACATCTTTTAAATACCTCCAAGGCTGGTGACTCAACAGCTTGCCTGGGCAGTCTGTTCCAATGTCTGACAGCCCTTTCATTGAAGTAATTTTTTCCTAATACCCAATCTAAACCTCCCTTGGCTATTTCCTTGACACCATTTCCTCTTTATCTTCTGGTATGTATCATTCAAGCGTTTCATGTTAGTTTGGAAGTTGAGGAAAATTTCTACACAGAGTTCTCTGTTTAATTTCAAGTTTTGTTGCTAAGCCCACTTCTGCCCCATGTAATCTGTAAAAAGTCTGTATCCTACAGTTATCCAGAGGTGGAAGTTGGCAGACTGAAAGACATGTAAGCCTTCTCCCCCTACCAGCAGTTTCGCCCTTACTGGCTTCCACTACAACAACCAAGAACTACCAACCTGTTGTTTCAGAGGAGATACGATAGCCTTTTGTTAAAATCTTGAGCAGTTTTACTCCTCTTATACATAGCCTTGTGCCTGTGGTTGTTTCTTCTCTAGAGTGGTTAAGTGTGCTTAAAAGCTAAGCTGAAATAAGTGTACCAAGCAGGAGTTAATAACTTCGTAGGTTTGAATATGTACCTATAGAGTGAACGTGACTGTGGTGAATATTGATGTATGTTACAGTCATGCAGTAAGTGCCTTATGAGTGTATGAATCCATATGGCTATGAATATGTGTGGGATGGATAATAAGTGGCTGTAAACTATCAAATGGTATATGCAAGTATGTGGTTATTTTTTATCAAATATATTTTCTCTCTTTCTCTATGCAGTCTTAGTAAGGAACTAGGAGAATATGCAGACTGGGAAAACACAGAAGTTTCTGCAGGTGGTGCACAGGGCATCACGGTACTTGGCACTCCACACCGGGCAGGAGCTACTGCCTTTATGTTGGGTGCACCTGCTGTGGACAGAGGAGGTAGGATCCTTAACCGTGGAGTAGCTCATGAGGAAAATCACTATGGCCTTTTCTGTAGGAGGTTTGTATCGTTAACACTTCCTGTGTTCACCATTGATTTTACTAGCAGCATCAGATGGAACAGCACAAGTTTTGTGAATGTGCTTATTTGTTGCTAGTTGGAGGTGCTTCTTCAGGCTGCAGAAGCATTTGGTTTGTGTGCTACATGTCCAGTTCTTAAGGTTGTTGCCTTCTGTCTGAAGGGTTGCCCATCTATATATGTTTTCCTTGAGAGAGGGGGGAAAAAGGCAACAGGAAACAAAATAGGCCGAAGTGTTTTTGTTTTTCAGGTATGTACAGTTTAGCTATAGGTGGCCATTCAGATTGTGAAAATCCAATTACAAAAGCAGTAGGTTCATTCTGAATAGTTGTTCCTCTTTCTGTAGTTGGGAAGCAACAGAGGAATTAGGAGAAAGATACATATCTTGTTGATTTTCATGGAGTTTATGTGTCTTTGTTTTAATATTAGTAGTTCCATCTGCACTAAGGTCCTTTTAGCAAGTCACCCTATTTCTCAGCATCACTTGCAATTGTTTCTGTGTAGGTGCTGTAAAGACATATTTAGGAAAAATTGTATTGTGAAAGTAGCTTTGCTAGCAGTAGCATTGCAGTGTCTGTGTACACGGTGTTGTCTTGGACATAGTTTGATTTACAATAAAAATAAGGCTTTTCTTCCACTTTCAATAATTTTATGATTTTTTTTTAAAAACTCTTACTTGTGATGCAGAAAAACAATTAAATTGCCTTGTGATCAAAAAATCATTCACTTGTTTAGCGAGTTTTAAAAATCTAGCGTATGCTTACAAGCTCACAGAGCCCTAGAGGAATCTCAGAAAATTAATATCATAGTATAAATAGTTTGTTTAGTACATCTCAGGCCTTACAAGTGGGAGATTTTATTCTTTCTGAGTTTTTAAGGGTGTTATATAGGAACTGTGTGGCAAATGGGCAGAAGATAGTGTTCAAACACTGTTTTTTACTCCTCTAAATACAGTTTGTTACTCCTTTTCTGAATATGTCAAGAAATATAAGCAAAATACGGGATATTTTTCCTTGCTGACTTTTCCCAGATACAGGATTTTAATTTAGAGTCAAACTTTGTTGCTTTGACTTAGGAACAGTTGCTTTGATCTAGTTGGTAGTTTCTTCATAGATTGCAGGAAATAATTTTTCTTTTTGAAAGGTCTTTGTACAAGTAGTAGAGCACACAGTTACTATCTCTGAGAGATTAGTAGCATATAGGGAACATTTATTGGCATTAATTTTGCAGTCTCTGTCTTGTATACGCAGAGCACAGGTAGATCCTGCATCAGGAGAGTCCCTTTGATATGCTGCAGTAACAGATTAAGAAGTCTCTGTTAGAGGAAAAGCTGGAATGATCTTGAGAGTATAGAGAATCCCATTTTGGAATTATTTTCTCTTCTTTTGCTCTTCTGTACTATTTTTCTGGGATCATTTTGAAAAATACTCTCCTCAAATGTGCAAGTCAGCATATTTAAGAAGTTAGCTTTTGCTTGTTTAACCTTTTTTTGTCAGAATGTGCACTTTTTTATTAATCACAGACAGATTTGCAAAAATCTCCAAATGAATGGCCCAGCCCTAGCATATGGAATATGCTGCGTTCTGGCTGGTGGCATAGATTCTCTATGTGAACGGTTCAGCATAGTCAGATCAATGTAAGCAGGACTCCTATCTTCAGAGGTAGGAGGGGTCTGTGTTTGCATCAGACATCGACACAACTTTTCAGGTGGGCTGGATTAGGGCAACAAGTTACTGGGTTCCTTTTTTAGCAAGGGATAACAAACATGCTGAAACTGTAACTTCAGAGTGAGTGTAAATGACATAATGGCTTAGAGTTGCATGGTGGTGTGAGTACTAGGAACCACGATTTCTGGATAGTCTGTCTCCAGAGTTTAGTTGTTGGCACGTACAGATTTTTCGGATGCTTTGAGCATGGACTTTTGTGTGCCGTATGTACAAAGCACTCCAGAATTGCATTTGCAGCCTGTCCTAGACAAGGAGTAGTCAAGTTGAGGGAAATACTAAACTTGTCAGAAGAGTAAATTTCTCACAATTTGTTTCAGTGTTTCAGAATGTTCAAATATGGATGTCTTACATGGAGCAAGTAAATGAAATTACTGTTTGACACACTACCTTAAAGAGTAGAGTTCTATAGATTGTGATTTCTTTTGTTTCCAGGGACTTAAAACTGTAGAGTAGGCTGGTAGTCACCGTATATTCTCCCATGGCTGTAGCTGCTTTGATGCTCTCCAAGTTTCTGGGAATTTCAGTTTATTCTGATGTCATTATTTCGTCTGTCCTTTTCATGCCTTTTCCTAAATGGATATAGGAATGCAACAATCTCCTAACCAGACATCAAGAACGGGAAAATCAAGGAAAGGTATTTTACACAGTAGCATTTCAAATAAGAAACGTGATGTACTATATACAAATACTAACACATCTATGATGTTTATTATCCTGGAGATCCCTCTATTGATGGTATTGGTTTTATAAATTGTATTTGAGAGCAGGCTTTGAGTGATTTTTATTTGTTTGCATGTTTTGCATTGGTTCTTTATTATTGAATTTAATGTTTGCTTTGTGTCATCAGTGATAATAAGTAATTTTATTTTTACATATCTGCTTCTGTTAGTCTGAAAGGGAAATGGACTTCAAATTAAGTAGAAACAAGCAATCCCCAGAGACTGCTTTTCTAGATCCTATTTCTACAGTAGTCAGAATCTGTGTGAAAGCTAGCTCATGAACTCTTCCTGTCTTGCCTTGTAAAGGACAATGTGACCTGGTCTTCATCATTGCTTCAAGTTACTATTCATTGAAAGCAAAATTCAGAAAACGGCCCCAGCTGTTTTGATGAATTATAACTGTACTAATTGAAAATATAACTGAAGTCAGCTGTCAAGGATGATAACTGAGTGCTCCACACTCTTCATCCAGCTCTAAGAGAAAGATTTTTATTCAGCTTGGGATGTTAGCAGGTAGATTAAACTGCTGGTACTAATTGAGATAACAGAAAACTGTTATAACTAATTAATATTTTTTAAATATTGCAATAGAAAACATTAAAAATTAGAGACTATGTTGGTATTTTAACTGTTAGCTTGTCCTTGCACTGGAGATTTCAGCTTCCAGGTTTTATCTACATGACATGTTCACTGTATTTCATTGTCCAAAAGCCCAGTGCAGGTCAGGAGATGTACTCATCAAAATTCCCACGTAAGCCCTGTCTTTAGAACAGTCACAATTAGCATGCTCATTTGTGGTTTATTGCTAGTGGAGGAGATGTCTTCAGACATGATATGCCTTTGTTTTCTTTTCCCATGCATGATTCTGCACAAGACCTTAGTTTAGTTGTCATCATGCAACCCTTTTGGAAGGTTACCAGTCTCTTATTTATAAGCTACTTCATTTTGTTATGATAGTTAACAAGAATTAGTTATCAAGAACTTGAGGAAATAGCTGAAATAGCTACTATGTGGAGGTTGTTTCTGTTTTTTCCATCTGTTTTGGGAATTGGAGAACCCTTTTATTTCATCTTAGTTGTTGATAGTTGAGAGGTTTTAGCATTCTTCAATCTGGATTCCTAGAGTTCAGGTTTCTTTAGTACATCAGTGATGTGCTAGAGCGCACTCTCATCAAGTTTGCAAATAGCCCTAAACTGGGAGGATCAGTAGATACACTTCAGGGCAGTGCTGCCATTCAGAGGTGCTGTACCCTGACAGGGTACGGAAATGAACTGTCAGGCCTATCTTAAAAAATTCAGCAAGGGCAACTGCAAAGGCTGCACATGGAAAGGAAACCCAGTCACTACAAAACATCCTGGGACTGCCTGGCTGGAGAGCTGCTTTGGTGAGAAAGTCCGGAGGGTCTTGGCAGAGTGTGAGCTGAGAATGAGCCAGCAGGGTGCCCTGGCAACAGTGTCCTGGATTGTATTAAGAGCAGCATAGCCAAGAGATTGAGGAAAGTGATTATCCACTCCTGCTTGGCACTTGCTGGATTGTGTCCAGCACCCTGGGTATAATTTGAGCCTCCAATGCAAGAGAGATTGATTGGTCTTTCAACAGTGAGCAAGTTCAGTGGAAGGTCATCAGATTCATCAGGGGCAGAAATACTTGCCCTTTGAACAGAGGCTGAGGAAACTAGGCTTTTTCAGCCTAGGGAAGAGGAGACTTTGACAGGGACCTAGCAGCAGCTTGTAGTACATGAGAAGAAGACGAAGCCAGGTGCTTCCCAGTGACAGGAGGAGAGATGCAAGAGGCATAAATAGAAAGTAGTTTCTAATTGGATGTGGGAACACTAAAGACAGTAAAACAGAGACATTGTAGAGTCTCCTTCCTTGGAGGTGTTTGAGACAGACTGGATAAAGCCCTAAACAACCTTACCTGACCTTATAGCTGAGCCTGCTTTTAGAAGGGGGTTGGCTAAGAGACTTCCTCACTGATTTATCCTATGATCCTATGTGCAAGTAGCTTGGAGCATAGTGTAGAATGCCCTGGTTTTGCCCCTTTTGTCTGCTGAACACCGTTTTTGGTGCAGTGTAGAGAACTGCTGGTGATTCTTCTATTTGAAAATAAGCTTTAGATCTTAATTATGCTTTTTTTAATTTTCTTTTTCAGAATAGTCTGTAACTTGGTAAAGCAGCAGATAGCATAGTATATAGCACAATGTTATAGATAATGCTGCTTAAATTAGTAAAATCTCTGCATGTGATGTGTACTCATGTGTAATATGAATACTTTGGAGGTTCTTTTACTCAGTGTCTTGCTAAACCACCGCCATTTTGTTCAGTGTTAACTAACATAGCATATTTCTGCTATGCTTTTTCTTTTTTTTTTCCTTTTTTTTTTTAAGTTTAGACACGTTTTTCAAACTTTTAGGTATAAGCGTCCAAAGGGGTTATAGCTTTCCCCTTCCCTCCTGTCCCCTTCCCTGCCCTCTTCTTTCTTTTCTTTTTAATTCAGTGTGGCTTGAAAAAGCAGTTTTGTTTTGGAAATGCATTCATTCATACCACCTTGTATAGAGTTGACTACCTGAAGCATCACTCTATTACGACCTGTAGAGTTGTCCATGTTAAATATTTATATGTACTAGTTAATTTTTAATGTGCCCAATCTAATTTCAACTAATGTCAATTAATGTTTGAACAGCAACAGATGACTTTTCCCAAGGAGACTCAATAAGGTGAGACTTTAAAAGTACCTAACACTTACCTGAGGAATTATTTGAGAGACATAGTACTCATTTTGCTTTGCTTTTCAAGAAGCTCCGAGAAAGAGGGAAACAATGACAGTTGGCATACCTCTGAGGAAGAGGAACTTGATTTTACCCCCAAGGTATGGTGCATTTTGCAGGAAAAATATCCTGAAAAGATAAGGGACTTGAAAGCAAGTTTTCTTTGGGATTGAAAGACGCCACTGTTCCAGCCAATATTGTTTTCTCTTTAGAAACAATCTTTGGCCTGCCAGCCTTTCTTCTGCTGTGAGTTTTTCCTAAGAGACCTATAGCTGGGGCAGAGCATGCAGTGTTTTTGTAGTTTGGAGCAAAAGAGCACTAGGTGGCAAGATAAACAGCCACATAGTTTTATTTGTTCTGGTTCATTTGAGTCACATTTGCAGATCCTAAAAGTTTTTAAGTTACTACTATAACCTATTCTGTTCTTCTCCATAACCTATTCTGTTCTTCTCCAAACATTGTTATTGTTTTGTGTAAATTGGGTGATAGATTCCTAACTGATAAAGAAAAACAACATTTATTTGTGAAGATCTACATAAATCCTTCATCACCTAGTTCTTTCCTCCTCAGCAGGTTACTCAAGAGTGCTTAGTGAATGGATGGCTCATATGGGTCATCTTTTTTCTTCTGTAAGATGACATTCTGTGCTTGCATGTGATCTCACACTGCATGTTTTACCTCTGTTTCTGAATGCTCTGGTAGTATTCTTTTTGTCAGTTACAAGCTCTCACACATACTGTTTTTACTAATGATCCGGAGAATTACCAACTTCTGAGTAGTGTCTGGAGCATCTGTTCTGTTAGAGTGGAATTCTGCAGTCATGAGGAACCGGAGTGTGGTAGTTCAACCCATTCTGTAAAGCTGGAGATGCAAGCATGTTTAGTTTTAACGTGATTTCATTTTCTTGCACTGATTTAAATAGAAATTATGCATTTTTCTGGCATGATTTTGAAATTTAGGGATATTTTGTGAAGTGTACTTGCAGGGACTAATGTATGCATTAAGTCTAGGGATCTTAACAGTTACTTGAGTAGTGTACATATGTAAGCGTGCTGTAACTGCTATCTTGAATATAGCTGAATTTTACTTAAGTATTACTAATATAAGAACCAGATTTTTAGAACTGATATGCATGCAAACATAATTTTGGAAGCAGTTTGCAGAAGGGTGGTAGTTTGCTCAGTGTGAAATACTCCCAGAGTTGCATACATGAGGAGTGTTTTTGTAGTTAGAAATATAGGATGAAGCCACCACTGTCATAAGGACAGTCTGATTATATTTACTGTTCAAGATTTGATGTTAATAAAGGATTTGTTATTGTTACTGTTAAAAAAATTCTGAAATAAATCTTTTTTTACAGAAGCTGCAGAAGCCAAACTTGACACTGCTAATGAATGCCTCACAGCAGTTCAGGAAAAACAGTAAGCTATTTGGAAAAGGTTGCATGATATACTGATATGTAAAAGTAGACTTCCTAAGTAGGTTTTTGGGTTTGTTTTTTGTATTTTTGCTACAGTAAATGAGAAAAGTAGGATTTTGAAAATACAGCATTTAATAATTCAGAATAAAATAAGTAATTAAAATGAAGATATTAATCTTCTCTTAAGCCTTCTTCCCTCATGAAGTCCATCCCGCCCAACCTTACCTGTCTGTGTTTCCAGACATTCCTAGATGGCTCCTCTCCTGTGCTTTAATCTGATAACATTGCTATTTACTTAACTCCTTTTGTTCACATGCATTTTCCATTTTCTTGTGCTTTAAGATGATGATGGTTCTAGAATTGGAAGTCCTAAGTCACCAAAGAAAAGTCTCAAACAGCGAATCCCATCAGATGCAAACCTGAACAAAGGAGACAGGGAAGAATTGTTTAATCAAGATGTCTCAGCTGCAAGCAACCTGGAGGAAGAAGAATTGGAGGAGGAGGAGGAAGAGGAAGAGGAGGAGGAAGATGATGATGAAAATCACAATGGAGATGGTGATGAAGATTATGAGGAGGAAGAAGAGGAGGATGAAGATTTTACTGAAGATGAAGAGGAGGAGGAAGAGCTGGAAGATGAAGAAGCTCAGTCTAGTGAAATATTGGAAGAGGAGCAGGGGGAAAAAACAGAACCTAAAGGTGAAATTAATGGGAAATTAGAGTATTTTAGTAAAGCTAAGTATGAAGAGGAAGCTCAGTGTGGAACTGGAGCTGTCTGCATTGATGATAAAATAAGTAAAGAACATGATGAAAAGGGGGAGGAATCTGTTGATACTCCTGTGTCTTTCATAGCTGGGTGTTACGAAAGGTTGCAAGAAAATAAAACATCATTGTCTCCAAAGATCATGAATAATGAAGTATCTTGCAAGTCAGTACCAAAACAAGCTGTCTTTCAAAATCTAAATAATCTGCAAGATACACAGGAAAGCTCAAATAGGAAAATCATGACTCAGGAGAAGTTTCACAGAAATGCTGACTCCTGTTTTGTAGACTCTGAAATGACAGACTGGAAAAAAGAGGTACATCAGTCTCTCTCAGATATTTGTGGTATTAAGGAGAAAAAGTCAAGCTTCAGTGATGACTTTGAAAGTGGTAATTCTTGGTCAGCAGCAAAAAATCCAGGACTTGAAAATGAAAGACCAAGCTCTGTCATTCTTGAACGTGAGAGTGATGAAGATACTGAAGAAGAGCAATATGAAGGAGTAGGTGACGAAATCTGTGAACCACTGAAACAAGAAAGTGAAAACTTGAGCTTAAATAGACATGAAAATTTGAGAGCATTTGATTTGAGCACCAAAGTAAGTATATAGGGATGATTCAATCACAAGCGTATTTCCTAAGGGTCACATAGGTAAGAAACAAATGGTAAACTGGATTTCTGTTAATATGTATTCTTCACATATATGCATCTTTTGATCATCCATTTTTAATGTTAGATAATGTCTTACTCCTAAGCCAAAACAGTTTCTTGGTTATAAGAATATGGTTTTGCAGGAAAAAGAATAGGTAGTAGACTCTCTGGAATCTGTTAGAATTTTCTTACTTCTATGTGCAGTTTTAATCTGTGAAGATTTACTGCTATTTAGGAAAATGCATGCTGCGATGGCTGAAAGTGAGGAAACAAAATGAAATTTGAGAGCAGGAAGTTAGTGATTTTCCTTGGAGCAAAGTAGGGGAAGAAAAGGCGTGTGTTCCAGAATTATGTAACTTAATGAAGCTAGAGTTAGACTGACATGAGGAATTGCTGATGGAGAACAGCAAAGACAGTGCTTATTTCTGTTCTTTTCAGCTGCTTTAGTTGATCTCTTTTAGGAAGAATCACCTGAAGAGGAAGAAGTTGAGAAGCAGGAGAAGGAAGACACTGGTGAAAAGCTACAAACTACAGTTGATGAGGATGTGAAAAATTCTGTTTGTAATGATAACTGTGAAGTCCACAATTTTTCAAAAGACAACTCGGGTGAGAGAAATAAGTTAGTACTTACTGATCCCAATTCTTCCTCTACAAATATTAATGCACAGAAAATTAACTAAAATGATGATTGACTTCTGAGATAGCAAAATTTTCCTTTGCTTGGGTATTGGCAGAGAAGGAAAGCAGCTTTTGTTCCTTTTCATTCATTCTTAAAGAACTGAAATTGTAGCACTGTATTCCAAGCAATGTGATATGAAGTGTGAGGTAAACATATACAAGTACTCTTCCCAAGAATGTCAAGGCAGTGGAAGAATTAAAAAAAAGATTTATTTCAGATGCAAGGACTACTTTATTATGATGTTGCACACATTGGGGCCTCCAGGGGCAAAGGCAATGCCCCACCTCCTCCGAGGGTTTTTGTATCTTCTCTCTCTCTCCTCCCCCACCCTCTCTGGCCCAAGGAGGCCTTGTACTTGCCTGCAAACATGTTATCTCACAGCATTCCAGAGAGCAAGGCTGAGAATGTCTCTTGCTATGCAGGGGAGGGAAAGCATTGAAACTGCCTTTGAGAAAGAGTTACCATATAGGCAGAAAGCCTTCCTAGCGAAAGGAGTTCTGACTTTCCGTTTCAGACTCTTCTGGAAATGTATCTATTCCTACAGAACCAAGTGCCATTCTTGATTTGTTGCTTTGTTATTCCTGAAGTGATCTAAACAAAATGCACAGGTGAAAAAGAGGAGGAGGCCTAGGGTGTCAGAGTTGAGCACTTTGGTACTTACTTGAGGTTCTGAGTGCAGGAGGGGAAGGCATTGTTTCCATTGTCCGTCTCCAGAGAGTAGCTTGGTGTGGTAGGTGTTACCAGAGCACATGTAGCTGGTGATCAAATGTTACACAGGGCCTGCCTGGCAGAACCTGCTGTATTCAAGTGTTGTGTCTGTTGTGTCTCTACACACTCATCTATCTGTAAGCATTTTACCATAAGCATGCATTTTGGCATGGTGTGAGTAGTCAGAGTCCAGGCTGAAACCAGCAGTTGCCTCTTCTGGGGTGAGTGCCCTAGCTGGTCTCCAGCTCTTTCTGTCTTCTTTGTATGTATCTACACAACTGAATCCTGAATCTGTTTTACCTAATGGAGTAGCTTGAAACAGAGAAATAAGATAGTTACAATCTGGCCAGAAACCGACTGAAACTGAAGATTACAATCATGTCACTAGAGAAGAGTTTTGAATTTTAATCCCCTGAGATAGAAATGGCTTTTGTGTCTTTGGGTAGGTGTTTGAGCTGTGAGTCTCTACTGTTTTTAAAAGACAATGGTTAGGTGTTCAGCTTCTGGGAAGGTGCAGTGTAACAGCTCTGTCAAGGAAGATCTTTCCTGGTAGTTGTACAAAAAAACCAATGTTTCTTGGTGACTTTAGTGATGTTAGTGTGAGGATGGTTTGGACAGTGTTTCTATGGTACCCCCTGTACAGTGGAAGGTGATAGTAAATGCCAAATTCTGGAGCTGTAGGCTGCAGAAAGGTGACCTAAACTCTGTACACATCAGGACTGCAGCATATTGGAGTCTCTTTCTGAATGTTACTCAGACGAGTTGGATATTGCCTGTAGCTGTCTCAGCTGTTGTGCATAGCCATCTTCCACTGGAAAGGAAGAAAAAGGAACTGGCTATGTAAGGGACATACCATGTTGTGTCTATGTTTGAAGAAACCCTTTATCAAGTGAAAAGGGGAGATTTCCTTGACCCTTTGTGTGGGGAGATTTCCTCAACCCTCAGTGATTTGTTTGTCTGTCAGTGCCCCAGAAAAGCCGAGACTCTTGTGCCCAACCTTGTCCTGTTATGGGGACCCATCACCAAACAGTCCTGCTGGATCAGAGGGCGATTCGACTGCCCATTTCAGGGGGCTCAGCCAATAGCCTAAGGGAGACCCCTCAACAGGTCTTCCCAGTTTATTGAAGTGTCTTACCCACTACCAGCAACTGCCAGTGCCTGCAAAGGACTCACTCAAACAGTTTGCAGAATAACACTCTTTATTAATACCAAACTGTGACAGGTTAAGGTTCAAGGATTGCTGGTGATAGTATCTGACTGCAGAGATGCTTTTAAAGCAATACGCAGCCAAGCTCTAATCCCAGTAAAAGTATTCAGCACATGTACAGTGCAGTTCTTACCCAACAGGCTCCCTGCAGGTTTAGCCCATCGACTGATCCCAGCAGTTATGATGGAGTCTTCCCTAACTTTTTCTCCATTCTCAACTTACTTTTATACTGTTGCTTTATGTTTAGGTGAAGCTTGAGTGACTTTGTTACTGATTGGTGTAAAATTCTCTCACTTTGTTTTTAAAGATACAGTCAAAAAAATACAAAGCATGTGCCCGGGGGGAGTGGTCATACCTTGGGGGTGGGTAACTTTGGGATGGAGGTGGGTGTTAATATTATAATTAGGCTTTAATGAACCAAGTTCATCAGAGGAGAGAGATTTTGCCACAGCTGTTGGCTCAGCAGCAGGACATCTCCTATCTTCCTTGCCTGACAGGTGCTATGTGGGTTATCAGCTGCAAAGTGCCACTGAGTTCCCCTCCCTGCAGGGATTTCCACAGAGCCTGGCCATGATGTCTCCATTCCATACTCCATTCCATTCCTTTTGGCAGGTGATTACGGTTGTGTGGGGAATCATCATGGAACCTGCCAGCTGCATTCCATCCAGGGAGCAGCAGTTGCATTTTACCCTTTAATTTCCATACTATTATAACTTCTGTGAGGATGTGAATATAACTTCTCAGTTTCCTCTAATTTTTACTGCCAGCCATCTTTGCATACCCTTGAATAAAACTCACTTCTTAGCTTGCCCTCAGCAATAGAACCTGCGTCTTTCGGATGCAAGGCTTGATGCATAGGGAAAAGCAGAGTGAAATATAAGCACTCAAGCATCTCACTTCTTACTTGATTTGTAGGTGCCCTGCCAGCAGTCGGAGCAAAGCAAGAGGAAGATGCTGAATCTCCCTGGGATTCTGAGGTACTTTGTGTGAAGGACACGGGTGTTCCCGCTGCAGGGGGTAGGAGTAAGATCCAGAAGCATTTGAGAGCTTCCTTTTGGCTTGGGCTCTACTGTTGATAAGGCTTATTTCCTCTTTTCCTGCTTCTTCCATATATTTATAACTGGGGACCCTTTAAATGGGATGAAGTTAGGTCAAGCTAATGGCTTGAGTCTCATAGCAACTGGCCTCTGAGTTCAGTTTCTAGTATAATGTTCAAGTAGTTAACTTCCTTGTTGCTTAAAATACTCTGACCTTTTCCAAGAGGCTGGCAGGACTGATGCTTTTTCACCATACAGCTCTAGTCTTCTGACCTGATCAGCAGTTGCCTCTGCAGTCTACAACCTAGTTACCTGACTCTGAATAGATCCTCTCTACTTCTTGTAGTGTACTCTGGCCCTTTTTGAAAGTTATATTCCACAGAGACACCACACATGCTGGCTGTGTTCTCCTTTTTAGTTCTTTCTGTCCGTGGTAATGAGCAGGGTCTGTAGTTACCCCACTCTGGCTTTTCTTATGAGGAAAAATGAACTCTTCCCACGCCTTCCTTAAAAATACAAGATTAAAATGTTATTGTCTTTAGGTAGCTGTAAGCTTTGCCTTGCTAGTCTTTGACCAGCCCAAATGACCGTTGAGATTGAGAACAGCACTGTGTTCACTCACTACTGCAGGATACATGCCTAGGGAACATCAGCACAAACTTGAATGTCAGATACAACTTCAGTTTAAATATTGGATCACTGCAGACCTGCAGCTCTCGGTTCACAGTCTGCATCTTGAGTTAGCACATTAATTCTCTTCTGTGGTTGTCCAGTTTGTCAGTGTGACAGAATAGTTTAGATGAGTTGTGAAGTTTTTGCTTAAGATCTGGAAACAGACACAACTGCTGTGATTTTCCAGTATACTATGTCTTGAAGTGTCTTTGCCAAGGGTACAATAAAAGGATTTTGTATCTCTAATATACTTGATGCCATGCTACACAAATTGACTTCAGCAGGAGCTTTTTGCATAGAAATGGTTGAAAATGCATTTGTACCAATTCTCATTCTTGTGTTTTGGGTTACACAGGCAGATTCTCAAAGTCTGAGAAAAGTATCATCCAGTGTGTTGCTCCCAGCTGCAGAGAGACACAGAGTATGCTCCCAGATTGTTTCAGGGGAACACAACAATGGTAACTTACTGGTGGCCTAGTGTTTGTCTGTGAGCTTTTGTAGGCTGAAGTGAGCTTGTATGGGTGTCTGCCTTAGAAGTGCTGTCATAATGTGGGTGTGAGCTATACCAATGAAATGCTTACTGTTAATTAATGCCTTATCACAGCGCTTACTGACCAGTTTGCAAAGGAAGTTGTTTACATTATGTGCGTTATTTGGACATGTTTCTAGTTTTTTTGTTTCATGTTGTTGTTGCATAGTGATGAAAGTGTATGTGGTTCAGGAGTGATCCTTTCTGAACATTAACTGTCTTGGATGATAATGCAGGCAGAAGACAGGGGTGATCTGGCTAAACATTTGTTTTTCCTCCTAGCTCAACTTTTGATAGCTTTTTATTGTGCTGTGCCTAGGGGCTAAATTAGGAATAAAAGTTCAGGTTTTGTTGCTGAGGATTTCTGCCTGTAGTTTGTGACACTTGTCTCCTGAGCATCTTGAGCAAAACGTTATGAGCTCTCAGGAGCTTGAAATATAGTTGTTAAGTATTTGTTGTGGAAGTCTGCTTTGCATGATTCTACTAAGACATCAGTGTGAAAAGAGGGTAAAAGGTGATTAGGGTAATCTTGCTAAGGTCTTTCCGTCCTGCTAGATGACCAAGTTTAGTGAAATCAAATGCTGTTTTTAAATGTTAGTTTGGTTTTTTTAAAAATATAAAACTTTTGCCATGGAGCCACGTTTAGTAACATTTCATACACTTATTTCATGAGAGGACTCAAACTGTAAAATGACTAACATAGAGGATTTGAGAAATATAGGCAGGGCAGTAGATTCTGTGGGTTTGGAAATGATTCAATGTTGGGCAAAATTAAAAAAAATAATATTTGAAACTGTGCTACAAATGTAGATTAAAACTAAACAGCATTTTTTTCTATTGTTCCCTTGCAAGCTAAACCACAACAATCTGATGAGGACTACCTTGATTTTACCTTGTTACACATATATGAGGTTTCTGTGTCTGCACCCATGCTTTCAATGGAAAGGAAAATGCTCCTCAATATTAAGTGTGTAGAATAATCACGGTCATAATGCTGTTTTATGATCATTCATTACAGCAGACCAGCTTTGGCTTTTGAAGTAATCATTTTAGAAAACAGGATTCAGTTCCTCAGAAGAACTAAATATTTTGAATCTTGTTCTGTTAACAAGGATGACCTCATTGCTTCACATAAATTGTCTTAGTTCTGTGATAATTATTTTTTAAATCCAAGGTGCATGATGGGAAATATGCATTGTTCTTTTCTTGTATACTAATGCAAGTGCTGCATGATGAAGTAAATTGAATGTTAGGTATTGCAGTCTTGATGAAATAATGCTTGTGACTTGTTTCTGCTTAGTTGTAGAAACTACTGATGTTGAATGGAGTAAAAGATACCCACAATTAAATAATATTTTCTAAAACATTTTTCACCTCTAGGTTTTTTGGAGAAACCCAACAATTCACAGGTGAGTATTTTTTCATATCAGACTAACTACTTATTCTGATCATTAAATAGCATGTAGTTACCTTGAATTTGGTGTTTCATCGTTGAATTGTCTTTCATAGCTGAAGACTCCCAAATCTGCTTTGAAAATGAATGAAACCTCTCCTAAAAACAGACAGCAGAAATCAGGTAATGTTCTCTTCAAGTGGTTTTGGGTCTGGCTTCATGATTTCTTAGGAGTATTTAGTAAGGCATCTGTTTTGTGTTTGGCAGATCTGTTGCAGGAATTTGGTTTAGAAGATGCTGAGGATGTTGAAGGTATTGTAACAGTCTCCCTGTAATGTTCTTTTATGGACAGACACATGTGCTTGCAAATTTTTTCCCAATATTAAATTAATGTTTCTAGAAGGGTGTTCTGGAAGGAGAAGGTCTACTGAAATATGCACCTGTATATGTGTTTGGTCCTTCCTGTAGTCTGCCATTCAACACTAGCCCTTCTGTGACAGAGGCTTCCTCCAGCATACATGCTGTATCTCCCCTTTTCAGGCAGTCCTGAGGTTTCCTTTCCTTCTAATTTGCATACTGTTTTTTAATATTACAAGCACTGAAAGCAGGTTGTAGCCAGGTGGGTATTGGTCTCTTCTCCCAGGCAGCTATAGCAATAGGACAAGTGGACAAAGTCTTAAGCTGTGCCAGGGGAGGTTTAGGTTAGACTTTAGGAAGAAGTTCTTTATAGAGAGCATGATTGGGCATTGGAATGGGTTGTCCAGGGAGGTGGTGGAGGCACCATCCCTGGAGATGTTTAAGAAAGATTGGATTTGGCACTTAGTGCTGTGGTCTAGTTGACAACATGTCATAGGTTGGACTTGATGATCTCAGAGGTCTTTTCCAATCTGGTTGATTCTATGATTCTGTGATTCTAAAAGACTGCCTTTCCATAGCTCATTTCAGGTCAGCTATTTTTCCTATGTGTCTTTAATTATTTGTCATTTGGGTTTTTACCCATGTGTTATCTTGAAGATTAGATATTGAAAAGTCCATGTGAAAATTTCTTTCAAATGTTTATGTTTGAACTTGAATTTAAGCCATTTAAATTGCTTCAGCAAAGCATCATGATTCCTGAAGCACAAATATTTCTAACTCTAAAAAGGGTTAAGTGGTATCATTCACAAGTTTATTTAATAAATCTGGGAAAAGGTACAGTATCTTGCACAATTAAATGTTGAACAAGATGAAATTTCCCATTCTATTTACTTTGTTGCTGACTCATAGTAATAACTTCTTAAAATCTGGTTTTAGGTCAAAGTTGAGTAGTGGTATTCTCATGTTCTCAGTACAGGAGGATAGCTGCTTTGCACTTTAATCTGGAAAAAGTCATTTTGTAAGACAGTTTATGAGGAGGGAAATGTCAGAAGACAGCGGAGAGGGAAAGGCTAATTGGAAAGAACACTGAAAGTCATCTCTTGATGTCAGCTAGAGAACAGGCACAGTAAAAGGTGGGGGCTTTGCATCTTTTGTATGCACAGTGATTTGTGTTAGGCACGAAGCCACATTCATTTAACGCCACTGCAGGTATTGATTAATAAAAATACATGCTGGTAATAAATGACTAGCAAAAATACTGATTAATTTACTTGGGGGGAAGAGGGTTTAATATTTTTTTTTTATGGCAGGCTCTTCAGAAGCTTCAGACCAGTGTTCTACCAGTGTTTTAACTAGAAATTTCTCCCTATGCTAAAAGTGAAAAAATCTTAACAATTAAGAGTTATCCCTCTTTCACAGACAGTTGCCAATAATACAGAAAATAGACTCTTAAATCACTGCTCCAAGAAGAGACGAACTTTCGTTTTCAACAGCTAATGAGAGAAGTTCTTATTTTTTTCCAGTTTGTTTTTGTCTCATTTTTCCAATCACTGGTAAAAGAATTACTGACACAATGAGAACTGGAATTTTGAAGATGGAATGACATTGTTGCCTTTTGTCTTTCCTGCCTTTTTTCCTTTTTTCTGTGCCCAGTATAGAGAAATTTCAAGATTGATTAAGCCCTATGTGAAGTAAATCTTACGGGCTCCAAAGACCCTGAAATCTTATCTGAAGACTGAGATTTCAGACTCAAATAGCTGTTACTGAAGATTTTACTGATAGGCAAGACTAAATAGGAGTTTGTCTTCTTTTGATTATAGCAGTCTTGCTGGTGATAACTTGTGACACTCTCTACAGTAACTTCTATGGTGCTATCTACAGGTGGTCCCTGGCCACCAGCACACCTGTCC